>WNGS01163777.1:52628-79482 GCA_020271785.1 Procambarus virginalis | reverse complement strand
TGATATTAATGATGTGTAGTATTCAATGCACCTCCCCCAGTATGTTTTACTTGTATTACCGAGCTCACTCCTTGAAAGCCACTACTAACTTGGGGCCGGATACCAGAACTTTAGTACCATCAGAAAAGAACCCGGTTGCAACTCATTGTGGCCGTAACATAATTGGCATCCCCAGCGGGATCCGACCTCTTGTCAAGTACGTTTGACAGAGGTAGTGACGTAATGCAACCCCCTGTGAATAATTCCCCTGTTCGTTATTTTTCAGGACGTTACATGTCCTGTGCAGTGCTAAGTGTGATTAATTGTGTATTGTGTCTTAAGTGTGTATTGGCGAGTGCGGCGCTCAGTGTGATTAATTGCTGTATTGGCGAGTGCGGTGCTCAGTTATTGTAAGTGTCTAGTGTTAAGTAAAGCAGTGTGTTGCGTGCTCGTGCACCATTTGGTGTTAAAATGGCAGAGAAAATAACCATTGAGAATCTAGACGATGTTCAGGAATTTCTGAACAAGGACTGTCTAGCTAGACTGACACATCTGGGAAAGCAGAAACTGGTGCTAGTAAGTGCCTATTTAGGGATCAAAATACGTGAGTGATGCCCGTGTTGAAATCTTATCGAAGGTTCATAGGCACTTAAAGGCCGAGGAGAAGCGGGAACGCAAGGCACAGAGTACAAAGGAAAGTGAGGTGGTAGCTTCCACTGAACAGGAAGATAAAGCTAGTGACGGTGAAAGTGATGTGGGTGATCTGAATATAAGTTTTCTAACTGTCAAAATGCGTGCCTTAGAAATAAATCGTGAGATAGTGGAAGAAATTAGAACTAGAACGGGAAATGAAAGAAAAGGAAATGGAAATGAAACGTTTGGAATAACAAGAGAGAAGGAAAGAGAAGAAAGATGAGAGAAGAGCAGGAAAGACAAGAAAGGAAAAGGAAATAGCAAAGGAAATGGAAATGAAACGGTTGGAATTAGAGCGAGAAAGAGAAAGAGAAGAACGTGAAATACAAGAAAAGGAGAAGGAAAGACTACACGAGTTAGAAGTGTTACGAATAGGTGGTCAGAGGAAAACAAAGGAAACGAGTAGTTTCGATCCGGTGAGAAATATAAAGATGGTCCCAAAATTAATTGAAAAAAAGTTTCAAATTTCTTTGCTGCCTTCGAGAAGGTTGCTGCCTCTTTGGATTAGCCAAGGGAGAATTGGGCCATCATGATACAGTCCGTCTTGACTGGGAAGGCCCAAATTGCCTATTCCACGTTGTCGCTTGATGATTCTAGCGATTACGACAAGGTGAAGAAGGTAGTGCTCATGGCCAGAGGCTTATAGGCAAAAGTTCAGGAACCTGAAGAAGACCTCGGAGCACACGTTCACAGAGTTTGCGAACATCAAGGAACGGCTTTTTCAGGAGTGGTGTGCATCTCGAAAGAAGACGAAAGAGCAACTCTAACCGCTCATACTGTTGGAGGACTTCAAAGAATGTCTGTCTGGAGATCTCAAGACATACCTAGAAGAACAGCAGGTAGAGATCTTGAGTGCGGCTGCCACTATGGCTGAGGAGTACATCCTAACTCATCGATCCTCTACCAGGTATGTCCCAAAGAGTTACTCATGTCTGTTTGGCAAATCTCGACCGGAAGAAGGAAGACCCGTCCCACAAAGTGCTTTGAAGACTCCCCCAGGTAGTCCCCGAAGGACTAGTCCTAACAGACCTACACACTGTAGTCCAAGGAGGAATGTAGTGTTGGACTTGCGGGCAGAGAGGGAATGTTGCTGCCAGGTGCCGAGGAGGGACAGGTAACGACCCGCGCAGAGAAGTAATGCTGATGAGTTGTAGGACACCACTAGTGGGAACCCGTCTCTAATGACGAGTAGAGAAGGTCCAGGATTGTTTGCCCCTCACACTTCAGGCGGGTATGTAACGAGTGATCATACTGGTAGATCAGTTGTAGTGCTCAGGGATAGTGGAGCAGCCCAGTCCCTGATCGTGAGAGACTCGTTACCCGAGGGAGTGAGTGTTGACGGGAGACAAAAGGTTGTTCTAGTTGGGTTTCTTTTGACGCGGTACGAGGCCCCCCCTTAGTGCAAGTACACCTAGACTCGCCCTACTTCAGTGGCACATGTGCGTTGGCAGTAGTTGATACCCTGCCTATAGCTGGGATAGACCTAGTACTAGGCAACGACTTGGCGACAGGTTTGAACTACGAACATCTCAAAATGGTGGACGATTCAGTAATAAGGTCTGAGGTGACAGCAGAACACATTAATACCCAGGTACAGACAGACGTGAAATTATATAACAAGTTTAATTCTCCCTCTACCCAACAGATTGAGAACATTCCAACAGATTCTGCTGACTCTTCTCCCGACGAGAAACATGGGCTTACGGTGGCAGAGGCAACTGAGCAAGAAAAGGGGCCTCATGTACAAGCACCCACAGATACCCAAGAGTCTGGAGTGACGGCACATAAGTACTTGCGGTATGGCAAGGTACTATATTCACTGAACCGCCCAGAGATTCCCCAGATGTCAGAGGTATGTGTGCAGGTTCTAGTGCCCTCTTTGATCCAAGCCAGGCTAATGGATATAGCCGGCTATGGATATTACAGGCTCATGAAAATTATTCCTAAGTTAGCCAAATGTTTCTTAGCGGTGTTTTGTATTATTCTCATGTGTGTCCTCAGCAAAGATCAGTGGACGAACCGTCAGATGATGGCTCCTATGAACATCATGGAGAAACACCAGCGATTGGAGACCCACCCTATGAGTATTGCAGTCGAAGAAGGGACCCAGAAGGTGACTGATGATACAGGGAGTAGGAGAAATGTTTTAATGAGTGACTGTTCCCGACAGGTTGACACCCCCGCGTAATTGCCGAGCCTGGATTCAACATTTTACAGAACGTTGGTCGACCTGACGGTGAAAGAGTGAACACAATCTTCAATATACAAGCGGTCCTGTTGGAACTAGGTGTGGGCCTAGTAAGCAGTTATGCTGTAAGTACAGATGTAAAGACTATCGCTGTTACTCCGAATCATCTGTCCCCTGTATTCCAGATTTCCGTCTCCCTGAAGGACTGCCATACCGGTGAAGAAAATGCCTTCTGCCACCAGCCACCAGCGGTGCCACGACACAGGGAGGTGTCTATTCACCCCAGATCGAGCCTCTGTAGATCCTTACCTAAGACACGTAAGATAATTGTGCCCCTGACTTGCATCTCGGTAAGGTTTTTGGAAGTCACATCAGGCAGGTCATTGCCGATGATCTTCGAGTTTTCCTTGTGCCAGATTCTCCTATTAAGGTAGTTTTGCAGACAGGACATCCTCGCCACATCAGTCCATTGTTTATGTGCGTCTGTTTGGTTTTGTGCTAACGTACGAATTTGGTTTGTTTTCCTTTGTTTTAGAAACCCAAACCAAATTCCTTTTTGGTGGGAAGGTGTTACGAACCAGATTCCATCAGCGGAGCACGGAGCAGCGACGTCAATGCCATCTGTGAGTCCGCTCCCAAAACCCCCACAAATTGGACGATGCCATCTAGTAATGACGAGATTATACCAGCAAGAGGCGCTAGATTCCTGTCCTAGTCAGCTCGAGAGGTAGCTGGTGCTGACCTCTGGTGAGGTGGCGCCTAGAAAATCAGCGCCATCTGTTATAGGAGGAGTTGTATGTCTATGTCAGAGTCAGTAAGTGATGTTTCCGAGTGTCCCATGTACTGACCAGTGTACTGATGACGTGTCTGTATCCACAGAGTCGACGTAGGGCTGCTGTGGTACGAGGACAGTCAGTCTACCCAGGGCAGCCAATGTCTCTCTACTCCATTGTGCTTTACAAAAGCAGTGAGCCGCCACCGGAGTAGAACTGTGAAGTGTTCTACTGTCTGCCTGTGAAGTGGCAGTGACGGAATTCGGTGTACCCGGGACTGGCTAACGGAAGAGACGACTGACAGTTAAGGTACTACTGAGGAATGTAACCAGCGAGTTGCAAGAAGCTCCTACCAAGGGTTCGGTACCCTTGTATTTGTACGTGAAGAGGCCCAGCAGCGCGAGGCTGATGTTCTCTGCCAGCACCAGGCTGGAGAGTGACTGTGGGCGTGCACGAAGAGCACCTAGTGAGACTGTGTTTTGGCTGGCCCGTGTCTAGGGTAGACTCGTTGGTGTTTCCTAGTACTGGTTGACGATGGTACTGTGTGTTGAGGAAACACGGTAGCTGACAAGAATGCATCAATTGAATAGCGCTTAGTGTCCTATGAGAGACACTTGTGTACATATTAAGTGTAGTAATACTTCCTTTAGGATTATATTTGAGGTGATGGGAAAGTGATTATATATGAATATATTGATAATTAATGAAGTGTAGTATTCAATGCACCTCCCCCAGTGTGTTTTACTTTAGTACCACCAGAAAAGAACCCGGTTGCGACCCATTGTGGCCATAACACTGAGGCTCCAGGCAAAACAGCGTGAGCTGAGGCTCTAGGGAAAACAGTGTAAACTGAGTCTTCAACCGTATGAGTTGTTGTCGACCACAAAGTTCATCCGATCGGGATATTAAACCTGGTGAGTGTCTGTGAGGTGATGTCCTCTGTGTTCCAAGATTGTGTTGTGTGAAGCTCCAGGGGTAGTCAGCTGTATTGGGTCCTCTACTTCTGGTTCAGTGATTACTCCTTTGTAGAATTTATTCACTGTTGAGTTGGCATGTAAAGTAGTATTCAAAATGAGTGCGAAAATAAATGTCAATTTCAAAGTTGTAAATGTCTGTGAATATTATCCTAAGAACATATAGGAAATTTTTTCTTTTAATGTTTGAATGTTATTGGAAGTTATCATCAATGTGATAACTGTGGGTTAAGAGACGAGTTCCATGTCTTGTCTAAAAATATGTTTGAAATAGATGGTGGCAGCTCTGCTCTCTTCTCTTTCTCTCCTACTTTTCCCTGTCATTTTATCCCTAATACTATCTTATAATCCTTTCTTTTCATCCCTAATTCTTTCTCAAATGATGATTGATGAAGATTAAGCCACCCAAGAGGTGGCACGGGCATGAATAGCCCTTTCTTTCTCAAACTACCTTGCCGTTAAATATCTTTCCTCCTCTCTTCCTCCCTCCTTCCTCTGTCCTCTATCTTCTTCCTTCCTTACTGCTCCCCTACCCCTCCTTCCATCCATTAATTCCATTTGTTCTATTTATTCCTATCCCCCCTCCCCTCCGTTACCTGCCTGAGAGATTTTACGACATTTAGTGGGGGGGGGGGGGAGAAATAGCCTAAACTACTCTATCCCTTTGAGATGTATTTTATTGTCTCAATAAACGGAGAACTAAACTTGAACTTGAACCTGCACTTGCACGACATTACAGATTTCCTTTGGAGAAATGCTGAGCTTGACCAACCATTGCAGGAAGGAGCCCATCTTTTCTTTCCCGGGCTATACCCATGTATACCCCGAGTGGGAGCATCCTGTAGGGTAGCAGCTTTCTTCCAAGAACATAAAGGAGAGATTGCAGACATCTCGCGAAACGCCGGAGTAAGACGTCTCCCTGGGAGGGTGGAACAGTGCCTGCGCCAGGTCCTAGGGGACTCGGTCCTGCGCCTTGACAACAAGCTTGCCGCCAGATTAAAGGAAATCCCTGGAAACACAAACCGTAACTGTCATTATTTTCCGCTTGTTACAACTTGTAATAAAGTTGTTACATCTTGGCTTAACGTGTTTATGACGTATTAGAACGTTGTTACAACTTGCTATATTGGTTATTGTAACTTGTTAGGAGGTGCTACAATGTTCGAATAAGTTTTAACAACATCGTAGTTTCTTTGTGTGTTTGGCGGGCAGAGACTGGAGGAAGTGTGAGTGTTGTAACTGGAGAGGTCGTAATGCACACGGCCCTCGAGGAGCAGCACAGGACGTATACCTCAGCCCCTCACATGTATTGATGACATTTTTGGAGTAATGGCAGGCGGTGAGGTAGAGGTCAAAAATTTTCTCACATGCGTTAACGGTGTCCACCCAGATTTGTGTTTTATGGTGGAATCTAGCCCTAAGGAGCTACCTTTCCTCGACACCTGTATATACCTGGAAGGAGAGAGAAGCCAAACGAAAGTGTTCTTTAGTTTGGACTCTTATGTCTTATACACTTCCTGTCATCCAACATCCTTAAAGACATCTCTCCTATATATCCGAATACAGCGGATAACGAGCGTGGGCAATGAACTCGAGAAGGATTTGTAAACGCTTTGGTCGCACTTCAGGGACAGGGGGCCACCCAGAGAAGACTCTACGGGGAGTAGCTGAAAAAATTTCGAGACCTCAAAGGCATGACCTTCAGAGGACTGAAGGGCAGCTAATCCTATTAATCTCCTCCCTGTAGGTTCCTGCTGCCTACAGCATCAGGAACCTACAGGGAGGAGATAAACACACTTTGGCAGAGGCTGGAGGGCGCCTTCAGGAAGCATCAGCGTGGTAACATTTCCCTTGGGAGCCCGCCCTCTGATAGCCTGGAAAAGGGTATGGAAGTAAGGGCATATAGCAGATACTACCATATCTCCATGCAAGATATGGTAGTAAGGGGACGTTTCCCCGTCCACCCGCAGATTTCCTCGGCAAAATGGGGAAGAATAGGAACCAAACGTACTCTAATCTAACTAAACCTTCCTTTCTTGTTGCAGACCCGAGGGTCTCCTTTGCTCTGACTGAAATGCGTGCGGTTACTGGAGCCTCTAACCTGCGTCCGAGTGGGTTAAGGCGAGTGTCTGGGAATCGATTGAAGGCTGGTTGGAGTTACCTCAGTGGCCCAGATGACTTTCTCTTTGATATATCTCGCCATTGTGACTTCTTTGTGTTCTGGAGGAGAGACGTGAGGGTGTGAACACCATTTCCCGCGGGCCAGAGTGTAGGCGGGCCAGAGTGCAGGAGGGCCAGAGTGTATGCGGGCCAGAGTGTAGGCGGGCCAGAGTGTAAGAGGGCCAGAGTGCAGGCGGGCCAGAGTGCAGGCGGGCCAGAGTGTAGGAGGGCCAGAGTGCAGGCGGCCCACAGTGTAGGAGGGCCAGAGTGTAGGAGGGCCAGAGAGTAGGAGGGCCAGAGTGCAGGCGGGCCAGAGTGTAGGCGGGCCAGAGTGTAGGAGGGCCAGAGTGTAGGAGGGCCAGAGAGTAGGCGGGCCAGAGTGTAGGCGGGCCAGAGTGCAGGAGGGCCAGAGTGCAGGAGGGCCAGAGTGCAGGCGGGCCAGAGTGCAGGAGGGCCAGAGTGCAGGAGGGCCAGAGTGCAGGCGGGCCAGAGTGTAGGCGGGCCAGAGTGCAGGAGGGCCAGAGTGTAGGTGGGCCAGAGTGCAGGCGGGCCAGAGTGTAGGAGGGCCAGAGTGCAGGAGGGCCAGAGTGCAGGCGGGCCAGAGTGCAGGAGGGCCAGAGTGTAGGAGGGCCAGAGTGCAGGAGGGCCAGAGTGCAGAAGGACCAGAGTGTAGGCGGGCCAGAGTGTAGGAGGGCCAGAGTGCAGGCGGGCCAGAGTGTAGGAGGGCCAAAGAATAGGAGGGCCAGAGTGCAGGCGGGCCAGAGTGTAGGCGGGCCAGAGTGCAGGCGGGCCAGAGTGCAGGCGGGCCAGAGTGCAGGCGGGCCAGAGTGCAGGAGGGCCAGAGTGCAGGAGGGCCAGAGTGCAGGAGGGCCAGAGTGCAGGCGGGCCAGAGTGTAGGAGGGCCAGAGTGCAGGCGGGCCAGAGTGTAGGAGGGCCAGAGTGTAGGAGGGCCAGAGAGTAGGAGGGCCAGAGTGCAGGCGGGCCACAGTGTAGGCGGGCCAGAGTGTAGGAGGGCCAGAGTGCAGGCGGGCCAGAGTGCAGGCGGGCCAGAGTGCAGGCGGGCCAGAGTGTAGGCGGGCCAGAGTGCAGGAGGGCCAGAGTGTAGGAGGGCCAGAGTGTAGGAGGGCCAGAGTGCAGCCGGGCCAGAGTGTAGGCCGACCAGAGTGCATGCGGGCTAGAGTGTAGGAGGGCCAGAGTGCAGGTGGGCCAGAGTGCAGGTGGGCCAGAGTGTAGGCGGGCCAGAGTGTAGGCGGGCCAGAGTGTAGGAGGGCCAGAGTGTATGAGGGCCAGAGTGCAGGCGGGCCAGAATGCAGGTGGGCCAGAGTGTAGGCGGGCCAGAGTGCAGGCGTGCCACAGTGTAGGAGGGCCAAGGTGCAGGCGAGCCAGAGTGTAGGAGGGCCAGAGTGCAGCCGGGCCAGAGTGTAGGCGGGCCAGAGTGTAGGAGGGCCAGAGTGCAGGCGGGCCAGAGTGCAGGCGGGCCAGAGTGTAAGTGGGCCAGAGTGTAGGCGGGCCAGAGTGTAGGTGGGCCAGAGTGTAGGCGGGCCAGAGTGCAGGCGGGCCAGAGTGTAGGCGGGCCAGAGTGCAGGCAGGCCAGAGTGCAGGCGGGCCAGAGTGTAGGCGGGCCAGAGTGTAGGCGGGCCAGAGCGCAGGCGGGCCAGAGCGCAGGCGGGCCAGAGTGCAGGCGGGCCAGAGTGTAGGCGGGCCAGAGTGCAGGAGGGCCAGAGTGCAGGAGGGCCAGAGTGCAGGAGGGCCAGAGTGTAGGCGGGCCAGAGTGTAGGCGGGCCAGAGTGTAGGCGGGCCAGAGTGTAGGCGGGCCAGAGTGCAGGCGGGCCAGAGTGCAGGTGGGCCAGAGTGCAGGTGGGCCAGAGTGCAGGCGGGCCAGAGTGCAGGCGGGCCAGAGTGCAGGCGGGCCAGAGTGTAGGAAGGTCAGAGTGTAGGCGGGCCAGAGTGCAGGCGGGCCAGAGTGTAGGCGGGCCAGAATGTTGGCCGACCAGAGTGCAGGCGGGCCAGAGTGCAGGCGGGCCAGAGTGCAGGCGGGCCAGAGTGTAGGCGGGCCAGAGTGCAGGCGGGCCACAGTGTAGGAGGGCCAAGGTGCAGGCGAGCCAGAGTGTAGGAGGGCCAGAGTGCAGGAGGGCCAGAGTGTAGGCGGGCTAGAGTGCAGGCGGGCCAGAGTGTACGCGGCCAGAGTGCAGGAGGGCCAGAGTGCAGGAGGGCCAGAGTGTAGGCGGGCCAGAGTGCTGACAAGCCAGAGTGTAGGAGGACCAGAGTGCAGGAGGGCCAGAGAGTAGGAGGGCCAGAGTGCAGGCGGGCCAGAGTGTAGGAGGGCCAGAGTGCAGACGGGCCAGAGAGTAGGAGGGCCAGAGTGCAGGAGGGCCAGAGTGCATGAGGGCCAGAGTGTAGGCGGGCCAGAGTGTAGACAAGCCAGAGTGCAGGCGGGCCAGAGTGCAGGCGGGCCAGAGAGTAGGAGGGCCAGAGTGCAGGAGGGCCAGAGTGCAGGAGGGCCAAAGTGTAGACGGGCCAGAGTGCAGACAAGCCAGAGTGCAGGCGGGCCAGAGTGCAGGCGTGCCAGAGTGCAGGAGAGCCAGAGTGTAGGCGGGCCAGAGTGCAGGCGGGCCAGAGTGCAGGCGGGCCAGGGTGTAGGCGGGCCAGAGTGCAGGAGGGCCAGAGTGCAGGAGGGCCAGAGTGCAGGCGAGCCAGAGTGTATGAGGGCCAGAGTGCAGGCAAGCCAGAGTGTAGGAGGGCCAGAGTGCAGGCGGGCCAGAGTGCAGGCGGGCCAGAGTGCAGGCGGGCCAGAGTGCAGGCGGGCCAGAGTGCAGGCGGGCCAGAGTGTAGGAGGGCCAGAGTGCAGGCGTGCCAGACTGTACTCACCTAGTTGTGCTTGCGGGGGTTGAGCTTTGGCTCTTTGGTCCCGCCTCTCAACTGTCAATCAACTGGTGTACAGGTTCCTGAGCCTACTGGGCTCTATCATATCTACATTTAAAACTGTGTATGGAGTCAGCCTCCACCACATCACTGCCTAATGCATTCCACCTGTTAACTACTCTGACACTGAAAAAGATCTTTCTAACGTCTCTGTGGCTCATATGGGTACTCAGTTTCCACTTGTGTCCCCTTGTTCGCTTACCACCAATGTTGAATAGTTTATCCTTGTCTACCCTGTCAATTTCCCCTGAGGATTTTGTAGGTAGTGATCATGTCTCCCCTTACTCTTCTGTTATCCAGTGTCGTAAGTTACATTTCCCGCAGCCTTTCCTCGTAACTCATGCCTCTTAGTTCTGGGACTACTCTAGTGGCATACCTCTGAACTTTTTCCAGCTTCGTCTTGTGCTTGACAAGGTAAGGGCTCCATGCTGGGGCCGCATACTCCAGGATTGGTCTTACATATGTGGTGTACACGATTCTGAATGATTCCTTACACAGGTTCCTGAACGCTGTTCTGATGTTAGCCAGCCTCGCATATGCCGCAGACGTAATTCTTCTTATGTGGGCTTCAGGAGACAGGTTTGGTGTGATATCAACTCCTAGATCTTTCTCTCTGTCTTTTTCATGAAGTACTTCATCTCCTATTTTGTATCCTTTGTCTGGCCTCCTGTTTCCACCGCCTAATTTCATTACTTTGCATTTACTTTGGTTGAACTTTAGCATCCATTTGTTGGACCATTCGTTCAATTTGTCTAGGTCATCTTGTAGCCTCCTACTATCATCCTCTGTTTCAATCCTCCTCATAATTTTTGCATCATCAGCAAACATTGAGAGAAACGAGTCTATACCCTCAGGGAGATCATTTACACATATCAGAAACAATATAGGTCCAAGGACTGACCCCTGCGGGACTCCACTTGTGACGTCTCACTAATCTGAGACCTCACCCCTCACAGTGACTCGTTGTCTTCTGTTGCTTAGGTACTCCCTTATCCAATGGAATACCTTCCCTTTCATTTCAACCTGCATCTCCAGCTTTTTCACTAGCCTCTTGTGTGGTACTGTATCAAAGACTCTCTGGCAATCCAAAAATATGCAGTCTCCCCACCCCTCTCTTTCTTGCCTGATTTTTGTTGCCTGGTCGTAGAATTCAATTAACCCCGTGAGGCAGGACTTGCCATCCCTGAACCCATGTTGATGCTGTGTTACAATGTTCTTTCGCTCCATATGTTCTACTAGCTTTCTTCGCACAATCTTCTCCATCAGCTTGCATGGTATGCAGGTTAGGGACTCTGGAATATAGTTCAGTGCCTCCTGTCTATCCCCTTTCATGTATATCGGGACTACATTAGCTGCTTTTCAAATTTCTGGCAGTTTCCCCTGTTGCCAATGATTTGTTATACACTATGGAGAGTGGCAGTCACCGTGCTTCTGCTCCTTCCTTTAGTATCCAGGGGGAGATTCCATCTGGACCTGTAGCCTTTTCCCCACTGGTAATCACAAACTCTTCCAGTGGTTCCTGGTTAACTATTCTCTCTCTTATCTCAGGAATTTCTCTTTGCTCTAAGGTGAAAACCTCCTGGAATTTCTTATTCAGTTCCTCACACACTTCCTTGTCGTTTGTAGTGAATCCTTCTGCCCCTATCCTTAATTTCATTACCTGTTCCTTTACTGTTGTTTTTCTCCTGATGTGGCTGTGCAGCAATTTAGGTTGAGTCTTTGCCTTGCTTGCGATGTCATTTTCGTATTGTCTTTCTGCCTCTCTTCTCATCCTGACATATTCATTCCTGGTACTCTGGTATCTTTCTCTGCTCTCAAGTGTCCTGTTATTCCTATAGTTTCTCCTCGCCCTTTTACTTTGCTGCTTAGCTAGCCTACATCTCTGATTAAACCATGGGTTTCTCATCTTCATTTCATTGTTTTCTTTTTGGACTGAGACAAACTTGCTTGCTGCTTCCTTGCACTTCTGTGTGATGTAGTCCATCATGTCTTGGGCCGTCTTTTCCCTGAGCTCTGTTTCCCATGTTATATCTGTTATGAATTTTCTTATCTCCTCATAGTTTCCCTTTCGGAATGCTAGCCTTTTGTTTTCAGTACCCCTCCTCGAGTTCAATAACCCTTCTTCAACCAGATACTCAAACGCCAGTACACTGTGGTCGCTCATTCCTACTGGGGCCTCAAAATCGATTTCCCTTATGTCGGAGTCGTTCAGAGTGAAGACTAGGTCGAGTCTCGCTGGTTCATCGTTTCCTCTCATCCTAGTGGGTTCTCTGACATGTTGGCTTAGAAAGTTTCTTGTCGCCACCTCTACTAATTTGACTCTCCACGTATCCTCGCCTCCATGCGGTTCCTTATTCTCCCAGTCTATCCTTCCGTGATTGAAATCCCTCATGATGAGCAAATGGGATCTATTTCTACAGGCAGCATAGGCTGCCTTCTCAATTATAGTGTTAACTGCGGGCCATAGTGCAGGCGGGCCAGAGTGTAGGCGGGTTAGAGTGCAGGCAGGCCAGAGTGTATGTGGGCCAGAGTGCAGGCGGGCCAGAGTGGAGGCGGGCCAGAGTGGAGGCGGGCCAGACTGTAGGTGTGCCAGAGTGTGGGCCAGAGTGCAGGCGGGCCAGAGTGTATGTGGGCCAGAGTGTATGTGGGCCAGAGTGCATGTGGACCAGAGTGCTTGTGGGCTAGAGTGCAGGCGGGCCAGAGTGCAGGCGGGCAGAGTGCAGGCGGGCCAGAGTGCAGGCGGGCCAGAGTGCAGGCGGGCCAGAGTGCAGGCGGGCCAAAGTGCAGACGGGCCAGAGTGCAGGCGGGCCAGACGTAACATCGTGGTTGCGGGCATCCAGACCCTCACAATGAATTCAATAGACTTCTGGGTTGTATGACTTGTGTCCTCTGGTGGCAGGATGGTTATAGCAAGCATCTGGGGCCTCACTAGTACATTGACTCCAGTCACCTCAATGCCCCAAATTAATGTCTTTATATTCACAATGTTATTTAGAATTAGTGGATTAGAATCAGAGAAAATGAAGGATGTGTCATCAGCAAACAGGTGTTGCCTGAGGTGTTGAGTGGCGTTTGGAAGGTCATTGATGTAAATGAGAAAGAGGAGAGGACCAAGTGTACTAAGGAACGCCAATGTTAACTAGAAGGGTTGGGGGAAATAGTGTTATTCACAGACACGTACTGGAGCCTGACACTGAGGTAAGGTTGCTGGAACTGAAGGGAGTAACCTCCGGGTAATTTGTTCTGGCAAATTACTGTTTAAGAAAACTCGTGGTAGCGGCCTGCCGAAGGCGACATTGCAGGCGGAGGTGGTCTAAAGATATTCCAATCTTAAATAAGATGGTAATTAGATATTTGTTTAGTTTCTCTTTTAAACTGATTGAGAGAAATACAGCTTTTTCTCACATTTGGGAGGCCATTCCATAATTTAAGACCAATGATTAGCTAAATATTTTTGTTTCGTTGTCTCCAGAAATATCAAACATATTTGTTTGTTGTGTGGTGACCACGGGTTCTGTTATACCCATCAAGGAAGTGTTTGAGGTCAGGATTAGTATTGCAGTTCAGAGTTTTATAGCTACGGTGTCACATCTGTTGAGAACATGTGATGCGACTTGATGTTTACCAATTTCAGTTGTTATAGAGTCACTTGGGTTATTGTATGCAAGCATAAAGACCTCAGCATCAGAAAGATATGTCTGCTTTGGAGAAAGTTCAGCATCTGGCAACTAAAATCATTCCTGAACTAAGTTGACTCTTGTACCAGGAATGGTTGAGGGCCTCAGGTCTAACAACACTGACAACCAAGTATGACTGGCCAGATCTCATCGAAACTTTTAAAATATTGAACAGTTTCAACGATATTGATCCAGACAACTTCTTCCAAAAGTCAGATATAACACAAACAAGGAGCAACGGTTCAAAGCTCAACAAACCACAATGCAGAACGGAAAACCAGGAGAGTTTTTGTTTCACCCATAGACTTATAAGCCCATGGAACCACCAACCCGCCGAAAGCTTTAAATGTCAAAACACAGCTAAATTTCAAAATCCAGCTCGGCAAAATCCTCAGAGCAAATGGGGAGAACCTTCGACAAGCCGCTGGTTTTCTGTCCTCATCGAGGCCACCAGAGAGATAGTGACCCCCGCGTATATTCTGCTCTATTCAGGAACTGCAGTTAGGGTGCAAATGATGCCTGGAATGTGAGCTTGTTGTTTTTCTGAGTGCTGGTTAATGTTGAGCATGTTCTGAGTGCTGGTTAATGTTGAAGCATGTTCTGAGTGCTGGTTAATGTTGACCATGTTCTGAGTGCTGGTTTATGTTGAGCATGTTCTGAGTGCTGGTTAATGTTGACCATGTTCTGAGTGCTGGTTTATGTTGACCATGTTCTGAGTGCTGGTTTATGTTGAGCATGTTCTGAGTGCTGGTTAATGTTGACCATGTTCTGAGTGCTGGTTTATGTTGACCATGTTCTGAGTGCTGGTTAATGTTGAAGCATGTTCTGAGTGCTGGTTAACGTTGACCATGTTCTGAGTGCTGGTTAATGTTGAGCATGTTCTGAGTGCTGGTTAATGTTGAAGCATGTTCTGAGTGCTGGTTAATGTTGACCATGTTCTGAGTGCTGGTTTATGTTGACCATGTTCTGAGTGCTGGTTAATGTTGAAGCATGTTCTGAGTGCTGGTTAACGTTGAAGCATGTTCTGAGTGCTGGTTAATGTTGAGCATGTTCTGAGTGCTGGTTAATGTTGAAGCATGTTCTGAGTGCTGGTTAATGTTGACCATGTTCTGAGTGCTGGTTAATGTTGACCATGTTCTGAGTGCTGGTTAATGTTGAGCATGTTCTGAGTGCTGGTTAATGTTGACCATGTTCTGAGTGCTGGTTAATGTTGACCATGTTCTGAGTGCTGGTTAATGTTGACCATGTTCTGAGTGCTGGTTAATGTTGACCATGTTCTGAGTGCTGGTTAATGTTGACCATGTTCTGAGTGCTGGTTAATGTTGACCATGTTCTGAGTGCTGGTTAATGTTGACCATGTTCTGAGTGCTGGTTAATGTTGAGCATGTTCTGAGTGCTGGTTAATGTTGACCATGTTCTGAGTGCTGGTTTATGTTGACCATGTTCTGAGTGCTGGTTAATGTTGACCATGTTCTGAGTGCTGGTTAATGTTGAGCATGTTCTGAGTGCTGGTTTATGTTGAGCATGTTCTGAGTGCTGGTTAATGTTGAGCATGTTCTGAGTGCTGGTTAATGTTGAGCATGTTCTGAGTGCTGGTTAATGTTGAAGCATGTTCTGAGTGCTGGTTAATGTTGAGCATGTTCTGAGTGCTGGTTTATGTTGAGCATGTTCTGAGTGCTGGTTAATGTTGAGCATGTTCTGAGTGCTGGTTAATGTTGACCATGTTCTGAGTGCTGGTTTATGTTGACCATGTTCTGAGTGCTGGTTAACGTTGAAGCATGTTCTGAGTGCTGGTTAATGTTGAGCATGTTCTGAGTGCTGGTTAATGTTGAAGCATGTTCTGAGTGCTGGTTAATGTTGACCATGTTCTGAGTGCTGGTTAATGTTGACCATGTTCTGAGTGCTGGTTAATGTTGAGCATGTTCTGAGTGCTGGTTAATGTTGACCATGTTCTGAGTGCTGGTTAATGTTGACCATGTTCTGAGTGCTGGTTTATGTTGACCATGTTCTGAGTGCTGGTTAATGTTGAGCATGTTCTGAGTGCTGGTTAATGTTGACCATGTTCTGAGTGCTGGTTAATGTTGACCATGTTCTGAGTGCTGGTTTATGTTGACCATGTTCTGAGTGCTGGTTAATGTTGAGCATGTTCTGAGTGCTGGTTTATGTTGACCATGTTCTGAGTGCTGGTTAATGTTGACCATGTTCTGAGTGCTGGTTAATGTTGAGCATGTTCTGAGTGCTGGTTTATGTTGACCATGTTCTGAGTGCTGGTTAATGTTGAGCATGTTCTGAGTGCTGGTTTATGTTGACCATGTTCTGAGTGCTGGTTAATGTTGACCATGTTCTGAGTGCTGGTTAATGTTGACCATGTTCTGAGTGCTGGTTAATGTTGACCATGTTCTGAGTGCTGGTTAATGTTGACCATGTTCTGAGTGCTGGTTAATGTTGAGCATGTTCTGAGTGCTGGTTAATGTTGACCATGTTCTGAGTGCTGGTTAATGTTGAGCATGTTCTGAGTGCTGGTTAATGTTGACCATGTTCTGAGTGCTGGTTAATGTTGACCATGTTCTGAGTGCTGGTTAATGTTGACCATGTTCTGAGTGCTGGTTAATGTTGACCATGTTCTGAGTGCTGGTTAATGTTGACCATGTTCTGAGTGCTGGTTAATGTTGAGCAATACTGTAATTATAGGTTGTAGATCCCCAGGCTCAGACATTCTCAGATATGGAAAGTTTTATCTGGAGTGTCATTGTGTAACCTTGGTAACACAGTGTTACTGTCTTGGTAACACTGTTACTGCCTTGGTAACACTGTTACTGCCTTGGTAACACAGTGTTATTGTCTTGGTAACACAGTGTTACTACCTTGGTAACACTGTTACTGCCTTGGTAACACAGTGTTACTGCCTTGGTAACACTGTTACTGCCTTGGTAACACAGTGTTACTGTCTTGGTAACACAGTGTTACTACCTTGGTAACACTGTTACTGCCTTGGTAACACTGTTACTGCCTTGGTAACACAGTGTTACTGTCTTGGTAACACAGTGTTACTACCTTGGTAACACTGTTACTGCCTTGGTAACACAGTGTTACTGTCTTGGTAACACAGTGTTACTGTCTTGGTAACACAGTGTTACTGTCTTGGTAACACAGTGTTACTGCCTTGGTAACACTGTTACTGCCTTGGTAACACAGTGTTACTGTCTTGGTAACACAGTGTTACTACCTTGGTAACACTGTTACTGCCTTGGTAACACAGTGTTACTGTCTTGGTAACACAGTGTTACTGTCTTGGTAACACAGTGTTACTGTCTTGGTAACACAGTGTTACTGTCTTGGTAACACAGTGTTACTGCCTTGGTAACACTGTTACTGCCTTGGTAACACAGTGTTACTGTCTTGGTAACACAGTGTTACTACCTTGGTAACACTGTTACTGCCTTGGTAACACAGTGTTACTGTCTTGGTAACACAGTGTTACTGTCTTGGTAACACAGTGTTACTGTCTTGGTAACACAGTGTTACTGTCTTGGTAACACAGTGTTACTGTCTTGGTAACACAGTGTTACTGTCTTGGTAACACAGTGTTACTGTCTTGGTAACACAGTGTTACTGTCTTGGTAACACAGTGTTACTGCCTTGGTAACACTGTTACTGCCTTGGTAACACAGTGTTACTGTCTTGGTAACACAGTGTTACTACCTTGGTAACACTGTTACTGCCTTGGTAACACAGTGTTACTGCCTTGGTAACACAGTGTTACTGTCTTGGTAACACAGTGTTACTGTCTTGGTAACACAATGTTACTGTCTTGGTAACACAGTGTTACTGTCTTGGTAACACAGTGTTACTGTCTTGGTAACACAGTGTTACTACCTTGGTAACACTGTTACTGCCTTGGTAACACAGTGTTACTGTCTTGGTAACACAGTGTTACTGTCTTGGTAACACAGTGTTACTGTCTTGGTAACACAGTGTTACTGTCTTGGTAACACAGTGTTACTGTCTTGGTAACACAGTGTTACTGTCTTGGTAACACAGTGTTACTGTCTTGGTAACACAGTGTTACTGTCTTGGTAACACAGTGTTACTGTCTTGGTAACACAGTGTTACTACCTTGGTAACACTGTTACTGCTTTGGTAACACAGTGTTACTGTCTTGGTAACACAGTGTTACTGTCTTGGTAACACAGTGTTACTGCCTTGGTAACACTGTTACTGCCTTGGTAACACAGTGTTACTGTCTTGGTAACACAGTGTTACTGTCTTGGTAACACAGTGTTACTACCTTGGTAACACTGTTACTGCCTTGGTAACACAGTGTTACTGTCTTGGTAACACAGTGTTACTGTCTTGGTAACACAGTGTTACTGTCTTGGTAACACAGTGTTACTGTCTTGGTAACACAGTGTTACTGTCTTGGTAACACAGTGTTACTACCTTGGTAACACTGTTACTGCTTTGGTAACACAGTGTTACTGTCTTGGTAACACAGTGTTACTGTCTTGGTAACACAGTGTTACTGTCTTGGTAACACAGTGTTACTACCTTGGTAACACTGTTACTGCTTTGGTAACACAGTGTTACTGTCTTGGTAACACAGTGTTACTGTCTTGGTAACACAGTGTTACTACCTTGGTAACACTGTTACTGCTTTGGTAACACAGTGTTACTGTCTTGGTAACACAGTGTTACTGTCTTGGTAACACAGTGTTACTGTCTTGGTAACACAGTGTTACTGCTTTGGTAACACAGTGTTACTGTCTTGGTAACACAGTGTTACTACCTTGGTAACACTGTTACTGCTTTGGTAACACAGTATTACTGCCTTGGTAACACACTGTTACTGCCTTGGTAACTCAGTGTTACTGCTTTGGTAACACACTGTTACTGCCTTGGTAACACAGTGTTACTGCTTTGGTAACACACTGTTACTGCCTTGGTAACACACTGTTACTGCCTTGGTAACTCAGTGTTACTGCTTTGGTAACACACTGTTACTGCCTTGGTAACTCAGTGTTACTGCTTTGGTAACACACTGTTACTACCTTGCTAGTTTACTTTCTAACTCAGTGTTACTGCTTTGGTAACACACTGTTACTGCCTTGGTAACACAGTGTTACTACCTTGTTAGTAACAGTGTTACCCTTATATGCCTTATCTTCAGATTATATTCTTGAAGTCACAAGAACCATCTGGTTAACCTCCGATTTGCGTCCTTTATCTTGGTCAAGAACACCAGAGGATTATGGTCTGTTTACACACTGACTGGATGACTTCCCTCACTTACGTATACCTTAAAACGTTTCAATGCCAATACTAATGCTGAGGTCTCCTTCTCTACCATACTGTATGATCTCTGATGCTGACAAACTTCTTCGAGAAGAAAGATTCAGGGCGATAAATTTCGTCCATCTGCTGTGTTAGTACAGCTCCGGCCCCTACATCACTGGCATCCACGAACAAAGCAAACGATGCTCCAAAATCTGGAGACACTAACACAGGCGCCTCAGTTAATAATCTTTTGATTTTCTGAAACGCCTCCTGTGCTACTCTGTTCCATTCCTACTTCTTATTCTACGATAACAAGCTTGTCATAGGAGTGGCTATGGTGGAAAAATTCTTACAGAACTTCATGTAATAACCGACCATACCTAAGTACCTTAACAACTCCTTCTTTCCTTTTCATACCGGGAAATTATCGATAGCTTCCACTTTCGTTCTCACTGGAGAAACCTCACCTTGCCCTACCCCATATCCTAGGGACTCTAGTCGGGCTCTCCCGAACACACTTTTCGCCAAGTTAATTGTCATGTTGGCCCTCTCTAACCGATTTGTTTGGTCGGTTAGTCTGTTTATGTGCTCCCTTCAGAAGTCTGCAAATACCACCATATCGACAGTGTATACTACACAAACCGTTGCGCCTTGCAACACCTGGTTCATCACTCGTTGAAAACATGGTCTTCCAAGTGACCCAACTACTCTTTCACCTTGACTAGGCTGTCCGTGTCTGACATCTTCGCCCCATCAGTCCTCTCTATTTACTGTTTCCTCCCTCCATTTCTTCTTCTTTCTTCCATTCCACACGTCAAGAGTTAGACCTTTATTGTCTGTACCTCCTTTGTCGTCCTAATATTTCGGCTCATCATCCTCATGCGTCAGTCTGTCACCATCACACTTCCGTCTCCCGTCTTCATACTTTGCTCTCTCGTCTTCATCGACTATCCCTTCTTTCGTCTCCTCATTTACCTGTAACCTCTTCTTCCACTTCGACTTCCATCGAACCTTTCGACTTTCTCTTCTACTCCTCCATGCTGTCATCATCCCTATTCCTCTTCCTCTTCTCACGCTTCACTTCACTCTACCACACACAGCTCCAATTCTTCTCTTCAACTTCTCCTCGTTCCCCTCAATCTGTCCTTCCTCAAGTACTGTGTTACACTCTACAGCACTGGTCCGTGCTTGTCGCTCAACTGTACTCTACAGCACTGGTCCGTGCTTGTCGCTCACCTCTACTTGAGTGCTAATAAGCATCTCTCCATACATACTGCCTCTTCTTACTTCCTCTTCTTTGCTATCACTCCTCTTCACTCTCTTTTCTTTGTGCTTCCTGTGAAATGTGTCAGCTTCTAACATCTCACACCTCTCAACTTCACCATCCCTACACTTCTGTTCCTGTGGACAACTTGTTGCTCTATTCCCGTCCTCAGTCTGGTCACATTCTTCTTCTTCACCTCGGTTTAGCACATTTATCTCCACTTTCTGACTCGATTTCAGCAGGCTGGACTCTACTCGGGTCCACTCTGTCCACCTTACTCTTCTCCGGCAGAGTCGTCCTCACTTGACCTCGCCGTGCCCTCATCGTCATCTGGACCTTCCCGCAACAGCCATGCTATCTCCACATTGGCCTCTTCCTTCAGTGGGGTCGACACTCCATCCTCTCCAGTGTCTCTCTCGTCGGCCGCCTCTGCCCTGTTCACTACCCAGGCAGGGTACTCAATGACTTGGCTGTCTTCTGGCTCATCCCGTAGGATGCTAGCCAGTTCCACTCTATTAGGTGTCATCAGTGCCGTGGCTCTTCTGGCATTCTTCTGGCACAGCTTCCGCTATGAGCTTCGACAACACCATCGACCCCACAAATCACTACCCAGGATCACTTGAATTCCTGGAATAGGTATGTCGGGGCATACTCCCAACATCGCCTCCGCCGACAAATAATTCGACTTCAGCCTAACAGCACAAATGGGCATGTCACCCTCAGACAATAACCCATGTACCTTTATTTTCCTACTGCCAGCTGAAAGTTGGTCATCCACGATCAGTCTTCTCAGAACCAAGCTCTGATTCGCTCAAGTATCCCCTTCGACACTTACTTCTACTTCAGGTTGGCCTTCTATACTAACCCAACCCTTACTAATGAACGGGCCATATCTCTCGTTCATCTAGTTACTTTCTGCGGTTTGTCCTGTATTGCATTAACACATGCATTTCGGGGGTCATACATGTTCAGGTCACAGCTCTCTTGCCCCACCGACAATCTTTCATCATGTGACCCGTCCGTTACATTTATAGCATCTTATTTCGGAGAAGTCTCTTCTATATCCTCCTGAGTAGCTTTGACTCTGTCCACTCGAGTTCGAGGTTCTCTGCGCAGGCGCACCACCTGCACTCTGCTTGGTTTGGCTGGACTCTTGACTTCTTTGCACGCCTTTAGTTTCTCGCTTTATCTCCTTCATCCTCACTTTCAGACGAAGCATATGACCTACTTTTCTGAGTTTTAGGATACTTTCGTTTATTCGCCCATCTATCAAATTTTTTCTCACCCCAGGCTCCCCAGGGTTTGCCATAATTTCGTCTCACATCACTTTTCACTCTGCTTTTCCTCAAGCTCAGATAAGCCTCTGTAATCATATCTGCTTTATCGGCTGCGTCTCACATTCTTCACTCCTGCCTCCTGATCCTAAATTTCGTCTCAGGGTGCATCATTTCCAGAAATTTCTCCATAATCATCAATTGTTTCAAAATCACCAAGGATTATACATCTACAGCTTCTATCACTTCTGAAACCGACTTTCCAGATCTCTCGCAGTCTCAGCGAACATACTTGCAGGAGCCTTCGTTATTTCTCTGCAGCGCTCTCTGTAAGCTTCAGGCGTTAACAGAAAAGAGACACGCTGCTCTTCATATTCCAGTAATCTTGGCATTCGTCAAAAGACAACTGGGTATGCACCTCTCTGGCTGCACCGACCAACTATAACTGTTCCAATTGAGCCCACTCTTCCTGCAGCCACTGTCTGATGTTGGCTATCTTCTCAAAATGCTCAAAGAAGCTGTCTGACTCCTCAGCCATAAATAAGGGAATATCTTTTTCTCTAACTTTATTATCTGGTGGGGGCGATACATGTGTGGTGCTCTCTGGCAATCCACATTCAAGCCATTGATCTGGCAAAGCTCTAATTGCTTATGTCTCCATTTGTTTTGTTTTCTCTCTTTCATTTTCTGCCTCATTCTTCATCTGCAGTTCCAACTTTAACTTCTCCAGCTGAAAATGCCTCTCTTAAAGTTCACGTTGCATCTGGCGCTCTAGCTGGAACCGTTCTAAGCTCCTATTCCGGCTACTCCTGCTACTGCGGCTACTCCTACTTGATCCTCGGGATCTCACTTCACATTGTCCATCATCTTCCTTTCCACTTCTAGCTCCTTTCTGGGCTCCTTGTTCTGCCATTTTGTTCTTAGCTCTCAACTGCCTAAGGGTTTCATTCTTCATTCTGGCTACCTTAGATGACTTCAACTTTGATGCCACATTTCTCCGCTATCTGCTTCAACTACTCTTTGGTGCAACCTTCCAAATCCTCAATATATATATATATATATATATATATATATATATATATATATATATATATATATATATATGCAATTGACGATCACTAAACACTGATCATTTGTATGCGGAAAAACCACAAAGAATTGCAGAAGAGAGATAAACGTTTCGGCTTGTTAAGGTCGTTGTCAACATCAGACTGCTGATGTTGCAGCAGTCTGATGTTGACAACGGCCTTAACAAGCCGAAACGTTCATCTCTCTTCTCCAATTCTTTGTGGTTTTTCCGCATAAATATATATATATATATGTTGACCAGACCACACACTAGAAGTTGAAGGGACGACGACGTTTCGGTCCGTCCTGGACCATTCTCAAGTCGCTTGTGATGAGGAGGTAGAGAACGGGTAATAAATAGGCAAGAGAGAGGTGAGGAGGAAAGTAAGGTGTAGAGAATAGTATAATAATGAGAACTGCAGAAGGCCTATTGGCCCAAACGAGCCCCTTCCATTATCTTTCTTTCTCTTTCCTTTTCTTTCTCTCTTCTCCTACGCTCCCTTGCTTTCCTCTTCTTATTCCTATTTCTTTTCCTTCGGTGGTTATAATGGGAGCTGCCTCGTATGGGCCAATAGGCCTTCTGCAGTTCTCATTATTACTACTATTCTCTACACCTTACTTTCCTCCTCACCTCTCTCTTGCCTATTTATTACCCGTTCTCTACCTCCTCATCACAAGCGACTTGAGAATGGTCCAGGACGGACCGAAACGTCGTCGTCCCTTCAACTTCTAGTGTGTGGTCTGGTCAACATACTTCAGCCACGTTATTGTGACTCATCGCCTGCATATATATATATATATATATATATATATATATATATATATATGGACTACCTACTGCCGCAATGGGTTTATCGGCCCCACCTCCTGGACTCGAACTGTGGGTGTGAGTGTTACGATATCGACAACGTCATCGGAGCATGGAGTGGTAACTTCAGCTCCATCTATGAGTCTGCACTCGAACTCCCGTGGTATCGGACGCAATATGGACGATGCCATCTGGTGGTGGTAGCCTTGGTATCAGCATACGGCTCTGGTTTCCTGCCCTAATCAGCAAGAGAGGTCGCCGTGGATGACCTCTGGTGGATGGCGTGTCACGATCAGCGCCATCTGTTGTGCTGCAGAGCATAATGTCAACTCCCAGGTGAATGAGTGTTACCACATGGTTTCCCCAGTGTAGCGTCCGTCTAATTGATGACGTTGAATGTCCACAGCAGTGACGTGTGGAGGCAGTTGTATTGAGGAAGGCAGTTTTACCTTGGGCAGCCCACGTACTCTCAGCTTGGTCCTGGAAGACGAATGAGTAACCCGCCGCCGATCTGGACAGTGCATTAGCTGCTAATATACGTACTATTGGAATTAGATCGGCGTATCCCGGGATTGCTTTAGGAGAGTGACGGACGACAGTGAGGTGCCTATGGTAAAGCGCTGCTAGCAGGTTGCTGGAGGCTTCTGCCAGAGGTTAGCTACCCCTGTATATGACTGTTTGTGACCCCCAATCAGCGTGTTGTTGAAGTCCTCTGCCAGAGAGTTGCTGGAGAGTGAGAGGGGGTGTAGGCACCTCATGATACTGTGTCGGTGGACTGGCCCACGTAAAAGGTAAACTCGCTAGTGTTTATCAGTACACATGCACAAGGTGCTGGATGGTGGAAACACTGGCGTTGGTGTACACTGCCAACGCCGGAGTGTCCTGTGTGAAAGCAACACTACTGAATATACGTGGAGTCATAGTCTATTGATTCTAATATATATTTTTAATGGTGAAAGTATAAATATATTGGTGAAGGGAACAGTGTATTGTTCATCCACCCTTTCCCTTTATTGCACTATACAACCATTTCTTGAAAGTATACTACAGACTTGGAGTCGGATACTATAAAAGACGTTATAACATAAAGAACCCGGTTACAGGTCCTAAGTGGCCCTAACAGTGTGTCAATTCAATATCCCAGACAGGCCCCCAATTTATTCTATCAGGGGGCAGTTATTATATATTTAATATATACATCTTTCCTCTGACTTCTCAGTCAGGTCCAGAGTACAGAATAACTCTCTCTGGGGTAGACTCGTTCCACCCAGGCTACATGGGGTCATAATACTTGGTAAGTGTTGCTGCTGGTAACAGTGTGTTGCTGCTGGTAACAGTGTGTTGCTGCTGGTAACAGTGTGTTGCTGCCTTGGTAACAGTGTGTTGCTGCCTTGGTAACAGTGGTTGCTGCTGGTAACGGTGTGTTGCTGCCTTGGTAACAGTGTTTGCTGCCTTGGTAACAGTGTGTTGCTGCTGGTAACAGTGTGTTGCTGCCTTGGTAACAGTGTGTTTGCTGCTGGTAACAGTGTGTTGCTGCCTTGGTAACAGTGTGTTGCTGCTGGTAACGGTGTGTTGCTGCCTTGGTAACAGTGTGTTGCTGCCTTGGTAACAGTGTGTTGCTGCCTTGGTAACGGTGTGTTGCTGCCTTGGTAACAGTGTTTGCTGCCTTGGTAACAGTGTGTTGCTGCTGGTAACAGTGTGTTGCTGCCTTGGTAACAGTGTGGTTGCTGCCTTGGTAACAGTGTGTTGCTGCCTTGGTAACAGTGTTGTGCTGCTGGTAACAGTGTGTTGCTGCCTTGGTAACGGTGTTGCTGCTGGTAACAGTGTGTTGCTGCCTTGGTAACGTGTGTTGCTGCCTTGGTAACGGTGTGTTGCTGCTGGTAACAG
This sequence comes from Procambarus virginalis, assembly GCA_020271785.1. Classification (NCBI taxonomy): domain Eukaryota; kingdom Metazoa; phylum Arthropoda; class Malacostraca; order Decapoda; family Cambaridae; genus Procambarus; species Procambarus virginalis. The sequence goes on along the minus strand of WNGS01163777.1, from coordinate 54,541 downwards.
TGTGTTGCTGCCTTGGTAACGGTGTGTTGCTGCCTTGGTAACGGTGTGTTGGGTTGCTGCCTTGGTAACATGTGTTGCTGCTTGGTAACAGTGGTTGCTGCTGGTAACGGTGTGTTGCTGCCTTGGTTTGGGTAACAGTGTGTTTGCTGCTGTAACAGTGTGTTGCTGCTTGGTAACAGGGTGTTGCTGCCTTGGTAACGGAGTGTTGCTGCGTATTGCTTGTAACAGTGTGTTGCTGCTGGTAACAGTGTGTTGCTGCTGGTAAACAGGGTGTGCTGCTGGTAACAGTGTGTTGCTGCCTGGTAACAGTGGTGGTTTGCTGCTGGTAACAGTGTGTTGCTGCCTTGGTAACCGTGTGTTGCTGCCTTGGTAAAAGTGTGTTGCTGCCTTGGTACCGGTGTGTTGCTGCCTTGGTAAAAGTGTGTTGCTGCCTTGGTACCGGTGTGTTGCTGCCTTGGTAAAAGTGTGTTGCTGCCTTGGTAACAATGTGTTGCTGCTGGTAACAGTGCGTTGCTGCTGGTAACAGTGCGTTGCTGCTGGTAACAGTGTGTTGTGCTGGTAACAGTGTGTTGCTGCTGGTAACATGTGTTGCGCCCTTGGTAACAAGTGTTGCTGCTGGTAACAGTGTGTTGCTGCGGTAACAGTGTGTTGCTGACTTGGTAACAGTGTGTTTGCTGCTGGTAACGGTGTGTTGCTGCCTTGGTATCAGTGTGTTGCTGTCTTGGTAACGGTGTGTTGCTGCCGTGGTAACAGTGTGTTGCTGCTTGGTAACGGTGTGTTCTGCTGGTAACGTGTTTGACCTGGTACGGTGTTTGCTGCTGGTAACGGTGTGGTTGCTGCCTTGGTAACAGTGTGTTGCTGCTGTAACGGTGTGTTGCCTTGACAGTTGTGTTGCTGCTGGTACGGTTGTGGGTTGTTGCTGCCTTTGGGACAGTGTGTTGCTGCTGTAACGTGTGTTGCTTGCCCTTGGTAACGGTGTGTTGCTGCCTTGGTATCGGTGTGTTGCTGCCTTGGTAAGGGTGTGTTGCTGCCTTGGTAAGGGTGTGTTGCTGCCTTGGTAACCGTGTGTTGCTGCCTTGGTAAAAGTGTGTTGCTGCCTTGGTAACCGTGTGTTGCTGCCTTGGTAACGGAGTGTTGCTGCCTTGGTAACGGAGTGTTGCTGCCTTGGTAACGGAGTGTTGCTGCGCAGTGGTAACAGGTGTGTTTGCTGCCTTGGTAACAGTGTGTTGCTGCTGGTAACAGGTGTGTTGCTGCTGGTACAGTGTGTTGCTGGGCCTGACTTGGTAAACAGGTGTTGCTGCCTTGGGTAAACAGTGTGTTGCTTGGGCCTTGGTAACAGTGTGTTGCTGCCCGATTGGTACAGTGTGTTGCTGCTGGTAGCAGTGTTGCTGCTGGTAACTGTGTGTTGCTGCCTTGGTAACAGTGTGTTGCTGCTTGGTAACAGTGTGTTGCTGCCTGGTAACAGTATGTGTGCCTTGTAACGCTGGTGGCTGTAACAGGTATGTTGCTGCCTTGACGGCTGCTAACAGTGTGTTGCTGCTGGTCACAGTGTGTTGCTGCTGGTAAGCAGTGTGTTGCTGCTGGTAACAGTGTGTTGCTGGTGCTGGTAACAGTGGTGTTGCCTGCCTGTGGGTAACGGTGTGTTGTGCTGGTCACGTTGGTAACGGTGCGTTGCTGCCTTGGTAACAGTGTGTTGCTGCTGGTAACAGGGTGTGTGCTAAGTGCTCGTTGTAACCGTGTGTTGCTGCTGGTAACAGTGTGTTGCTGCCCTTGGTAACATGTGTGTTGCTGCTTGGTACGGTGCGTTGCTGCCTTGGTAACAGTGTGTTGCTGTCTTGGTAACACTGTGTGCTGCGCCTTGGTGAACAGTGTGTTGTGCTGCCCTGTTGTAACAGTGTGTTGCTGCACTTGGA
>WNGS01163777.1:40812-51628 GCA_020271785.1 Procambarus virginalis | reverse complement strand
TGCTGGATGTAGTGGCAGTTGTATATATCACCCCACCACGATACCTTTTTCCTGCTTTTTTTCTTTTAGCAGACACACTTTGACCCAGGCCCTGTTTTTTTTTTTTTTTTTTTCAGAAAACCTTCTTCTGTTACCACAACTTCTTGTTTTCGCTGTCTGTTTCCTGTGCGGGCGATTATGGCATACACACTGTTACCAACTTCCTTTTTGGTTTGGCAGGCAGACTGGAAACAGACACTGCGTTACTCCAGCGCAACACCCCTTTCTTGCTCGTACCCCAAAGCCCTTCATCTTCTGGCGCTCCAGCACATAAACACTGTTACCCAACGCACTTTCATCCTATGCAACACACATTATCTCTGTTACAACTGGCAGCTTTTTATACCCTGTTTACCGCGACAGCGAACTACACTGTTTATCCATATGAATTGCGCTTTTTACCTACATCCTCTAATCCGTTTAGGCTCTTTCAGTATTACCTCTTATATTTTCTTCCCCGTTCTACCTCCCCGCTACCCCCCCCCAGCAACACATGTTACCAATGGCCTCTCCTGCTACACCACTGTTTACCAACCCCTTGCGGTCAATTCCATTGAGCTCTTTTTTCTTTTTCTTTATCCCTTTTTCCCTTTCCCCCTTAGCACACCCATGTACCAAGTGCACGAAGCACACACCGTTAACCGAAGGCCAGCAAGGCAAACAACGCTGTCCACCAAGTCGTGTCCGGCCAGCAACACAAATGTTACAAGTGCAGAGCAACACACCTTAACAAGGCCAAGGAACACGCACTGTTACCAAGGCAGCAGCAAACACACTGTTACCAAGGCAAGCAACACACTGTTCAAAGCAGCAACACACTTTGTGTGATACCAAGGCTTTTTTAACGCAACGACCTTTTACCACAAGACGCCCAGCAAACAACCCACTTGTTACCAAGGAAGCAAACGCACTGTTACCAGATCTACGTTTTTTTTTGGGCCCCCAGCACCACTGCTTACCAGCAGCAACACATCCTGTTACAGCACAACAATTCTCCAAGTATTCTGACCACATGTAGCCTGGTGGAACGAGTCTACCCCAGAGAGAGAGTTATTCGTAATCTGGACTGCTGAGAAGTCAGGACGGCCAGATATGTAATGTATAAAATTGAAAATAATGCCCCTGATGAATACATTGGGGGCGTATGGGATATGATGACACAATGTTAGGCCACCTAGGACTGTAACCATGAGTTCTTTTGTTATAACGTTTTTATAGTATCCGATCAGTCTGTAGTATACTTTCACGAACATGGTTGTAATGTGCACTAAAGGGAAAGGGTGGCTGAACAATACACTGTTCCCTTCAACAATATATTTATACTTTCACCATTAAAAATATATATTAGAATAAATAGACTATGACTCCACGTATATTCAGTAGTGTTGCTTTCACACAGGACACTACGGCGTTGGGAGTGTACACCAACTCCAGTGTTTCCACCATCCAGTACCTTGTGCACGTGTACTGGTAAACACTAGCGAAGTTACCTTTTACGTGGGCCAGTACACCGACACAGTATCATGAGGTGCCTACACCCCCCTCTCACTCTCCAGCAACTCTCTGGCAGAGGACTTCAACAACACGCTGATTGGGGGTCACAAACAGTCATATACAGGGGTAGCTAACCTCTGGCAGAAGCCTCCAGCAACCTGCTAGCAGCGCTTTACGATAGGCACCTCACTGTCGTCCGTCACTCTCCTAAAGCAATCCCGGGATACGCCGATCTAATTCCAATAGTACGTATATTAGCAGCTAATGCACTGTCCAGATCGGCGGCGGGTTACTCATTCGTCTTCCAGGACCAAGCTGAGAGTACGTGGGCTGCCCAAGGTAAAACTGCCTTCCTCAGTACAACTGCCTCCACACGTCACTTCTGTGGACATTCAACGTCATCAATTAGACGGACGCTACACTGGGGAAACCATGTGGTAACACTCATTCACCTGGGAGTTGACATTATGCTCTGCAGCACAACAGATGACGGTGATCGTGACACGCTATCCACCAGAGGTCATCCACGGCGACCTCTCTTACTGATTAGGGCAGGAAACCAGAGCCGTATGCTGATACCAAGGCTACCACCACCAGATGGCATCGTCCATATTGCGTCCGATACCACGGGAGTTCGAGTGCAGACTCATAGATGGAGCTGAAGTTACCACTCCATGCTCCGATGACGTTGTCGATATCGTAACACTCACACCCACAGTTCGAGTCCAGGAGGTGGGGCCGATAAACCCATTGCGGCAGTAGGTAGTCCATATATATATATATATATATATATATATATATATATATATATATATATATATATATATATATATATATATATATATATATATATATATATATATATATATATATATATATATTTATGCGGAAAAACCACAAAGAATTGGAGAAGAGAGATGAACGTTTCGGCTTGTTAAGGCCGTTGTCAACATCAGACTGCTGCAACATCAGCTGTCTGATGTTGACAACGACCTTAACAAGCCGAAACGTTCATCTCTCTTCTCCAATTCTTTGTGGTTTTTCCGCATACAAATGATCAGTGTTTAGTGATCGTCATTGCATATATATATATATATATATATATATATATATATATTATATATATATATATATATATATATATATATATATATATATATATATATATATATATATATATGAAGGTGCAAGCTTTTGTAGAGTCAGGCAAGCCTGAGGATTTGGAAGGTTGCACCAATGAGTAGTTGAAGCAGATAGCGGAGAAATGTGGCATCAAAGTGAAGTCATCTAAGGTAGCCAGAATGAAGAATGAAACCCTTAGGCAGTTGAGAGCTAAGAACAAAATGGCAGAACAAGGAGCCCAGAAAGGAGCTAGAAGTGGAAAGGAAGATGATGGACAATGTGAAGTGAGATCCCGAGGATCAAGTAGGAGTAGCCGCAGTAGCAGGAGTAGCCGGAATAGGAGCTTAGAACGGTTCCAGCTAGAGCGCCAGATGCAACGTGAACTTTAAGAGAGGCAATTTCAGCTGGAGAAGTTAAAGTTGGAACTGCAGATGAAGAATGAGGCAGAAAATGAAAGAGAGAAAACAAAACAAATGGAGACATAAGCAATTAGAGCTTTGCCAGATCAAAGGCTTGAATGTGGATTGCCAGAGAGCACCACACATGTATCGCCCCCACCAGATAATAAAGTTAGAGAAAAAGATATTCCCTTATTTATGGCTGAGGAGTCAGAGAGCTTCTTTGAGCATTTTGAGAAGATAGCCAACATCAGACAGTGGCTGCAGGAAGAGTGGGCTCAATTGGAACAGTTATAGTTGGTCGGTGCAGCCAGAGAGGTGCATACCCAGTTGTCTTTTGACGAATGCCAAGATTACTGGAATATGAAGAGCAGCGTGTCTCTTTTCTGTTAACGCCTGAAGCTTACAGAGAGCGCTGCAGAGAAATAACGAAGGCTCCTGCAAGTATGTTCGCTGAGACTGCGAGAGATCTGGAAAGTCGGTTTCAGAAGTGATAGAAGCTGTAGATGTATAATCCTTTGGTGATTTTGAAACAATTGATGATTATGGAGAAATTTCTGGAAATGATGCACCCTGAGACGAAATTTAGGATCAGGAGGCAGGAGTGAAGAATGTGAGACGCAGCCGATAAAGCAGATATGATTACAGAGGCTTATCTGAGCTTGAGGAAAAGCAGAGTGAAAAGTGATGTGAGACGAAATTATGGCAAACCCTGGGGAGCCTGGGGTGAGAAAAATTTTGATAGATGGCGAATAAACGAAAATATCCTAAAACTCAGAAAAGTAGGTCATATGCTTCGTCTGAAAGTGAGGATGAAGGAGATAAAGCGAGAAACTAAAGGCGTGCAAAGAAGTCAAGAGTCCAGCCAAATCAAGCAGAGTGCAGGTGGTGCGCCTGCGCAGAGAACCTCGAACTCGAGTGGACAGAGTCAAAGCTACTCAGGAGGATATAGAAGAGACTTCTCCGAAATAAGATGCTATAAATGTAACGGACGGGTCACATGATGAAAGATTGTCGGTGGGGCAAGAGAGCTGTGACCTGAACATGTATGACCCCCGAAATGCATGTGTTAAAGCAATACAGGACAAACCGCAGAAAGTAAACTAGATGAACGAGAGATATGGCCCGTTCATTAGTAAGGGTTGGGTTAGTATAGAAGGCCAACCTGAATTAGAAGTAAGTGTCGAAGGGGATACTTGAGCGAATTAGAGCTTGGTTCTGAGAAGACTGATCGTGGATGACCAACTTTCAGCTGGCAGTAGGAAAATAAAGGTACATGGGTTATTGTCTGAGGGTGACATGCCCATGGCATGTCACCCTTAGGCTGAAGTCGAATTATTTGTCGGCGGAGGCGATGTTGGGAGTATGCCCCGATATACCTATTCCAGGAATTCAAGTGATCCTGGGTAGTGATTGTGCGGGTCGATGGTGTTGTCGAAGCTCATAGCGGAAGCTGTGCCAGAAGAATGCCAGAAGAGCCACGGCACTGATGTGACACCTAATAGAGTGGAACTGGCTAGCATCCTACAGGATGAGCCAGAAGACAGCCAAGTCATTGAGTACCCTGCCTGGGTAGTGAACAGGGCAGAGGCGGCCGACGAGAGAGACACTGGAGAGGATGTGAGTGTCGACCCCCACTGAAGGAAGAGGCCAATGTGGAGATAGCATGGCTGTTGCGGAAGGTCCAGATGACGATGAGGGCACGGCGAGGTCAAGTGAGGACGACTCTGCCGGAGAAGAGTAAGGTGGACAGAGTGGACCCGAGTAGAGTCCAGCCTGCTGAAATCGAGTCAGAAAGTGGAGATAAATGTGCTAAACCGAGGTGAAGAAGAAGAATGTGACCAGACTGAGGACGGGAATAGAGCAACAAGTTGTCCACAGGAACAGAAGTGTAGGGATGGTGAAGTTGAGAGGTGTGAGATGTTAGAAGCTGACACATTTCACAGGAAGCACAAAGAAAAGAGAGTGAGTGAAGAGGAGTGATAGCAAAGAAGAGGAAGTAAGAAGAGGCAGTATGTATGAGAGATGCTTATTAGCACTCAAGTAGAGGTTGAGCGACAAGCACGGACAGTGCTGTAGAGTGTAACACAGTTGAGCGACAAGCACGGACCAGTGCTGTAGAGTGTAACACAGTTGAGCGACAAGCACGGACCAGTGCTGTAGAGTGTAACACAGTTGAGCCACAAGCACGGACCAGTGCTGTAGAGTGTAACACAGTTGAGCGACAAGCACGGACCAGTGCTGTAGAGTGTAACACAGTTGAGCGACAAGCACGGACCAGTGCTGTAGAGTGTAACACAGTTGAGCGACAAGCACGGACCAGTGCTGTAGAGTGTAACACAGTACTTGAGGAAGCTTTGAGGGAACGAGGAGAAGTTGAAGGAGAAGAATTTGAGCTGTGTGGTAGAGTGAAGCGTGAGAAGAGGAAGAGGAATAAGATGATGCAAGCATGGAGGAGTAGAAGAAAGTCGAAGGTTCGATGGAAGTCGAAGTGGAAGAAGAGGTTACAGGTAAATGAGGAGACGAAAGAAGGGATAGTCGATGAAGACGAGAGAGCAAAGTATGAAGACGGGAGACGGAAGTGTGATGGTGACAGACTGACGCATGAGGATGATGAGCCGAAATATTAGGACGACAAAGGAGGTACAGACAATAAAGGTCTAACTCTTGACGTGTGGAATGGAAAAGAAGAAGAAATGGAGGGAGGGAGGAAACAGTAAATAGAGAGGACTGATGGGGCGAAGATGTCAGACACGGACAGCCTAGTCAAGGCATAAGAGTAGTTGGGTCACTTGGAAGACCATGTTTTCAACGAGTGATGAACCAGGTGTTGCAAGGCGCAACGGTTTGTGTAGTATACACTGTCGATATGGTGGTATTTGCAGACTTCTGAAGGGAGCACATAAACAGACTAACCGACCAAACAAATCGGTTAGAGAGGGCCAACATGACAATTAACTTGGCGAAAAGTGTGTTCGGGAGAGCCCGACTAGAGTCCCTAGGATATGGGGTAGGGCAAGGTGAGGTTTCTCCAGTGAGAACGAAAGTGGAAGCTATCGATAATTTCCCGGTATGAAAAGGAAAGAAGGAGTGTTAAGGTACTTAGGTATGGTCGGTTATTACATGAAGTTCTGTAAGAATTTTTCCACCATAGCCACTCCTATGACAAGCTTGTTATCGTAGAATAAGAAGTAGGAATGGAACAGAGTAGCACAGGAGGCGTTTCAGAAAATCAAAAGATTATTAACTGAGGCGCCTGTGTTAGTGTCTCCAGATTTTGGAGCATCGTTTGCTTTGTTCGTGGATGCCAGTGATGTAGGGGCCGGAGCTATACTAACACAGCAGATGGACGAAATTTATCGCCCTGAATCTTTCTTCTCGAAGAAGTTTGTCAAGCATCAGAGATCATACAGTATGGTAGAGAAGGAGACCTCAGCATTAGTATTGGCATTGAAACGTTTTAAGGTATACGTAAGTGAGGGAAGTCATCCAGTCAGTGTGTAAACAGACCATAATCCTCTGGTGTTCTTGACCAAGATAAAGGACGCAAATCGGAGGTTAACCAGATGGTTCTTGTGACTTCAAGAATATAATCTGAAGATAAGGCATATAAGGGTAACACTGTTACTAACAAGGTAGTAACACTGTGTTACCAAGGCAGTAACAGTGTGTTACCAAAGCAGTAACACTGAGTTACCAAGGCAGTAACAGTGTGTTACCAAGGCAGTAATACTGTGTTACCAAAGCAGTAACAGTGTTACCAAGGTAGTAACACTGTGTTACCAAGACAGTAACACTGTGTTACCAAAGCAGTAACAGTGTTACCAAGGTAGTAACACTGTGTTACCAAGACAGTAACACTGTGTTACCAAGACAGTAACACTGTGTTACCAAGACAGTAACATTGTGTTACCAAGACAGTAACACTGTGTTACCAAGACAGTAACACTGTGTTACCAAGGCAGTAACACTGTGTTACCAAGGCAGTAACAGTGTTACCAAGGTAGTAACACTGTGTTACCAAGACAGTAACACTGTGTTACCAAGACAGTAACACTGTGTTACCAAGGTAGTAACACTGTGTTACCAAGACAGTAACACTGTGTTACCAAGGCAGTAACACTGTGTTACCAAGGCAGTAACAGTGTTACCAAGGTAGTAACACTGTGTTACCAAGACAGTAACACTGTGTTACCAAGGCAGTAACAGTGTTACCAAGGCAGTAACACTGTGTTACCAAGACAGTAACACTGTGTTACCAAGGCAGTAACAGTGTTACCAAGGCAGTAACACTGTGTTACCAAGACAGTAACACTGTGTTACCAAGGTTACACAATGACACTCCAGATAAAACTTTCCATATCTGAGAATGTCTGAGCCTGGGGATCTACAACCTATAATTACAGTATTGCTCAACATTAACCAGCACTCAGAACATGGTCAACATTAACCAGCACTCAGAACATGCTCGACATTAACCAGCACTCAGAACATGGCCAACATTAACCAGCACTCAGAACATGGTCAACATTAACCAGCACTCAGAACATGCTCGACATTAACCAGCACTCAGAACATGCTCAACATTAACCAGCACTCAGAACATTGTCAACATTAACCAGCACTCAGAACATTGTCAACATTAACCAGCACTCAGAACATTGTCAACATTAACCAGCACTCAGAACATGCTCAACATTAACCAGCACTCAGAACATTGTCAACATAACCAGCACTCAGAACATGGTCAACATTAACCAGCACTCAGAACATGGCCAACATTAACCAGCACTCAGAACATGGTCAACATTAACCAGCTCTCAGAACATGGTCAACATTAACCAGCACTCAGAACATGGTCAACATTAACCAGCACTCAGAACATGGTCAACATTAACCAGCACTCAGAACATGCTCGACATTAACCAGCACTCAGAACATGGTCAACATTAACCAGCACTCAGAACATGCTCAACATTAACCAGCACTCAGAACATGGTCAACATTAACCAGCACTCAGAACATGCTCGACATTAACCAGCACTCAGAACATGGTCAACATTAACCAGCACTCAGAACATGCTCAACATTAACCAGCACTCAGAACATGGTCAACATTAACCAGCACTCAGAACATGGTCAACATTAACCAGCACTCAGAACATGCTCAACATTAACCAGCACTCAGAACATGGTCAACATTAACCAGCACTCAGAACATGGTCAAATTAACCAGCACTCAGAACATGCTCAACATTAACCAGCACTCAGAACATGCTCGACATTAACCAGCACTCAGAACATGCTCAACATAAACCAGCACTCAGAACATGCTCAACATTAACCAGCACTCAGAACATGCTCAACATTAACCAGCACTCAGAACATGCTTCAACATTAACCAGCACTCAGAAATGCTCAACATTAACCAGCACTCAGAACATGGTCAACATTAACCAGCACTCAGAACATGGTCAACATTAACCAGCACTCAGAACATGCTCAACATTAACCAGCACTCAGAACATGGTCAACATTAACAGCTCTCAGAACATGGTCAACATTAACCAGCACTCAGAACATGGTCAACATTAACCAGCACTCAGAACATGGTCAACATTAACCAGCACTCAGAACATGCTCAACATTAACCAGCACTCAGAACATGCTCAACATTAACCAGCACTCAGAACATGCTTCAACATTAACCAGCACTCAGAACATGCTCAACTTAACCAGCACTCAGAACAACAACAAGCTCACATTCCAGGCATCATTTGCACCCTAACTGCAGTTCCTGAACAGAGCAGAATATACGCGGGGAATACGAGTATACTATCTCTCTGGTGGCCTCGATGAGGACAGAAAACCAGCGGCTTGTCGAAGGTTCTCCCCATTTGCTTGAGGATTTTGCTGAGCTGGATTTTGAAATTTAGCTGTGTTTTGACATTAAAGCTTTCGGCGGGTTGGTGGTTCCATGGGCTTATAAGTCTAGGTGAAACAAAAACTCTCCTGGTTTTCCGTTCTGCATTGTGGTTTGTTGAGCTTTGAACCGTTGCTCCTTGTTTGTGTTATATCTGACTTTTGGAAGAAGTTGTCTGGATCAATATCGTTGAAACTGTTCAATATTTTAAAAGTTTCGATGAGATCTGGCCAGTCATACTTGGTTGTCAGTGTTGTTAGACCTGAGGCCCTCAACCATTCCTGGTACAAGAGTCAACTTAGTTCAGGAATGATTTTAGTTGCCAGATGCTGAACTTCTCCAGAGCAGACATATCTTTCTGATGCTGAGGTCTTTATGCTTGAATACAATAACCCAAGTGACTCTATAACAACTGAAAATGGTAAACATCAAGTCGCATCACATGTTCTCAACTGATGTGACACCGTAGCTATAAAACTCTGAACTGCAATACTAATCCTGACCTCAAACACTTCCTTGATGGGTATAACAGAACCCGTGGTCACCACAAACAAACAATATGTTTGATATTTCTGGAGACAACGAAACAAAAATATTTAGCTAATCATTGGTCTTAAATTATGGAATGGTCTCCCAAATGTGAGAAAAAGCTGTATTTCTCTCAATCAGTTTAAAAAGAGAAACTAAACAAATATCTAATTACCATCTTATTAAGATTGGAAATCTTTAGACCACCTCCGCCTGCAATGTCGCCTTCGGCAGGCCGCTACCACGAGTTTCTTTAAACAGTAATTTGCCAGAACAAATTACCCGGAGGTTACTCCCTTCAGTTCCAGCAACCTTACCTCATGTCAGGCTCCAGTACGTGTCTGTGAATAACACTATTTCCCCAAACTTCTAGTTAAACATTGGCGTTCCTTAGTACACTGGTCCTCTCCCTTTCTCATTTACATCAATGACCTTCCAAACGCCACTCAAACCTCAGGCAAACCTGTTTGCTGATGACACATCCTTCATTTTCTCTGATTCTAATCCACTAATTCTAAATAACATTGTGAATATAAAGATATTAATTTGGGGCATTGAGGTGACTGGAGTCAATGTACTAGTGAGGCCCCAGATGCTTGCTATAACCATCTGCCACCAGAGGACACAAGTCATACAACCCAGAAGTCTATTGAATTCATTGTGAGGGTCTGGATGCCCGCAACCACGATGTTAAGTCTGGCCCGCCTGCACTCTGGCGCCTGCACTCTGGCCCGCCTGCACTCTGGCCCGCCTGCACTCTGGCCCACAAGCACTCTGGCCCACATGCACTCTGGCCCACATACACTCTGGGCCGCCTACACTCTGGCCCGCCTGCACTCTGGCCCACACTCTGGCACACCTACACTCTGGCCCGCCTCCACTCTGGCCCGCCTGCACTCTGGCCCACATACACTCTGGCCCGCCTGCACTCTAGCCCGCCTACACTCTGGCCCGCCTGCACTATGGCCCGCAGTTAACACTATAATTGAGAAGGCAGCCTCTGCTGCCTGTAGAAATAGATCCCATTTGCTCAACATGAGGGATTTCAATCATGAAGGATAGACTGGGAGAATAAGGAACCGCATGGAGGCGAGGATACATGGAGAGTCAAATTAGTAGAGGTGGCGACAAGAAACTTTCTAAGCCAACATGTCAGAGAACCCACGAGGATGAGAGAAGAAAACGATGAACCAGCGAGACTCGACCTAGTCTTCACTCTGAACGACTCCGACATAAGGGAAATAGATTTTGAGGCCCCAGTAGGAATGAGCGACCACAGTGTACTGGCGTTTGAGTATCTGGTTGAAGATGG
>WNGS01163777.1:29320-39812 GCA_020271785.1 Procambarus virginalis | reverse complement strand
CATCTGTGAGTCCGCTCCCGAACCCCCACAAATTGGACGATGCCATTAGTGGTAACAAGATTATACCAACAAGAGGCGCTAGATTCCTGTCCTAGTCAGCCTCGAGAGGTAGCTGGTGCTGACCTCTGGTGAGGTGGCGCCTAGAAAATCAGCGCCATCTGTCATAGAGGAGCTGTATGTCTATGTCAGAGTACGTAAGGGATGTTTCCTAGTGTCCCATGTACTGACCATTGTACTGATGACGTGTCTGTATTCACAGAGTCGACGTAGGGCTGCTGTGGTACGAGGACAGTCAGTCTACCCAGGGCAGCCAATGTCTCTCTACTCCATTCTCTACTTTACGGAAGCAGTGAGCCGCGCCGGAGTAGAACTGTGAAGTGTTTTACTGTCTGCCTGTGGAGTGGCAGTGACGGAATTTGGCGTACCCGGACTGGCTAACGGAAGAGACGACTGACAGTAAGGTGCTATGGAGGAGTGTAACCAGCGAGTTGCAAGAAGTTCCTGCCAGAGGTTCGCTACCCTTGTATTTGTACGTGAAGAGGCCAGCAGCGCGAGGCTGATGTTCTCTGCCAGCACCAGGCTGGAGAGTGATTGTGGGCGTGCACGAAGAGCACCTAGTGAGACTGTGTTTTGGCTGGCCTGTGGCCAGGGTAGACTCGTGGTGTTTCCCAGTACTGGTCGACGACGGTACTGTGTGTTGAGGAAACACGGTAGCTGACAAACTGCATCGATTGAGCATCGAATAGTGCTTAGTGTCCTATGAGAGAGACACCTGTGCACATATTAAGTGTAGTAATACTTTTTTAGGATTATATATGAGGTGATGGAAAGTGATTATATAATATATTGATAATTAATGATGTGTAGTATTCAATGCACCTTCCCCAGTATGTTTTACTTGTATTACCGAGCTCACTCCTTGAAAGCCACTACTAACTTGGGGCCGGATACCAGAACTTTAGTACCATCAGAAAAGAACCCCGTTTGCAACTCATTGTGGCCGTAACATAATTGGCATCCCCAGCGGGATCCGACCTCTTGTCAAGTACGTTTGACAGAGGTAGTGACGTAATGCAACCCCCTGTGAATAATTCCCCTGTTCGTTATTTTCAGGACGTTACATGTCCTGTGCAGTGCTAAGTGTGATTAATTGCAGTATTGGCGAGTGCGGCGCTCAGTGTGATTAATTGCTGTATTGGCGAGTGCGGTGCTCAGTTATTGTAAGTGTCTAGTGTTAAGTAAAGCAGTGTGTTGCGTGCTCGTGCACCATTTGGTGTTAAAATGGCAGAGAAAATAACCATTGAGAATCTAGACGATGTTCATTTCTGAACAAGGACTGTCTAGCTAGACTGACACATCTGGGAAAGCAGAACTGGTGCTAGTAAGTGCCTATTTAGGGATCAAAATACGTGAGTGATGCCCGTGTTGAAATCTTATCGAAGGTTCATAGGCACTTAAAGGCCGAGGAGAGCAGGAACGCGAGGCACAGAATACAAAGGAAAGTGAGTGGTGGTAGCTTCCACTGAACAGGAAGATAAGCTAGTGACGGTGAAAGTGATGTGGGTGATCTGAATATAAGTTTTCTGTCAAAATGCGTGCCTTAGAAATAAATCGTGAGATAGTGGAAGAAATTAGAACTAGAACGGGAAATGAAAGAAAAGGAAATGGAAATGAAACGTTTGGAATAACAAGAGAAGGAAAGAGAAAAGATGAGAGAGAAGAGCGGGAAAGCAGAAAAAGAAAGGAATGGAAATGAAACGGTTGGAATTAGAGCGAGAAAGAGAAAGAGAAGAACGTGAAATAAAAAAAGGAGAAGGAAAGACTACACGAGTTAGAAGTGTTATGAATAGGTGGTCAGAGGAAAACAAGGAACGAGTAGTTTCGATCCGGTTAGAAATATAAAGATGGTCCCAAAATTAATGAAAAGAAGTTTCAAATTTCTTTGCTGCCTTCGAGAAGGTTGCTGCTGCCTCTTTGGATTGGCAAAGGGTGAATTGGGCCATCATGATACAGTCCGTCTTGACTGGGAAGGCCCAAATTGCCTATTCCACGTTGTCGCTTGATGATTCTAGCGATTACGACAAGGTGAAGAAGGTAGTGCTCATGGCCAGAGGCTTATAGGCAAAAGTTCAGGAACCTGAAGAAGACCTCGGAGCACACGTTCACAGTTTTGCGAACATCAAGGAACGGCTTTTTTCAGGATGGTGTGCATCTCGAAAGTGAAGACGAAAGAGCAACTCGAAACAGCTCATACTGTTGGAGGACTTCAAAGAATGTCTGTCTGGAGATCTCAAGACATACCTAGAAGAACAGCAGGTAGAGATCTTGAGTGCGGCTGCCACTATGGCTGAGGAGTACATCCTAACTCATCGATCCTCTACCAGGTATGTCCCAAGAGTTACTCATGTCTGTTTGGCAAATCTCGACCGGAAGAAGGAAGACCCGTCCCACAAAGTGCTTTGAAGACTCCCCCAGGTAGTCCCCCGAAGGACTAGTCCTAACAGACCTAACACACTGTAGTCCAAGGAGGAATGTAGTGTGTTGGACTTGCGGGCAGAGAGGGAATGTTGCTGCTAGGTGCCGAGGAGGGACAGGTAACGACCCGCGCAGAGAAGTAATGCTGATGAGTTGTAGGACACCACTAGTGGGAACCCGTCCTATAATGACGAGTAGAGAAGGTCCAGGATTGTTTGCCCCTCACACTTCAGGCGGGTATGTAACGAGTGATCATACTGGTAGATCAGTTGTAGTGCTCAGGATAGTGGAGCAGCCCAGTCCCTGATCGTGAGAGACTCGTTACCCGAGGGAGTGAGTGTTGACGGGAGACAAAAGGTTGTTCTAGTTGGGTTTCTTTTGACGCGGTACGAGGCCCCCCTTAGTGCAAGTACACCTAGACTCGCCCTACTTCAGTGGCACATGTGCGTTGGCAGTAGTTGATACCTGCCTATAGCTGGGATAGACGTAGTACTAGGCAACGACTTGGCGACAGGTTTGAACTACGAACATCTCAGGATGGTGGACGATCCAGTAATAAGGTCTGAGGTGACCGCAGAACACATTAATACCCAGGTACAGACAGACGTGAAATTATATAACAGTTTAATTCTCCCTCTACCCAACAGATTGAGAACATTCCAACAGATTCTGCCGACTCTTCTCCCGACGAGAAACATGGGCTTATGGTGACAGAGCAACTGAGCAAGAAAGGGGCCTCATGTACAAGCACCACAGATACCCAAGAGTCTGGAGTGACGGCACATAAGTACTTGCGGTATGGCAAGGTACTATATTCACTGAACCGCCCAGAGATTCCCCAGATGTCAGAGGTATGTGTGCAGGTTCTAGTGCCCTCTTTGATCCAAGCCAGGCTAATGGATATAGCCGGCTATGGATATTACAGGCTCATGAAAAATTATTCCTAGTTAGCCAAATGTTTCTTAGCGGTGTTTTGTATTATTCTAGTGTGTGTCCTAAGCGAAGATCAGTGGACGAACCGTCAGATGATGGCTCCTATGAACATCATGGAGAGACACCAGCGATTGGAGACCCGCCCTATGAGTATTGCAGTCGAAGAAGGGACCCAGAAGGTGATGATGATACAGGGAGTAGGAGAAATGTTTTAATGAGTGACTGTTCCCGACAGGTTGACACCCCCGCGTAATTGCCGAGCCTGGATTCAACATTTTACAGAACGTTGGTCGACCTGACGGTGAAAGAGCGAACACAATCAAATCAAATGCGTGCGGTTACAGGAGCCTCTAACCTGCGTCCGAGTGGGTTAAGGCAAGTGTCTGGGAATCGATTGAAGGCTGGTTGGAGTTACCTCAGTGGCCCAGATGACTTTCTCTTTGATATATCTCGCCATTGTGACTTCTTTGTGTTCTGGAGGAGAGACGTGAGGTGTGAACACCATTTCCCGCGGGCCAGAGTGTAGGCGGGCCAGAGTGTAGGCGGCCAGAGTGCAGGCGGGCCAGAGTGCAGGCGGGCCAGAGTGCAGGCGGGCCAGAGTGCAGGAGGGCCAGAGTGCAGGAGGGCAAAGTGCAGGAGGGCCAGTGCAGGAGGGCCAGAGTGCAGGAGGGCCAGAGTGCAGGCGGGCCAGAGTGCAGGCGGGCCAGAGTGCAGGCGGGCCAGAGTGCAGGCAGGCCAGAGTGCAGGAGGGCCAGAGTGCAGGAGGGCCAGAGTGTAGGCGGGCCAGAGTGCAGGAGGGCCAGAGTGCAGGCGGGCCAGAGTGCAGGAGGGCCAAAGTGCAGGCGGGCCAGAGTGCAGGAGGGCCAGAGTGCAGGCGGGCCAGAGTGCAGGAAGGCCAAAGTGCAGGAGGGCCAGAGTGCAGGAGGGCCAGAGTGCAGGAGGCCAGAGTGCAGGCGGGCAGAGTGCAGGAGGGCCAGAGTGCAGGCGGGCCAGAGTGCAGGAGGGCCAGAGTGTAGGAGGGCCAGAGTGCAGGCGGGCCAGAGTGCAGGAGGGCCAGAGTGCAGGCGGGCCAGAGTGCAGGCGGGCCAGAGTGTAGGCGGGCCAGAGTGCAGGAGGGCCAGAGTGCAGACGGGCCAGAGTGTAGGAGGGCAAGAGAGTAGGCGGGCCAGAGTGCAGCCGGCCAGAGTGTAGGCCGACCAGAGTGTAGGCCGACCAGAGTGCATGCGGGCCAGAGTGTAGGAGGGCCAGAGTGCAGGTGGGCCAGAGTGCAGGTGGGCCAGAGTGTAGGCGGGCCAGAGTGTAGGAGGGCCAGAGTGCAGGCGGGCCAGAGTGTAGGCGGGCCAGAGTGCAGGCGGGCCACAGTGTAGGAGGGCCAAGGTGCAGGCGAGCCAGAGTGTAGGAGGGCCAGAGTGCAGCCGGGCCAGAGTGTAGGCGGGCCAGAGTGTAGGAGGCCAGAGTGCAGGCGGGCCAGAGTGTAGGTGGGCCAGAGTATAGGTGGGCCAGAGTATAGGTGGGCCAGAGTGCAGGCGGGCCAGAGTGTAGGTGGGCCAGAGTGTAGGTGGGCCAGAGTGTAGGCGGGCCAGAGTGTAGGCGGGCCAGAGTGCAGGCGGGCCAGAGTGCAGGCGGGCCAGAGTGCAGGCGGGCCAGAGTGCAGGAGGGCCAGAGTGTAGGCGGGCCAGAGTGCAGGAGGGCCAGAGTGTAGGCGGGCCAGAGTGCAGGAGGGCCAGAGTGCAGGAGGGCCAGAGTGTAGGCGGCCAGAGTGTAGGCGGGCCAGAGTGTAGGCGGGCCAGAGTGTAGGCGGGCCAGAGTGCAGGCGGCCAGAGTGCAGGTGGGCCAGAGTGCAGGCGGGCCAGAGTGCAGGCGGCCAGAGTGTAGGAAGGTCAGAGTGTAGGCGGGCCAGAGTGCAGGCGGGCCAGAGTGTAGGCGGGCCAGAATGTAGGCCGACCAGAGTGCAGGCGGGCCAGAGTGTACGAGGGCCAGAGTGCAGGCGGGCCAGAGTGCAGGTGGGCCAGAGTGTAGGCGGGCCAGAGTGCAGGCGGGCCACAGTGTAGGAGGGCCAAGGTGCAGGCGAGCCAGAGGTAGGAGGGCCAGAGTGCAGGAGGGCCAGAGTGTAGGCGGGCTAGAGTGCAGGCGGGCCAGAGTGCAGGCGGGCCAGAGTGTACGCGGGCCAGAGTGCAGGAGGGCCAGAGTGCAGGAGGGCCAGAGTGTAGGCGGGCCAGAGTGCAGACAAGCCAGAGTGTAGGAGGGCCAGAGTGCAGGCGGGCCAGTGTATGAGGGCCAGAGTGCAGGCAGGCCAGAGTGCAGGCGGGCCAGAGTGCAGACGGGCCAGAGAGTAGGAGGGCCAGAGTGCAGGAGGGCCAGAGTGCAGGAGGGCCAGAGTGTAGGCGGGCCAGAGTGCAGACAAGCCAGAGTGCAGGCGGGCCAGAGAGTAGGAGGGCCAGAGTGCAGGCGGGCAGAGTGCAGGCGTGCCAGAGTGCAGGAGAGCCAGAGTGTAGGCGGGCCAGAGTGCAGGCGGGCCAGAGTGCAGGCGGGCCAGAGTGCAGGCGGGCCAGAGTGCAGGCGGGCCAGAGTGCAGGAGGGCCAGAGTGCAGACGGGCCAGAGTGCAGGAGAGCCAGAGTGTCGGGCCAGAGTGCAGGCGGGCCAGAGTGCAGGCGGGCCAGGGTGTTGGCGGGCCAGAGTGCAGGAGGGCCAGAGTGCAGGAGGGCCAGAGTGCAGGCGGGCCAGAGTGTATGAGGGCCAGAGTGCAGGCGGGCCAGAGTGCAGGCGGGCCAGAGTGCAGGCGGGCCAGAGTGTAGGCGGGCCAGAGTGTAGGCGGGCCAGAGTGCAGGCGCCAGAGTGCAGGCGGGCCAGAGTGTAGGAGGGCCAGAGTGCAGGTTGGCCAGAGTGCAGGCGTGCGACTGTACTCACCTAGTTGTGCTTGCGGGGGTTGAGCTTTGGTCTTTGGTCCCGCCTCTCAACTGTCAATCAACTGGTGTACAGGTTCCTGAGCCTACTGGCTCTATCATATCTACATTTAAAACTGTGCATGGAGTCAGCCTCCACCACATCACTGCCTAATGCATTCCACCTGTTACTACTCTGACACTGAAAAAGATCTTTCTAACGTCCCTGTGGCTCATTTGGGTATTCAGTTTCCACTTGTGTCCCCTTGTTCGCGCACCACCAGTTGAATAGTTATCCTTGTCTACCCTGTCAATTTCCCCTGAGGATTTTGTAGGTAGTGATCATGTCTCCCCTTA
Organism: Procambarus virginalis; assembly: GCA_020271785.1. Classification (NCBI taxonomy): domain Eukaryota; kingdom Metazoa; phylum Arthropoda; class Malacostraca; order Decapoda; family Cambaridae; genus Procambarus; species Procambarus virginalis. The sequence goes on along the minus strand of WNGS01163777.1, from coordinate 33,164 downwards.
CTCTTCTGTTCCAGTGTCGTAAGTTACATTTCCCGCAGCCTTTCCTCGTAACTCATGCCTGTTAGTTCTGGGACTACTCTAGTGGCATACCTCTGAACTTTTTCCAGCTTCGTCTTGTGCTTAACAAGGTAAGGCTCCATGCTGGGGCCGCATACTCCAGGATTGGTCTTACATATGTGGTGTACACGATTCTGAATGATTCCTTACACAGGTTCCTGACGTTGTTCTGATGTTAGCCAGCCTCGCATATGCCGCAGACGTAATTCTTTTATGTGGGCTTCAGGAGACAGGTTTGGTGTGATATCAACTCCTAGATCTTTCTCTCTGTCTTTTTCATGAAGTACTTCATCTCCTATTTTGTATCCTTTGTCTGGCCTCCTGTTTCCACCGTCTATTTCATTACTTTGCATTTACTCTGGTTGAACTTTAGCATCCATTTGTTGGACCATTCGTTCAATTTGTCTAGGTCATCTTGTAGCCTCCTACTATCATCCTCTGTTTCAATCCTCCTCATAATTTTTGCATCATCAGCAAACATTGAGAGAACGAGTCTATACCCTCAGGGAGATCATTTACACATATCAGAAACATATAGGTCCATGGACTGACACCTGCGGGACTCCACTTGTGACGTCTCACTAATCTGAGACCTCACCCCTCACAGTGACTCGTTGTCTTCTGTTGCTTAGGTACTCCCTTATCCAATAATACCTTCCCCTTTCATTCAACCTGCATCTCCAGCTTTTTCACTAGCCTCTTGTGTGGTACTGTATCAAAGACCTCTTGCAATCCAAAATATGCAGTCTCCCCACCCTCTCTTTCTTGCCTGATTTTTGTTGCCTGGTCGTAGAATTCAATTACCCCGTGAGGCAGGACTTGCCATCCCTGAACCATGTTGATGCTGTGTTACAATGTTCTTTCGCTTCATATGTTCTACTAGCTTTCTTCGCACAATCTTCTCCATCAGCTTGCATGGTATGCAGGTTAGGGACTCTGGCCTGTAGTTCAGTGCCTCCTGTCTATCCCCTTTCATGTATATCGGGACTACATTAGCTGCTTTTCAAATTTCTGGCAGTTTCCCCTGTTGTCAATGATTTGTTATACACTATGGAGAGTGGCAGGCACAGTGCTTCTGCTCCTTCCTTTAGTATCCAGGGGGATTCCATCTGGACCTATAGCCTTTCCCCGCTGGTAATCACAAACTCTTCCAGTGGTTCCTGGTTAACTATTCTCTCTCTTATCTCAGGAATTTCTCTTTGCTCTAAGGTGAAAACCTCCTGGAATTTCTTATTCAGTTCCTCACACACTTCCTTGTCGTTTGTAGTGAATCCTTCTGCCCCTATTCTTAATTTCATTACCTGTTCCTTTACTGTTGTTTTTTCTCCTGATGTGGCTGTGCAGCAATTTAGGTTGAGTCTTTGCCTTGCTTGCGATGTCATTTTCGTATTGTCTTTCTGCCTCTCTTCTCATCCTGACATATTCATTCCTGGTACTCTGGTATCTTTCTCTGCTCTCAAGTGTCCTGTTATTCCTATAGTTTCTCCATGCCCTTTTACTTTGCTGCTTAGCTAGACTACATCTCTGATTAAACCATGGGTTTCTCATCTTCATTTCATTGTTTTCTTTTTGGACTGAGACAAACTTGTTGCTGCTTCCTTGCACTTCTGCGTGATGTAGTCCATCATGTCTTGGGCCGCCTTTCCCTGAGCTCTGTTTCCCATGTATATCTGTTATGAATTTCTTATCTCCTCATAGTTTCCCTTTCGGAATGCTACCTTTTGTTTTCAGTACCCCTCCTCGAGTTCAATAACCCATCTTCAACCAGATACTCAAACGCCAGTACACTGTGGTCGCTCATTCCAACTGGGTCTCAAATCGATTTCCCTTATGTCGGAGTCGTTCAGAGTGAAGACTAGGTCGAGTCTCGCTGGTTCATCGTTTCCTCTCATCCTAGTGGGTTCTCTGACATGTTGGCTTAGAAAGTTTCTTGTCGCCACCTCTAGTAATTTGACTCTCCATGTATCCTCGCCTCCATGCGGTTCCTTATTCTCCCAGTCTATCCTTCCGTGATTGAAATCCCTCATGATGAGCAAATGGGATCTATTTCTACAGGCAGCATAGGCTGCCTTCTCAATTAAAGTGTTAACTGCGGGCCATAGTGCAGGCGGGCCAGAGTGTAGGCGGGCTAGAGTGCAGGCAGGCCAGAGTGTATGTGGGCCAGAGTGGAGGCGGGCCAGAGTGGAGGCGGGCCAGAGTGTAGGTGTGCCAGAGTGTGGGCCAGAGTGCAGGCGGGCCAGAGTGCAGGCGGGCCAGAGTGCAGGCGGGCCAAAGTGCAGACGGGCCAGAGTGCAGGCGGGCCAGACGTAACATCGTGGTTGCGGGCATCCAACCCTCACAATGAATTCAATAGACTGGGTTGTATGACTTGTGTCCTCTGGTGGCAGGATGGTTTAGCAAGCATCTGGGGCCTCACTAGTACGTGACTCCAGTCACCTCAGTGCCCCAATTAATGTCTTTATATTCACAATGTTATTTAGAATTAGTGGATTAGAATCAGAGAAAATGAAGGATGTGTCATCAGCAAACAGGTGTTGCCTGAGGTGTTGAGTGGCGTTTGGAAGGTCATTGATGTAAATGAGAAAGAGGAGAGGACCAAGTGTACTAAGGAACGCCAATGTTAACTAGAAGGGTTGGGGAAATAGTGTTATTCACAGACACGTACTGGAGCCTGACACTGAGGTAAGGTTGCTGGAACTGAAGGGAGTAACCTCCGGGTAATTTGTTCTGGCAAATTACTGTTTAAGAAAACTCGTGGTAGCGGCCTGCCGAAGGCGACATTGCAGGCGGAGGTGGTCTAAAGATATTCCAATCTTAAACAAGATGGTAATTAGATATTTGTTTAGTTTCTCTTTTAAACTGATGAGAGAAATACAGCTTTTTCTCACATTTGGGAGGCCATTCCATAATTAAGACCAATGATTAGCTAAATATTTTGTGTTTTCGTTGTCTCCAGAAATATCAAACATTTTGTTTGTTGTGTGGTGACCACGGGTTCTGTTATACCCATCAAGGAAGTGTTTGAGGTCAGGATTAGTATTGCAGTTCAGAGTTTTATAGCTACGGTGTCACATCAGTTGAGAACATGTGATGCGACTTGATGTTTACCATTTTCAGTTGTTATAGAGTCACTTGGGTTATTGTATGCAAGCATAAAGACCTCAGCATCAGAAAGATATGTCTGCTTTGGAGAAAGTTCAGCATCTGGCAACTAAAACATTCCTGAACTAAGTTGACTCTTGTACCAGGAATGGTTGAGGGCCTCAGGTCTAACAACACTGACAACCAAGTATGACTGGCCAGATCTCATCGAAACTTTTAAAATATTGAACAGTTTCAACGATATTGATCCAGACAACTTCTTCCAAAAGTCAGATATAACACAAACAAGGAGCAACGGTTCAAAGCTCAACAACCCACAATGCAGAACGGAAAACCAGGAGAGTTTTTGTTTCACCCATAGACTTATAAGCCCATGGAACCACCAACCCGCCGAAAGCTTTAAATCTCAAAACACAGCTAAATTTCAAAATCCAGCTCAGCAAAATCCTCAGAGCAAATGGGGAGAACCTTCGACAAGCCGCTGGTTTTCTGTCCTCATCGAGGCCACCAGAGAGATAGTATATTCGTATTCCCCGCGTTATATTCTGCTCTGTTCAGGAACTGCAGTTAGGGTGTGCAATGATGCTGGATGTGACTTGTTGTTGTTCTGAGAGCTGGTTAATGTTGAGCATGTTTCTGAGTGCTTGGTTAATGTTGAAGCATGTTCTGAGAGCTGGTTAATGTT
>WNGS01163776.1:4859-15390 GCA_020271785.1 Procambarus virginalis | reverse complement strand
GGTGTACCGAAAGGGAAACTATGAGGAGATGAATAAATTCCTATGGGATATACCATGGACACAGAACTCAGAACTAAGTCCGAAAGGACATGATGGACTATTTCACCCAAAAGTGTCAGGAGGCACTAAACAGGTTTATATCCCGCAGCCCGACATGGAAAAACCGAAAAAAAGAAGAATCCGTGGTTTAATCGGGAATGTATGAGCAAAGGAGCTGAACAAAAGGGCATGGGGAACTTCCGAAATAACAGAACGCAAGAAAGTGGAGAGAGATACCAGAGAACCAGGAACGAGTATGTTAGGGTGAAAGGAGCAGCTGAGAAAAGGTATGAAAATGATATAGCTAATAAAGCCAAGACCCAACCAAAGCTACTACACAGTCCCATCAGAAGGAAAACGGCTGTGAAGGAACAGGTGGTGAAACTTAGAATGGATGAGGACAGGTACACAGAGAATGAAAAGGAAGTGTGTGAGGAACTCAACAAGAGGTTCCAGGAGGTCTTTACAATAGAACAAGGAGAGATCACGGTGCTAGGTGAGGTGGCAGCAAACAGGCAACCTTGGAAGGTTTCGAAATTACAAAAGAAGAGGTCAAAGGCACCTATTGGAGCTGGACGTGAGAAAGGATGTTGGGCCGGACGGAATCTCACCATGGGTATCGAAAGAGTGTACAGGAGCACTTTGTTGGCCACTCTCCATAGTGTGCAGTTGGCCACTGGAAACGGGAGACCTACCAGAAATATGGAAGACGGCTTATGTTGTCCAAATATTCAAAAGGGTGACAGACAAGAGGCACTGAACTACAGGCCAGTGTCCTTAACTTGTATACCATGCAAGGTGATGGAGAAGATTGTGAGAAAAAACCTAGTAACACATTTGGAGAGAAGGGGCTTCGTGACAACCCATCAACATGGGTTCAGGGAGCGTAAATCTTGCCTTACAGGCTAAATAGTATTCTACGATCAGATGACAAGATTAAGCATGAAAGAGAAGGATGGGCGGACTGTATTTTTTGGACTGTCAGAAAGCCTTTGACACAGTACCATATAAAAGGCTGATGCATAAGCTGGAGAAACAGGCAGGAGTAACTGGTAGGGCGCTCCAGTGGATAAGGGAATATCAAAGCAATAGGAAGCAGAGAGTTACAGTGAGGGGTGAGATCTCAGATTGGCGTGAGGTCACCAGTGGAGTCCCATAGGGTTCTGTACTCGGACCTATCCTGTTTCTGATATACGTAAATGATCTCACGGAGGGTATAGACTGATTCCTCTCAATGTTTGCTGACGATGCTAAAATTATGAGAAGGATTAAAACAGAGGAGAACAGCTTGAGGCTTCAAAAAGACTTGGACAAGCTGCAGGAATGGTCGAACAAATGGTTGTTAGAGTTTAATCCAAGCAAATGTAATGTAGTGAAGATAGGTGTAGGGAGCAGGAGACGAGATACAAAGTATCATTTTGGAGATGAAATACTTCAAGAGTCAGAGAGAGAGAAAGACCTGGGGGGATGGTTTCACGCCAGACCTGTCCTCTGAAGCTCATATCAAGAGAATAACATCAGCGGCATATGCCAGATTGGCTAACATAAGAACGGCCTTTAGAAACTTGTGTAAGGAATCTTTCAGAACATTATATACGACATATGTCAGACCAATCCTGGAGTATGTGGCTCCAGCATGGAGTCTATGTCTAGTCAAGTATAAGACTAAAATGGAAAATGTTCAAAGGTTTGCCACCAGACAAGTACCCGAACTGAGGAGTATGAGATACGAGGAGAGACTTCGGGAATTAAACCTCACGTCACTGGGAGACAGAAGAGTTAGATGGGACAAGATCACCACATACAAGATTCTCAGAGGAACTGATATGTACATAAGGAGAGACTATTTAACACAAGGGGGCACACGCGCTAAAGAACACAGGTGGAAATTGAGTGCCCTTATGAGCCATAGAGACGATAGAAAGATTTTTTTCAGTGTCAGAGTAGTAGACAAATGGAATGCATTAGGAAGTGATGTGGTGGAGGCTGGCTCTATACACAGCTTTAAGTGTAGAAATATAGCCCATTAGGCTCAGGAGTTTGTACATCAGTTGATTGACAGTTGAGAGGCAGGACCAAAGAGCCAGAGCTCAACCCCCGCAAGCACAATTAGGTGAGAACGCACAGACACACACACACACACACACTCTCTCTCTCACATACACAAGAGACAAAAATAGAGTGATCAGAGTAGTATTCAAGAGCGAGGTCATCAAAGAGGACATCCTAATAAAGAAGAGCAAACTGAGATATGCAAGGAATTACAAAGAGGTATATCTTCAGAGGGACATGACCAGGGACGAGATAATAAGGGCAGCATATGCAAGGAAAAGGCACAGGGAGAGAGAGGGAAGGGAGACAGGGAACCTTAGCCTCCAACCCAGCAATCCCAGAGGGGAGTGGGGAACCCCACTCCAGCAACTCAGGAACCCCAGAGGGGACTGCAACACTTCCTTGGCCCTACACAATGCCCATCATCTCACCCAAATCCTCTCTCTTCCCTTACCCCGAGTATCCCCTGCTTTCTAAGCCCCTGGTCTTCTTCCTGCCCAGGCAGGCCCAGGCAAGACCTAGGCCCTCCATCCCTCACTCCACCTCCCTCCAAACCCCTGTGAACTACACCACAGGAGTGCGTGCCCTCTCCTCAAGCACTCCCTGGCCCCTTCACCCCCGGACTTCTTCCTGCCTCAAGCAGGCCTGAACAAGATCTAAGCCCTACATCCCCTACTCCACCTCCACCTGAACCCCTAGCAACTACCTCACAGGAGGATGAGTCTAACCAAGTAGCAATGACCATGGAACAACTTCCTACACTTGTGGGGAGTGAGGATGAAATTGAATAAAAGAAAGTCAGCTTCAAGGTAATGTATTCAAACATTGATGGGATTACCAATAAAGCAAGTGAATTGGCAGAAAGGGTACAAGCAGAAAACCCTGATGTAATATGACTCACAGAAACAAAATTGTTAAAAGTCATACCAGTTGCCGTGTTGCCAAAGGACTACTATATAGTAAGGAAAGAGAGGGAAGGGAGAGGAGGTGGAGGAGTGGCCCTGCTGATAAGGAAGGACTGGAGTTTTGATGAGATGGAATTTCTGGGCTGTAACGGGTTCAGAGATTACATAACAGGAACTATAACAATGGGTGGACCTAAGATAATAGTGGCAGTCATTTACAACCCTTCCCAGATGACAGAAGACCCAGACAGGAGTTTGAGAGGAATAGCATGGCAGCCAATTATATAATAGAGAGAGCAGCTTCAGTGCCTGCTGGAATGGCTCAAGACTCTTAATCATGGACGATTTCAACAATGGAAAGATAGATTGGGAGAATGGGGACCCACATGGTGGTGCAGATACATGGAGAGCTAAACTCTAGGAAGTGGCAACAAGGAACTTTCTGAGCCAGCATGTCAGGAAACCCACAAGAGTGAGAGGCAATGATGAACCAGCTAGACTCGACTTGATATTCACCCTGAATGAGTCAGAAATAAAGGAAGTCAAAGTTGAAGCCCCCATAGGAATGAGTAACCACAGCGTACTGACTTTTGAATACTTGGTGGAGGTAGGGATAACCTATCCAAGGATGGGATCGGAGGGAAAAAGACTAAATTACCGAAGAGGAAAATATGACGAGATGATGAACTTCCTGAGGGGAATACCTTGGGGGAACAGAAATTAGAGACAAGAATGTGCAGGTCATGATGGATTTTGTCACCCAGAAGTGCCAGGAAGCTGCAGACAGGTTTATCCCCGTCCAAAAGGAGCAAAACGAAAAAAACAGAAAAACCCATGGTTCAACCAGGAATGCAAGGTAACGAAACAGCCGAGTAAAAGAACATGGAGAAACTACAGCAATAACAGAACACCGGAGAGCAGGGACAGATGGAGAGATACCAGAGGGCCAGAAATGAGTACCTCAGAGTGAGGAGGGAAGCAGAGAGACAGTATGATAATGACATATAACGAGAAAGCGAAGACCAAACCAAAGCTGCTTCACAGCCACATCAGGAGGAAAATAGCAGTGAAGGAACAAGTGATGAAATTGAAAAAGGGGAGAACAGATACACAGAGAATGACAAGGAGGTGTGTGAAGAACTCAACAAGAGATTCCAGGAGGTTTTCACAATAGAACAAGGAGAAGCCCCTGCACTAAATGAGGAGGCAAACCAAGCAACCTTGGAGGAATTTGACCTCACAAGTGATGAGGTCAAAAGGTGTCTGCTGGTGCTGGATGTGACAAAGGCTGTTGGGCCTGACAGAATCTCACCATCGATACTAAAGGAAGGTGCAGAAGCACTAAGCGTGCCACTCTCTATCGTGTATAACAGGTCACTGGAAACAGGAGACCTACCAGAAAGTTGGAAGACAGCTAATGTAGTCCCAATATGCAAGAAGGGTGACAAGCAAGAGGCACTGAACTACAGGCCAGTTTCCCTAACTTGTATACCATGCAAGGTGATGGAGAAGATCGTGAGGGAAAAGGCTCGTAGAGCATCTGGAGGGAAATAACTTTGATACACACCACCAACATGGGTTCAGGGATGGTAAATCGTGCCTCACAGGTTTAATAGAATTCTATGACCAGGCAACAAAAATTAGGCAGGAAAGAGAAGGGTGGGCCGACTGCATTTTCCTGGACGGCCAGAAAACCTTTGACACAGTACCCTATAAAAGCCTGTTAAAAAAGTTGGAGCAACAGGCAGGAGTAAAAGGGAAGGTGCTCCAGTGGATAAGGGAGTACTTAAGCAACAGGAAACAGCGAGTAACGGTGAGGGGGGAGACATCAGAGTGGCGAGATGTCACCAGCGGAGTCCCACAGGGCTCAGTACTTGGACCCATCCTGTTTCTAATATATGTAAACGATCTTCCGGAGGGTATAGATTCGTTCCTCTCAATGTTTGCTGATGATGCAAAACTTATGAGAAGAATCAAAACGGATGGAGATTGAGAGAGACTACAGGATGACCTGGACAAACTGGAGGAATGGTCTAGAAAATGGCTGCAAAAGTTCAACTCAAGAAAGTGTAAAGTAATGAAATTAGGCGAAGGGAGCAGGAGGCTGAACACAAGGTACCATCTGGAAGGTGAAATCCTGCAAGAGTCAAATAGAGAGAAATATCTGGGGATATCACACCGAACCTGTCCTCAGAGGCCCACATGAAAAGGATATCATCAGCGGCATATGCTAGACTGGCCACCTGAACTACCTTTAGAAACTTGTGTAGGGAGTCGTTCAGGACCCTGTATACCACTTATGTCAGACCAATCCTGGAATATGCAGCTCCAGCCTGGTGTCCATACCTAGTTAAACACAAGACAAAGTTAGAGAAGATTTAGCGGTATGCCACCAGGCTCGTCCCGGAAATGAGAGGCATGAGATACGAGGAAAGGCTAAGGGAGCTTAATCTCACGTCCCTGGAAAACAGAAGAGTAAGGGGAGACATGATAACCACCTACAAAATTTTCAGGGGGAATTGACAGGGTGGACAAAGACAAACTCTTCAGCACGGTTGGGACACGAACAAGGGGACACAGGTGGAAACTCAGTACCCAGATGAGCCACAGAGACGTTAGAAAGAATTTTTTTCAGTGTCAGAGTAGTTAATAAATGGAATGAACTAGGCAGTGATGTGGTGGAGGCTGACTCCATACACAGTTTCATATGTAGATATGATAGAGCCCAATAGGCCGGAACCTGTACACCTGTTGATTGACGGTTGAGAGGCGGGACCAAAGAGCCAGAGCTCAACCCCTGCAAGCACAATTAAGTGAGTACAATTAGGTGAGTACACACACACACTGAAATTAACACACATATGAAATTAAGAATAGGGAAGAAGGATTCACTACAAACGACAAGGAAGTGTGTGTGGAACTGAATAAGAAAATCCAGGAGGTCTTCACCTTAGAGCAAGGAGAAATCCCAGAGATAAGAGAGGGAATAGCTAACCAGGATCCACTGGAAGAGTTTGAGATTACCAGCGGGGAAGTAAGGAAGTGTTTACTAGAGTTGGATGTGACAAAGGCTATAAGCCCAGATGGAATCTCCCTTTGGATACTAGAGGAAGGAGCAGAAGAACTGTGACTCCCATTCTCCATAGTGTACAACAAATCACTGGAAACAGGGGAACTGCCAGAAATTTGGAAAGCAGCTAACATAGTCCCGATATACAAGAAAGGGGATAGACAGGAGGCACTGAACTACAGGCCAGTGTCTCTAACCTGCATACCATGCAAGCTGATGGAGAAGATTGTGCGAAGAAAGCTAGTGGAGCATGTGAAGCGAAAGAACTTTGTAACACATCATCAACATGGGTTCAGTTATGGCAGGTCCTGCCTCACAGGGTTACTTGAATTCTACGACCAGGCAACAAAAATCAGGCAAGAAAAGAAGGGTGAGCAGACTGCATATTTTTGGATTGTCAGAAAACCTTTGATACAGTACCACACAAGAGGCTAGTGAAAAAGCTGGAGATGCAGGCTGGAGTGAAAGGGAAGGTACTCCATTGGATAGAGGAGTACCTAAGCAACAGGAGACAACGAGTCAGTGTGAGGAGTGAGGTCTCAGATTGGCGAGACGCTACAAGTGGAGTCCCACAGGGGTCAGTCCTAAGACCTATACTGTTTTTGATATATGTAAATGATCTTCCAGAGGGTATAGAATCGTTTCTCTCAATGTTTGCTGATGGTGCAAAAAATATTAGGATTGAAACAGAGGATGATAGCAGGAGGCTACAAGATGACCTAGACAGACTGAGTGAATGTTCCAACAAATGGCTGTTGAAGTTCAACCCGAGTAAATGCAAAGTAATGAAACTAGGCTGTGGAAACAGGAGGCCTGACACAGGATACAGAATAGGAGATGAAGTACTTAATGAAACGGACAGAGAGAAAGATCTAGGAGTTGATACACACCAAATCTGTCTCCTGAAGCCCACATAAAAAGAATAACGTCTGCGGCATATGCGAGGCTGGCTAACATCGGAACAGCGTTCAGGAACCTGTGTAAGGAATCATTCAGAATCTTGTACACCACATATGTAAGACCAATCCTGGAGTATGCGGCCCCAGCATGGAGCCCATACCTTGTCAAGCACAAGATGAAGCTGGAAAACGTGCAAAGGCCAACTGACGGAGACTAGACTAGTCCCAGAACTAAGAGGCATGAGTTATGAGGAAAGGCTGCGGGAAATGCACCTTACGACACTGGAAGACAGAAGAGTAAGGGGGGGGCATGATCACAACATACAAAATCCTCAGAAAAATCGACCGGGTAAACAAGGATAAACTATTCAACACTGGCGGGACGCAAACAAGGGGACACAGGTGGAAACTGAGTACCCACATGAGCCACAGGGACGTAAGAAGGAACTTTTTCAGTGTCAGAGTAGTTAACAGATGGAATGCATTAGGCAGTGATGTGGTGGAGGCTGACTCCATACACAGTTTTAAATGTAGATATGATAGAGCCCAGTAGGCTCAGGAACCTGTACACCAGTTGATTGACATGTAATGATCTGGCGCTTAGATCATTGCTTCTCCCTTCTCCCTTCTCCCTTTCTTCTCCCTTTCTCCCTTTCCCCCGTGGGCCACCCCATCTTTCGTCAAGGGTCATAAAGCTTGAAGCCACTGCTCCCCTCGCCCTCCCGTCATCAGCATGGTCAGTGACAAATTTTAGTACAAATACTCAAGGGCAAATAAACTTGTGTTCTCAAGTTTCGGGTAGCGTAGCCAGCGAAAGCCAACCGTCCTGTGGGTTTTCCTGTCGTACCGTGGGAATGGTGCAAGAGCCTACTGGAGTAAAACAGAACTTTCAGAAACAAGGCCTATGTCACCAGGACCTAAGGGGCGGAGCTAGTCTGAGTTGTCTGGTCTGAGAGTGACACTCTGCGCTCATTGGTTGAGTAGAAAGGCAGTCTCAGGAGTGCCTGCCATGCCATTGGCCGGTCTCTAGATCACCTAGTCATGTTTAAATCTATTGGCCATAGGCTTGGAATAGGTGGAGTAATGTGGGCCTAGGAACTAAGGGGTGGAGCCTTGTTCCACTGTTAAGCGTTTTTTTTGTGAAGACAGTCAGTGTGTCTGGGGAGTTTCAACTTAAAGGTACAGGTCAACTGACCTGCGGACAGCCATTCAACATCTTTTGGCAAGTTGCAGTATTGAAAGGTAATTGTGCTCCACTGTTCTTGTATGTCAGTACTTACTATCCATTGCCTTATTTTTGGTAGGTGTTATTAGAGTAGGCTATATTTCAGTTGTGATTTAAATATACAGTATCAATAATAAAATAATGTTAATGTCATTTTGGTGAGTTATCTGTCCCCTTGTGTTAGTCTATGTTATTCATCCTGGTGATTTTCATGTGCTGTGTTAGAAATTCCCCTGTGTTTCTCCATCTTAGGAATAATAAAGTCAATCGAGAATCTCCCGTTCAGTTCAGTAAGATTAAAGTATTAACCCATTCAATTTCAATCACTGGTCCGTTGAGTTCCCTGATTATCGAGTCCCTTCCTTCCTGGGGACCAATAATTATAGACACACTCATTCATTTGGAAGGTGGTGGCAGTGTATAAAGGTAAGAAAATTAATAATCCCTATTCCTTGTGATGTCCTCATTTAATATTCAGCTTATATTCGTGACAGTCCAGTGAGGGGTCATACTGGTCCGTTAATAGTGTTATGCTGGGTTATTAAGTGGAGAAGAAAAAGAGGAGTGTACAGTGTTCAGTGTACATTTGACATGTTTAAGTAAACAAGTTATTACAATATTTTGTTTAAGGGTGGACAGGGTTATTACATAGGCATAGTTCCAGAAAGCGAATATGACACATTCGCAAAAAGGTGGAATGCCTCGAATGTAGTTGACACTTGCCTATTCCCGCCAATGCCTAGAGGAGGGGTTGATATTCCATGTGTTTATTGCGATTATATCTCTTCTACTAGAAATGGGAATCAGTCTGTGAATATTTTGGATGTAATTTCCCTAAATGGAAGTGATAACAGCAACAATAAAAAATTATATGTGTGACTTAACACCAATATAATAGACGGAGTCAGAATCACTATTAGGGATCAAGATAGTAACCAATACATTTTGATGAATGTGGGTATACCATGAGGGGTGAGGGGGGGAACCTACAACCAGCTACCAAGTAACACCAGAGGGAAAGGCAACCTCACTACCCCCTTCTGCTTAGAAAACCCCCCTACCCAAATCCCTCCCTGTCCCCACTCAAATGCTCAGCCATATCTCCCTCCCCCTACACCCCATTCCCACCCTGCTACCCCTCCCCTCGTCCCGCCATGCCCCCCTCCCCCTTTTCCTTCCTGTCCACCCTCCCCTTTCATCCCATACCCTCCCTGTCCCCTCCCCTTTTACTTGACCCCTGCCCCTCAGCTCCAGTATCCTCTGAGTTCCAGTTATCCACCTGACAAATCCTCACACCCATGGAACAGCTTCCCCACCAGGAGAACACTCACCAAGGAGGCGGTTTGAGAAGGGACAGAAGAAAGTGAGCCTCAAGGCAATGTACACTAACATAGATAGAATTACAAACAAAGCAAATGAACTTGGAGAATGGGTACTAGAAGTAGAAGAAAACACAGACATAATAGCACTCACAGAAACAAGCTAATGAAAACCATAACAAATGCAGTGTTACCACAGGACTATTATGTTATGAGGAAAGAGAGAGAAGGAAGAGGTGGTGGTGGTGGTGTAGCTCTGCTGGTAAGAAAAGGCTGGGATTTTGAGGAGATGGTTATTCAGGGCTGTGAAGGTTTCAGTGACTACATAACAGGTACCATAACAACTGGAGGACAAAAATTATAGTCGTGGTCATATATAATCCACCACCAATTGACAGAAGCCCCAACAGGAATATGATAGAAACAACATGGCCACCATAAACATAATAAAGAGAGTAGCTTCTGTTGCTAGCTGGAATGGATTGGACTACTAATCATGGGCTACTTCAACCACGGGAAGATAGAATGGGAGAACAGAGATCCGCATGGAGGACAAGAATCATGGAAAGCTAAGCTGCTGGACGTGACAACAAGACACTTTCTAAGCCAGCACATCAATTAACAAATAAGAATGAGAGGAGAAGATGAACCAGCCATGCTCGATCTGATATTTGCCCTAAATGAGTGGGATATAAGGGAAGTGAAGATGGAAGCACCCTTGGGAATTAGTGACCACAGCGTATTGAAATTTGAGTACCTGGTAGAGCTAGGAATTATCTCCCCCAAAAGAGAACTAGGAAACAAAAGGCTGGCATATCGAAAGGGGCAACTATGAAGAGATGAGAAGTTTCCTAAGGGAAATACCTTGGGACACAGACCTCAGAGATAAATGTGTACAAGATATGATGGACTATGTCACCCAAAAGTGTCAGGAAGCAGTAAACAGGTTCATCCCGACCCAAAAGGAAAAATCCGAGAAGCAAAAGATTAATCCATGGTACAATAGGGCATGTATGGAAGCA
>WNGS01163775.1:5026-17359 GCA_020271785.1 Procambarus virginalis | reverse complement strand
TCTGGCGGGGTATAATCTTCATCTATATCGAGTCGTCAATATCAGATTCGTCACCGTCCTTGAACAATTCATCTGCAATTTCGTCTTCGGTCAAAGACTGTGGGCGCGGTGCGCTAAGCGAGGTCGCACGCTGGGTCGTGATGCGCTCGCCATGGTGTCTGGCCACTAACTATGGCCTGTGAAACAAAGGGAGGCCTGCTCTAGATTTTTTTTCAAAATGGCGTCTGTTTACAATAGCCCGTGGCTATGGGATGGGTGACCCCTTTCACCGCGGGACGTTTGAATCTTGCCTGGCACCCTTTGCGTATATATACGCCATGCGCACGGTCAGACATGTTACTCATGGGCTTATATATACGCCATGGCGCAGTTTAAGGGTTAATAGCGCTCACTGGGATTATGCTCCGTCACTTTCTCTGTTTGCTGTGGGTGGTACGCCTGGCTTTTGGATTTATATTGCATATACTCCTGTAGGAAATTCTATTGCGAACACAATGTTACCAAATGTTACCTAGGACAAGAATTGAGATGTCCAAAGTGAAGAGAGTGGTACACATTTTATTGCTCCTGCGCTGTTCTGGGTAATACGCTCTTTCTCATTTTCTCGCTGGGCTTTTGGGCTGTTATATGCATTTATTCTTGTAGGAATTCTATTGCGAACACATTGATACCAAATTAAAAAACCTAGGACGAAAATGACATGACAAAGTGGAAACGAGTATACACTTTTCAGTAGTTACGTCGCTCTCTAATGTATTGAGAGGCGCCTTGGGGTGGCGCAGCACTCTCTTCCGGGCCACATTCATCTTGTCGGCGGGTGGAGCGTGCTGCGTTTTTTTACTTCATATGCATATGCTCTTGATGGGAATTCTATTGCGAACACATGATACCAATGAAACCTAGGACAGGAATTGAGGTGACAAACGTGAAAAGAGTGTACTCATTTTAACGCTCTTGTGCACTCCTGGGTAACCACACACACACTTTCTCAGTTTGTTGTGGATGGTACGTCGGGCTTTTGGACTTTATATGTATTTAGTAGTGTAGAGAATTCTATTGCGAACACAAAGATACCAAATTGAAAAACCTTGGACGAGAATTGAGGTGAGAAAGTTGAAAACAGTATACACTTCAGAATTACCACGCGCTCCCGTGAAACGCTGAGGCCCACCGGGGTAGTGTGGGTCGGGGTGCACAGTGGAATAAAGTGTTAAGAACCTTTAACACCACTACAAGAGGATGTTTGCCAGACATCCTAATAATCAGCTTGGAACAATTAATAAGGACTTTTATAAAGTCTTCACAATAAAGTCAGCTATCTGGACTATTGCTAGTGCATGGGATGAGGTAAAGCAGACACTATGAAATGGTTGGAAAAAACTTTGGCCCACGTCAAGTCTGTTCCTGAGGAAGATGACGAGGCAGATTTTGAAGGATTGCGGTGAAGAAAGTTAGCGAGAGGAAAAAATTAAGAAAGGAACTCCTAGCCTATGTCAAGGGGATTAAGTCCCCTGAGCTGAGAGCAGAACTGGTGACTGAAACAATAGAAGATGACATAGATAGGTGGATAGATTTTAATGACGCCCCAAACAATCGAAACATGACTGATGATGAAATCGTAGAGTTAGTATGTACAGCAAAAAAGCCAGAAGAGTGCAATGAAGAAGATGGAGAGGAAGAGGATGAAGAAATGTTAAAGGAAAAATGTAATATGGAAAAAGTTCAGCAAAATTTTGAAGACATTCTGGCATTTATGGACACGAGTTTGAAACTAAGGACATGATGAGTCTATACAATTGTATATTAAGGTTTTAAAAACAAGAGCCAAGGGAATGAAACAAATGTCAATTAAAGAGTCTTTTGCAATGGCTTCCAAGAAAGCTCGCATTGCATCACCTGCACCCTGACTTATCACATGTTGACCCAGTAACCCAACACCATCAACATCCACCACCACCTCTTCCATGTAAAAAACTATGCCTCATCAACATCGATCATCAACATTAGCGAATCAGGACTTCAATTATTGGTGAGTACAAACAAAATACGGTTGTTTATGCTATGAACCTGTTGATTTTTTCCCTAGAGTTTTTTCATAAATTGTTCTATATTTTTTCCCCTACATTTCTCATTTTACGAACTTACATGATAACCGACAGGTCTCGTCCCTAAGGGGTTCGGAAACCAAGTGGTGCTCTGTATTATTGGAAAGTGTGTATTTGTGGAATTTATATAGTCAATGTGTGGAACATCGCTATGCTCAAAATTATGGGGCTCATATATGTGGCATTATATTATATTCTTCGATAAATCAAACAGCGTTTTTGCTGTTAATACACTGTGTACACAAATTGTATATACCCATCTACATATGTGTTCACCATAATGAACCACTAGTTGGAATGGTGAGTTCAAACAAGAGTGGCTGCAACACAATCAGGTTATGCACCTCCTCCTTCCTCACCAAAATTCTCCTTCCACCATATTGTTTGTGCTGTTCTTACACTATATGCTCACGTTATATTAAGTATCTATATTTGTGTTCATCATAGCAAGCTACTAAGCTGTTATATATTGTTTGTGTTGGTATTATACTATATATAATACACCCATGACATATACAAGTATCTACAAGCTTTATTCACCATAACTATACAACTAAGCTAGTATGGTATCCAAACAGCACAGTAGCCACCATACACTGCATGACAAGTCACACAGCAGCCAGCAGATGACGCTGGTGTACGCTGCCACCTCCCTCACCAAAATGGCTCCTCCCAACACACTCCTGTTGCTGTGGTTAAGGGTGCACCTCACGTGGCTGAGATCCCTCTCGCCTAATTAGGTGCTAATGGGGGAGCTAGCCAGACACTGACCACGTCGGTAGAGAGACAGCACCAAACATAATTATGAGTACTCGCATTAACCCTTAAACTGCACATAGCGTATATATACACCCGAAGTAACATGTCCCACCATGCGCATGGCGTATATATACGACATTGGGTGCCAGGCACGATTCAAATGGCCCGCGGCTACATGAGGTTCACGTCGGCTTCCTCAGGGCTCTTGAAAACAGACACCATGTTTAAAAAAATCATGGGCAATATTCTCCGGTGTGAGAGCCACAGTACTGTGGGAGCAACCAAGGCTGGCGCACGCAGCATGAGCTGACAGCATTGCTGTTCAGCTTGTGACCACAGCATCGCCTAAAAAGTCGAATAAATACATAACTGCTATTATTTAGCGATGACAGTATTACAGATGAACCCTTGACTGTGATAAAAATGACCAGGATTGTGATAATAGCAGGTTGTTGTGATAAATAGCACTGTGTGGGAGGAGTAATGCTGAGGGAGGGAGGGAGATAGCGTCGTTTGCTGACTGTGTGGACACCTGTTACTGTCTGCATTCACCATACCAGCTCAGTGGTTCTCTATGGTGAACACAAATTTTGAAAAAGGGATTGCAGACAAATGTAAAACAGAAACAGGTCTATTCTATAAATTCATAAACAACAAATTGCAGGTAATGGATATATTATTCAGAAGTTGAAAATGGGAAATAGATTCACGGAAAATGAAAAGGAAATGTGTGAAACATTAAACGAAAAGTTTCAAAGTGTGTGTGTACAAAATGAAATCTTCAGGGAACCAGACACAATAAGAATTCCAGAGAACAACATAAAACACATAGAGGTGTCTTAGAGACGAAGTGGAAAAAAGGCTCAAGGGGTTAAGTAAGAACAAAGCATTTGGTCCAGATGGAGTTTCACCATGGGGTTCTGAGAGAGTGTGCATCTGAGCTCAGCATTCCACTTCAACTGATTTTTCAGGCATCCCTGTGTACATGAGTTGTAGCTGATGTGTGGAAAAAGGCTAACATAGTTCCAATCTACAAAAGTGGAAGCAGAGAAGACCCCCTCAATTATAGACCTGTATCATTGACAAGTGTAATAGTCAAAATATTGAAAAAATAATTAAAACTAATAGGAGTAGAACACCTGGAGAAAAATTATATAATATCAGACAGACAGTATGGTTTTCGATCTGGGAGATCGTGTGTAACAAATTTATTCAGTTTTTATGATCGAGCCACAGAGATTTTACAGGAAAGAGATGGTTGGGTTGACTGCATCTATCTGAGGCTTTTGATAGAGCTCCTCATAAGAGGTTGTTCTGGAAACTGGAACATATTGGAGGGGTGACAGGTAAGCTGCTAACATGGATGAAAAATTTCCTGATAGAAAAATGAGGGCTGTTATCAGAGGCAATGTATCGGATTGGAGGAATGTCACAAGTGGAGTACCACAGGGTTCAGCTCTTGCAACGGTAATGTTCATTGTCTACATAAACGTTCTACCAGTTGGAATACAGAATTACATGACATGTTTGCTGATGATGCTAAGATACAGTAATAAGGAATATAAGAAACATTGATGATTGTCATGCCCTTCAAGAAGACCTGGACAAAATAAGTATATGGAGCAGCACTTGGCAAATGGAATTTAATGTGAATAAATGCCATGTTGTGGAATGTGGAGTTGGAGAACATAGACCCCCCACACAACCTATAAATTATGCGAGAAATCTTTAAAGAATTCTGACAAAGAAAGGTATCTAGGGGTGGTTCTAGATAGAAAACTCAGCCGAGGATCACATTAACCCTTTAACTGTTCAATGCGTCTGCAGCCCCCACATTTGGGGTGCGCTACGTGCCTCCAGGTATTTGTATTTTTCACATTCCATTCAAAACTCCTGCGGCTACATGGGGTTCACATTAGCTTCCTCAGGGCTTTTGTAAACAGACGCCATCTTTAAAAAAAATCGTGGTAGACATTCCCGGGTGTGAGAGCCTCAGTAGTGAGTGAGCAACCAAGGCTGGCGCATGCAGTATAAGCACACAGCACTGCTGTTCAGCGTGTGACCACAGCATCGCCTAATAATGTCAAAATATATATATAACCTGTATTGTTTAGCCGTGATAGTATTATAGAAGAGCCTGAGTGTGATAATGACTGGGTACAGTGTTCAAATATCAATGATTCAATGCTGTTCAGGATGTTCACAGCGCTAGCCACAGCACTAGTTACTAGCTTTCGACTCGACAGTCGAGTCGAAACCCAGCAATCCCAGTGGGGAGTGTGGAACCCCAACCCAGCACCTCAGGAACCCCAGAGGGGACTGCAATATCCCAACTCACTACCCTATAGGTGGGGAGTTCCATCATTCCACCCAATTCCACCCTCCCTCCCTACCCCGAGTACCCCTTTCCCTCCCACCCCCTGGTCTTCCTCCTGCCCCAAGCCAGCCCAGACACGAACTAAGTCCTCCATCCCCCCCAACCCAGTTCTAAGCCATCCTCCCCCTGCCCCTCCTTCTCCCCCCCACCCCCACCTCCCTCAGAACTCCAGGTAACTACCCCACAGGAGAATGAGCCTACCCAAGCAGCAATGCCCATGGAACAGCTTCCTGCACTAGTGGGGAGGGTGGGTGAAAATGGATATAGGAAAGTGAGCTTCAAGGTAATGTAATCAAACATCGATGGGATTACCAACAAAGCAAGTGAACTGGCAGAAAAGGCGCAGGAAGAAAACCCAGATGTAATAGGACTCACAGAAACAAAATTGTCAGGAGTCATAACAAATGCTGTGTTTCCAAAGGACTTTTATTTAGTAAGGAAAGAGAGAGACAGGAGAGGAGGAGGAGGAGGAGTGACTCTGCTGATAAGGAAGGACTTGAGCTTTGAAGAGATGGGAAATTCCGGGCTGCGACGGATTCAGAGATTACATATCAGGAACTATGACAATGGATGGACCTAAGATAATAGTGGCAGTCATTTACAACCCTCCATTAAATGACAGAAGACCCAGACAAGAGTTCCACAGAAACAACATGGCTACCATTAACATAATAGAGAGAGCAGCTTCAGTTCCCTGCAGGAATGGATCCAAACTCTTAATCATGGACAATTTCAACCATGGAAAGATAGACTGGGAGAATGGGGACCCACATGGAGGTGAAGACACACATGGAGATCTAAACTTTTGGAAGTGAGTACAAGGAACTTTCTGAGCCAACATGTCAAGGGACCCACAAGAATGAGAGGAAATGACGAACCAGCTAGACTCGACCTGATATTCACCTTAAATGACTCGGAAATAAGGGAAGTCAAATATGAAGCCCCCATAGGAATGAGTGACCACAGTGTATTGATATTTGAGTATCTGGTAGAAGTAGGGATAACCTATTCAAGGATGTGATTGGAAGGAAAAAGACTAAATTACCGAAGAGGAAAATATGACGATGAGGAACTTCCTAATGGGAATACCATGGGAAACAGAACTCAGAAAAGACTGTTCAGGATATGATGGATTATGTCACTCAGAAGTGTCAGGAGGCTGCAGACAGGTTTATCCCAGTCCAAAAAGTGAAAAATGAAAAGTAACAGAAGAATCCGTGGTTCAACCAGGAATGTGCTGCAGCAAAGCAATTGAGTAAAAGAACATGGCGAAACTACAGGAACAACAGAACACCAGAGAGCAGGGAGAGATACCGAGGGCCAAAAATGAGTACATCAGAGTGAAGAGAGAAGCAGAGAGACAGTACGAAAATGACATCGCGAGTAAAGATAAGACACAACCAAAACTGCTCCACAGCCACATCAGAAGGAAAACAGCAGTGAAGGAACAAGTGATGAAACTGAGAAAAGGGGAAAACAGATACACAGTGAATGACAAAGAGGTGTGTGAAGAACTCAACAAGAGATTCCAGGATGTCTTCACCAGTGCATGCTGCCCACCTCGGCCCGCCACCGTGCTGCCTGACACAAGTTTCTTCACAACATATACCCCCAGTCGATTCTCAACCAATCATGTCTCCTAAAAACATAACTGCACAGGGAAATAAGAGCAACATAGCCCCTAACAAGGCATCCATCCTGACCAACTCTGACAGCCTTCATGTTTCTCCGTTTGGAAGCTCTGGGGTCCGCGGCGACGGTGCTGCCCTCCCCTCTCATACGCAAAATCAAAATTTCACATACGCAAAATCAAAATCCAAAACCTCGACCAGTATTGGACCGTTAACCCTCAAACCGCTAGGGGCCCAAATGGAATTCACACCTACAGGCGCAACAAAAAAAAAAAAATCCAAAAAATTCTTTCGTCTTATAGAATTGTTTATTTTTGTTCCCTGATCACGGAAAAAATAACAAAAAAATCGTAGGTGGCATATTTTAGCCGCAGTAGGGTAGGGAAGTGTGGCAAAAAAGGGGCGTTGGCAGAGCCTTCGCCAGACGAGGTCTACTCCGCCCGAGCTGTCAGACGGCAGTTGCCACAAATATATTATTTCCTAATTATTTCAATGTCTCTGATTGATTTTTTCTTAGTTTTTTTGCAGTAATATTATTTCATACAGTGAATTGTGGGATATTTATATTATAAAATGTGTGAACCATCGCTGTACTCAAAATTATGGTGTGCATATAAGTGATTCAATTATTATGTTCATAAAACAATAAACAAATAGTTTTGCTGTTGTTACACTATATGCACAGGTTATATATAAGTATCTGCATGTTTTGTTCACCATAACGCACTACTAAGTTGGTCTTGTGAGTCAAAAAGCAACGAGGAGTGGCCGCCACACACCAGCGAGCCACTCACTGCCACGCCCTCCCTCAACACCACCTCACTCACCCTCATTTACCTCCCACAATACTGTTTTTGCATTTATTCACTATACACAGACGTTATATATACATATTTACATGTTTTGTTCACCATAACTGTACATCTAAGCTTGTATGGTGAGTAAACGCACAAAGACGTAGCTACTCCACAGTCAGCTGATCGGCGGCCACCCTCAAGGCCATACGCACTAATATTTCTCCTCCAACAATATTGGTTGTGGTGTTATTATGCTATATACACACATTATATATAAGTATCTACCTGTTTTATTCACCATACTTGTACAAATAAGCTGGTATGGTGCCCAAAGACCCTTTGTGGTCACCAGTAAACAACACGATAATTCCTGCAGACGACGCTCCTCTCACCAAAATGGCGGCTCCCAACCTACTCCTCTCGCTGTTATCTCACACTATACACACGTTATATGTAAGTATCTACATTTGTGTTCACCATAGCGAACCACTAAGCTGGTATGGTGAGTGCAGTCAATAAATGGTGGCCACACACAGTCAGAAGTTTTACAGTCTGCGTGTTTTACAGTTTTACAGTCTCCGTGGTGTAGTGGTAAGACACTCGCCTGGCGTTCCGCGAGCGCTATGTCATGGGTTCGTATCCTGGCCGGGAAGGATTTACTGGGCGCAATTCCTTAACTGTAGCCTCTGTTTAACACAACAGTAAAATGTGTACTTGGATGAAAAAAAAACGATTCTTCGCGGCGGGGATCGTATTCCAGGGACCTGCCCGAAACGCTACGCGTACTAGTGGCTGTACAAGAATGTAACAACTCTTGTATATATCTCAAAAAAAAAAAAAAAAAAAAAAAAAAAAAAAAAAAAAAAAAGACGACAACGCCACAATCCTCCCTCCACAGCCGTACTCCTCCCTCCATCGAGCACAGTGCTAAATATCTCCACAATCAAGCTGCTATCAGAATCCTGGTCAGTTTTATCAAATTCAGGGGGCTTCAGTAATACTATCACTGCTAAATAATAGCAGTATCACTTATATTTTGGCATTTGTAGGCGATGCTGTGGTCACAAGCTGAACAGCGGTGCTGTGAGCTCGTGCTGCGTGCGCCAGCCTTGGTGGCTGGCGCAATACTGACATTCTCACTCCCAAGAATGTTGGGCTGGATTTTTTTTCTAGGTGGGATCTGACAACTATAAGTCGTGGCTGTACTATAGCTGCCCCTATCCCAGGCGGGGTGTTTAAATTATAGCGCTAGACACGAAATCATATATAAATGATGTGCGCGATTTCGGTTTTGTCACTGATATCATTTATATATCATATGCGCGGTTTGAGGGTTAATTACAAATGAAGGTACGTACACAGAGGAAGACAAAGAGATTAGTGAAATTCTAAGAAGCCAGTATGAGGCTATGTTTAGCACACCAATAAACAACATGAAAGTTGATGACCCAGACAGCTTCTTTATGAATGACATTCAAGCTGCAGATAATATAACGGATATTACCACAAACTCGGAAGACTTTGAAAGAGAAATTGACAATATGCCTATGCACTCAGCTCCTGGGCCTGACTCACGGAATTCAATATTCATAAAGAAATGTAAAGTACCAGTAGCAAGAGCACTCAGCGTAATATGGAGAAAGAGCCTAGATACAGGGGAGATACCAGCAGCACTTAAATCTGCAGATATAGCTCCGTTGCACAAGGGGGGGAGTAAAGCCTTGGCAAAAAATTATAGGCCAGTTGCACTAACATCACACATAATAAAAGTGTTTGAAAGAGTGATTAGGAATCAAATTTCTAGTTTTATGGAAAACAATGAATTGCACAACCCAGGACAACATGGATTTAGAGCGGGAAGATCCTGTCTGTCACAGTTACTCAACCACTATGACAAAGTCACAGAAGCCCTAGAAGAAAAGCAAAATGCTGATGTTGTATACACAGACTTTGCAAAGGCGTTCGACAAATGTGACCATGGGTGATAGCTCACAAAATGAGGTCAATGGGAATAACTGGAAAAGTAGGACGCTGGATACTTAATTCCTGTCGAACAGAACACAAAGAGTAACAGTCAATCAGATAAAATCGAGTCCAAGCGATGTTAAAAGCTCTGTACCTCAAGGTACAGTCCTTGCACCACTATTCCTTATTCTCATATCTGATATAGACAAAAATACACGTCACAGCTTCGTGTCGTCCTTTGCAGATGACACAAAAATCAGCATGAAAATTACCTCTGCTGAAGACATGAAAAAACTACAAGCAGATGTCAACAAAGTTTTCGATTGGGCAGCAGAAATAACATGATGTTTAACAGTGATAAATTTCAGGTACTCAGGTACGGCAAAAATGAGGATCAGAAACATAATACAGGGTACAAAACACAATCGAATCTTCCCATAGTAGAAAAACAGCATGTCAAGGATTTGGGAATAATGATGTCCCGTCTCGAGTACTGCTCAGTACTCACTTCCCCTTCAGAGCAGGAGAGATTGCTGAAATAGAAGGAATACAGAGAACATATACGGCGCGCGTAGACGAGATAAAGCACCTAAATTATTGGATCGTCTCAAAGCTCTCCAAATGTACTCTCTAGAAAGGAGACGAGAGAGATACCAAATAATATACACATGGAAAATACTGGAGGGCCAGGTCCCAAATCTGCACAGTAAAATAACAACGTACTGGAGTGAACGATATGGAAGAAAATGCAAGATTGACCCAGTGAAGGGCAGAGTTGCCATAGGCACAATCAGAGAGCACTGTATAAACATTGGAGGTCCGCGGTTGTTCAACGTCCTCCCAACGACTATAAGAATTATTGCCGGAACAACCGTGGACATCTTCAAGAGAAAACTGGACTGTTTCTAAGAGAAGTTCCGGACCAGCCGGGCTGTGGTGGGTATGTGGGCCTGCGGGCCGCTCCAAGCAACAGCCTGGTAGACCAAGCTCTCACAAGTCGAGCCTGGCCTCGGGCCGGGCTTGGGGAGTAGAAGACTCCCAGAACCCCATCAACCAGGTATCAACAGGTATCAACCAACCTCTACCCCATCACTGAGCCAGGGAGCGGTGTCCTCTCAATCCTCTCCTAATTCCATGCTTCCATCCTACTTTACGAAATTCAAGCGTGCTTCTGGTCCCTCACTGGATTTCCCTAACTGGGCCGAGAATCAGTGGTTCAAAAAGTGTGCCTAGTCCTTGAGACTCAAAATGCGATCATCCTGAGTCTTCAAACTGAGAATCAAGCGAACGTCGCAAGGCTTCATCAACAAGAAGAAGAAATAACCCTTCTCCGAGAGGATATTAGAAGCTTTAAGGCTAGCCAAGATCAACTCTAGCATGACTTGAATGATCTCCGTGAGGAAAATATGCGTCTAAAAACTGATGAAGCCATAAAAAAACAAGAGGAAGTTTTCAACAAAATGGCTGCATGTATCGGTACATATCTGCCCAACATTCCATCTCCCAGGATGAACAGGACCAGCAAAAGCTGCTCGACTCTGTTATTGTGTCGTCCCAAGTTATTCCTGTGGAACGTGAAGGTGAAAGTTGTATTGAAATAGCTCATGCTCTCATAAAAGACGAATTGCTTGTGACTCTAAATAAAACAGACATTATTGCTGCCTACAGAGTAGGCAAAAAGAATTCATCAGGTCTAAACCAGCGAAAAATTCACCTCAAGCTAGCTTCCTAGTCCACAAAATCGCATCTTGTCCGGACAGCTGCATTC
This sequence comes from Procambarus virginalis, assembly GCA_020271785.1. Classification (NCBI taxonomy): domain Eukaryota; kingdom Metazoa; phylum Arthropoda; class Malacostraca; order Decapoda; family Cambaridae; genus Procambarus; species Procambarus virginalis. The sequence continues at coordinate 5,957 of WNGS01163775.1, read as the reverse complement.
CAACGACAGGGAATCTACATCAACGAGTGCGTGACTAGAAAAAGACAGCAACTCCTCCACCGCCTGCGTCAAATCCATAAACAAAACCCAGCTGCGATTCATCAGTGTTTTGTTAGAGATGGCGTGATTAAAGTGAGAAAGACCTCAGAAGGTAAAATGTTTACAATTGCTAATGAGGATAACCTCAACACTTTCCTCTCCCAATGTGGTTTGTCCCACCTTAGTATCCCTCTCATTGAGTCAACATAATTAACCCCCCTTGTCACCTAGTGAGAGCTAGGTATCCAAAGTCTCTTTGTTACACTTTTTTAAAGTAAATTTTAATTTAATTTATATTAGTTATTGGACTTAATTAATTGAGTGCATTAATATTTTATCTAGTTCTTATTAATTATAGGATCATAACTAAACTATTTATGGTTAATAATCATTAGATTAAACTTGCCTATGTTTATTATTCAACTTTTCTGGGGGGGAGCCCTGTCGGCTCCCCGGAGCTATCCCAGGCTGATATGCTAATGTCAGACTTTGGCATCAGTCATGTGTATGGTTCTTAGGCCTACCGGGGACCACGGCCAGAACCGGGCCCCCTCAGAGAGGCAAGGGGAGCAATGGTCTATAGAAGACCCCGTGTGGTTGGAAGCATTCTATGTGTCTACCATCGACCGGGACAGGCACCCAGAAAGGTAAGCGCCTCAAAACAAACCCCTATTCTGGTTAAAATTGCTACCAAAAGCCGAACTAGTGGATAGAACTCCCAAACAGAAAACAAGCAAACTAGTGTGACATTACACGTCCCGCGCCGCTGTCTGCGCAGCTCCCCCCTCACCGGGAGGGGGAAGGTGGAGCCCCAGACCTCCACGCCGGCTATCCAGCCATCAGTTTCTTCGGCTGATGCTATAGGCACCGGTTATGTGCTCTGGCTCCAGTG
>WNGS01163774.1:24419-38102 GCA_020271785.1 Procambarus virginalis | reverse complement strand
TCTGTATTCCGTCTATTTCAGCAATATCTCCTGCTCTGAAGGGGAAGTGAATATGGTGCAGTCCTTAAGGTGTTCACCACCAGTGATTTGAACAGTATGAGTATTGTGAATAAATCCACAAGGGCCGTGACGAGGATTCGAACCTACGTCCGGGAGGATCTCAGACGCTGCCTTAATCGACTGAGCTTCATTTGATACATCACACTATTGTGTTTTCTGTGTGTAATGAGTATTGTGGTGTGAAACCTGATTTTGAGAGTTCTCATAATCCATCGTTGACCAGACCACACACTAGAAGGTGAAGGGACGACGACGTTTCGGTCCGTCCTGGACCATTCTCAAGTCATTCTCACAATCGACTTGAGAATGGTCCAGGGCGGACCGAAACGTCGTCGTCCCTTCACCTTCTAGTGTGTGGTCTGGTCAACATACTTTAGCCACGTTATTGTGACTCATCGCCTGCATAACCCATCCTACCATGGTCTGACTGATGCTATATTTGCTCGGTTATGTTCCCTGAACGTTAGGTCGTCAGATATCATTATTCACAGATGATTTACATGGTTCTTTCCTACTATTGGGTAGATGCAATTATATCTTGTGCTCTACTTTTTTTAAGGTTTTCATTTTACCGTAAAGTACCTGGAATTTCTCACTGTTAAACATCATGTTATATTCTGCTGCCCAATCGAAATCTTTATTGATATCAGCTGTAAGTATATCTGGCTGTCGAGTTGTGTCGCTCTATTGGGCCACAATCATTTCCTCAGAGGGATGGATAATCTGCTATAACGACCTCTATATAATAACGACTTCTATATAATAATGACCTCTATATAATACACTTCTATAACGATTGAAGTGTTCCATTTGCTAGTGATAGAGGTTGTAGTTTTGATGGCTACAGAGCCTTGTCCCATCCGCATTGACTCTCCTTGTAGAATGGCTCCAATATTTAACCCAAAAGTTAGGTTAATATTGTGTTTATATATCACCTCTCTGTTCTGAAGGTAAATATATCATTGCCTAAACATTCGGTCATTTACAGTGGCTTGATCAGCAGTGCCAGACTGGCCTTACAGTGGCCAGACTTGGCACTGTGACCCCCCCCCCCCACGTCAGGTGTTCTTATATGGTACCGAACGCCCTGTTCGTATTAAATAGCAAAACAACATGGTCGGAAACATTTTACATTCCCGCCAAAACTGGAGAGCGAGCAAGGCACATCGGAGGCACTTTGCAATATGCAGCGTGCCACCCAACTATAACAAGGTGAACACAGCTTCCTATGCAACATTGAACATGCAAGAAGAAGCTAGATAAACCTATGTGCATCATGCAACACCTGGTCAGCTATTGACAAATGAAGCTGAATTCACAGTGGTGACTCTCCTCACTCAGAGTAATTTATACTGTAGAGAATTGCACGTTTGTCAATATCCAGTTTTCTCTGTGCAACATTGAGCATTAAAAGGAGAGTTACTCTGTGCAGCAATGAACACTAGAGGGATAGTTACTCTGTGCAACAATAGACACTGAAGGTAGAGTTGGTCTGTGCAACATTAGTCACTGGTTGGAGAGTTATTGTGTGCAACATTGAGCTCTGGACGTAGCATTATTGCGTGCAAGAGAGTAATGTGTGTGTGGTTAGAGAGCCGCGTGCGTAGCTGAGTGAGCACCTGGTGTAGCGGAGTGGCCCTTGTACTGGTGGTGTTGCAAGGTGTCACATGCAACATCAACGGCACTCCAGACACGCATTATGTGTGCAACTTGCACCTGCACCACCTCTGATGACCCCTGTCACCTCTCCCAGACCCTCTCTCCCTCCCTCTCTCTCTCTCTCTCTCCCCTGCCTCTTGCCCATTCTCTCACCCATACCTTCTTCCTTCCTTCTTTCTCACACTAGATTCCCTCTTTCTTCCTTCCTTCTCTTCCTTTTGCTTTCTTTCACGTCCTCCTCCTCACACTACCTCACTGCTTCCCTCACACTTCCTCACCGCCTCCCTCACACTTCCTCACCGCCTCCCTCACACTTCCTCACCGCCTCCCTCACACTTCCTCACCGCCTCCCTCACACTTCCTCACCGCCTCCCTCACACTTCCTCACCGCCTCCCTCACACTTCCTCACCGCCTCCCTCACACTTCCTCACCGCCTCCCTCACACTTCCTCACCGCCTCCCTCACACTTCCTCACCGCCTCCCTCACACTTCCTCACCGCCTCCCTCACACTTCCTCACCGCCTCCCTCACACTTCCTCACCGCCTCCCTCACACTTCCTCACCGCCTCCCTCACACTTCCTCACCGCCTCCCTCACACTTCCTCACCGCCTCCCTCACACTTCCTCACCGCCTCCCTCACACTTCCTCACCGCCTCCCTCACACTTCCTCACCGCCTCCCTCACACTTCCTCACCGCCTCCCTCACACTTCCTCACCGCCTCCCTCACACTTCCTCACCGCCTCCCTCACACTTCCTCACCGCCTCCCTCACACTTCCTCACCGCCTCCCTCACACTTCCTCACCGCCTCCCTCACACTTCCTCACCACCTCCCTCACATTACTTCTGAATATGCCGAATCACAAGACTTACCTATATTCACTACCAGCGTTTCTCCTCACACGGCTCCTGTACACACACACACACACACACACACACACACACACACACACACACACACACACACACACACACACACACACACACACACACACACACGGATAAGGCAAATTGCAGAAGGCCTGTTGATGCACAGGAGGCAGCTCCTATTGGCCCATACGGGCGCAGCTCCTTTTTATGCCCACCCAAATTCATCGCCATAATGTCTCACCTCCCAGGAGGTTACCTGCTACCTACCTGGATACTAAATCCTGGAGAGACAATGAGAGCAAAATGCCATTAGTGAAATAGAGAGATATCCAAAATATTTTTTCTCCTATGCAAAATCAAGTTAAAAAAACTATATCTAGTATCGGGCCCCTGCAAGAGGGAGATGGAACTTTCACCGACGACAACAAAGAAATGAGCGAAATACTGAGGATTCAGTGCGACTCTGTTTTCAGCGAGCCACTAAACACACTAAAGATCGATAACTCAAATGAATTTTTCATAGATGTGATATCAACATCAAATCATGTATCAGATGTCACCCTATCCCCACTGGAGTTTGAAGAAGCCATAAACAGTAGGCCTATGCACTCTGCACCAGGCCCTGATTCTTGGAACTCCATATTCATCAAGAACTGTAAAAAAAACACTATCGCAGGCCCTTCACATTCTTTGGGNTGTATATGTTGGGGTATGTATGTCGGGGTGTGTGTGTGTGTGTGAGGGGGTGTTCGTTAGGGTATGTGCATATTCGAGAGGGTGTATGTTGTCGAGTGTATGTGCCACGGTGTTTCAATGTGCATTTATATGATGGGGGTGTATATGTTGGTGTATATATTCTCGTGTGTGAAAGTGGTGGGGTGTGTGAGGTGGTGTATGTTCGGGTATGAGTATTGGGAGTAGGTTGGGCTGTGTATGTGAAGGGTGTGTATGTTGGGATGCGTATAATGGGAGTGTATATGAAGGGTGTATGATGGGGTGTGTATTTAAGAGGTGTTATTTAAGAAAACTCTATATTCCAATTCAGTTCAAAATTTTTATTCATAAACTGTTGAACATTTGAATTTGACTTCGTGTACAAAGCTTCAAGAACATTGTTCATTTGTTCAGTGAAGAAAAATATAACCTATCTGTTCATTACAACTTATCTATGTTATTCTAGTTTTTCAAATGTATGACTCCCATATAAAAGTAATAACAATAGCCTGACAATTATAATTTTATTATTATTACATATGGTATAATACAACCGGCTATGCATTATTTTATGATAATGAATGAGTGAATTTTTAATTTATCATTATTCACAGTCCACCTGGACCTGTATTTTTGCTTATGAATACCTATCTGAAAAGAATAAATGTCTGAATGCATTCACTAATATGTTTGCGTGCATTATGTATGTCGTTTTGCATGTATACTACAGCATACATACAGTTAGCCTCTTCAATCTTGTATGTGGAGTGATGTCGTCACAAACAAGCAGATATTTTATGCTTTAATAGTATACATAGTAGTATGGCATACATATGTGATTGCATTCATATTCTCACATACTGTACATATTCTTACATGGATAAATATACACTCATGTATAAACACAACAGATGGAAGTACTTAAGTACATATCCTTTCGTACAAGAACAAATTAGAAAGTACATGACTTCTTATTACTTCACAAGTGCCTACACATTTATATGTAACTACTTCATACACATTTATGTGTAAATTCTTCAAAACACTAATGCAGAAAATGTTGTCGGTGATGCTTCCTATAGAATCGCGAAGATTTGTGACTGAGCACTTAAGCCCCTATTGAGCACTTAAACCCTTAAATTGAGCACTTAACTCCTAAATTGAGCACTTAAGCCACCCTTAAATTCAACTCTTAAACCCCTTTAAATCTTCTCTGAAGACAGAATAATATTCCAAAGCTTTGTCAGTTGTGGAAACAAACCTTCACTCGAAATCACATTTGGATGTAGATTTCACACCCTCCCATACCAGAGGTTCCTCGGGGATTTATAAATTTACCCTTCCAGAATTCGTAAAGGCTTCCGCACCTGTATAGCTTTCCTGGATTTCCTCAAACATCTCTGAGAGCGCTTTTCCAGAATCGCCGCGTCGACCGGAAATGAACCGCTGTTTCTTTCGTGGCGTATTTTGGTTTTTACACGCGTTTCGTGTTCGTGAAACTTTGCGTTTCAGACTTGTGTTCGTGAAACTTTCATCCCTAAAGGAACGATAAACTCACATTTCCAAGAACATTTTGAAGGATTCTAGGAATAAAATGCATTCCTGAAATTTGAAATCATTTGGTCAAATCCTTCTTCGAAGCTCTAGATAAATTAGAATGCATTCTTGAAACTTTAATAATAATATTGCTTGTTAGGGGGACTACCATCAACCTTCAACTGTCAGCTGCTTGAGACCCCGTCAAGCAGTATATATAAAACATATATCATTCCAGAATAGTTTTTATTCAAGAAACGACAAAATTCTGTGAATTTTACAAATGAATTTATTCATCGTAATCAATCATTCGACGAAAGTGAAGACGATCTTATTCTCCTGTTTAGTCGATACTTTTATATGTAAGAAACCAGGTGTATAATTTATATTCATGCTCTGTATTGTATAATTTTTGTTCTTGTTCTATACTGTATAATTTTTATCCATGCTCTGCATTTTATTATTTTCATCCAAGCTATGTATAATATGCGAAATGACACATTCTTGCTTTTTTCCATTTTTCATCATTCCATCATTCTTTTTCCATTTTTTTGTAATAGGAAAAGTAACTTTATCTTGGCATTAAAGACTATTAATAGAAAACTTTAAGGCGATACGGCGGGACGAGGGTTCAAACCCATTGTATGGCTTTCTTATTTGTCTACATTCATCACGTTATTGTGGTTCTTATTGTTGAAAAAATTAATTCCTGGAATGTCGAGTACTGAGAAGACCGATGGGAGCCCATTTCCAGGCCTCATATTAAACTCCAGAAATACATCAAATACAAAGTATGCGAGTGTATGGACATACACAGAACAGAACCCTGCTTTTGTATTTCAAACAGTTTGTAATGATTTTCTTTATCAAAAGGGACAACATCTTCCCCTACTGGAATATCTTAGGAAGGAGGAAATAGAATCTCTCTGGTATTCCGGCCCTGCTTATATAATTTGTCCAAGACGTAAGAATTGTCGAGGTCCGATGAATATCTTTTCCCAGCGAAACGAGTCAGTATTTCGCACTTCGCTCCCGATCTCTCGTTCCTAATCTCAGCTGTCAGAGCCTGTCCAAGACAGAAGAATCATCTTTCCTTTCTCCAGTAACTTTTATATTGAGAAAAACAGCTTGTCAATCTGCCTATCCATAGTCCACTTGAACACGTTGAAGTCTGAGAACTGGAAACCTGTCTTCCTTCACAGTTTTTATTTGAGAGATGAACTAATGTTTTGCCAATCCGAACATAACTGGAATATGTCGAAGATAATAGAAAGATGACTATATTTTCGAGTAACTTTTCTGGGGAAATAAAGCAATATCTTGCTCTGTCAATCCGGACCTTGCTGGAGGGTGTCGAAGATTACAAGAAGGACGAGTCCCCCTTCAGAAACTTTCCAGAGGAGGGGGGGGGGAGAGAAGTCCGGACTATGGACTTATATCATCGAGGGATCCGTGTCACTCCACCAACACACTCCTGCCAAGTTGCCTCGGGGCTGGAAACTCCTGGAAGAAGTTAATTCAGTTTCCGTCATTTAACAAGTTTAGTGATTAATCTTCCATTGCTGTCACTTGCCATTAGCTTAGATGTTGGCTGATGTTGCTTCTGCTGTTGTTGCTGCTGCTAGTGCAGTCGTTGATGTTGCTGCTGCTGCTGCTAGTGCAGTCGTTGATGTTGTTGCTGCTTGGTAGTGCAGTCGTTGATGTTGCTGCTGCTGGTAGTGCAGTCGTTGATGTTGCTGCTGGCTGGTAGTGCAGTCGTTGATTGTTGCTGCTGGTGCTAGGTGCAGTCGTTGATGTTGCTGCTGCTGGTAGTGCTGTCGTTGATGTTGCTGCTGCTGCTGTGTAGTGCAGTCGTTGATGTTGCTGCTGCTGGTGCTAGTGCAGTCGTTGATGTTGCTGCTGCTGGTAGTGCAGTCGTTGATGTTGCTGCTGGTGCTGCTAGTGCAGTCGTTGATGTTGCTGCTGCTGGTATGCAGTCGTTGATGTCTGCTGCTTGCTGGTAGTGCAGTCGTTGATGTTGCTGCTGCTGGTAGTGCAGTCGTTGATGTTGCTGCTGCTGGTAGTGCAGTCGTTGATGTTGCTGCTGCTGGTAGTGCAGTCGTTGATGTTGTGCTGCTGGTAGTGCAGTCGTTGATGTGCTGCTGCTAGTAGTGCAGTCGTTGATGTTGCTGCTGCTGGTAGTGCAGTCGTTGATGTTGCTGCTGCTGCTGGTAGTGCAGTCGTTGATGTTGCTGCTGCTGGTAGTGCAGTCGTTGATGTTGCTGCTGCTGGTAGTGCAGTCGTTGATGTTGCTGCTGCTGGTAGTGCAGTCGTTGATGTTGCTGCTGGTAGTGCAGTCGTTGATGTTGCTGCTGGTGCTGGTAGTGCAGTCGTTGATGTTGCTGCTGCTGGTAGTGCAGTCGTTGATGTGCTGCTGCTGGTAGTGCAGTCGTTGATGTTGCTGCTGGTAGTGCAGTCGTTGATGTGCTGCTGGTAGTGCAGTCGTTGATGTTGCTGCTGCTGGTAGTGCAGTCGTTGATGTTGCTGCTGCTGTAGTGCAGTCGTTGATGTTGCTGCTGCTGGTAGTGCAGTCGTTGATGTTGCTGCTGCTGGTAGTGCAGTCGTTGATGTTGGCTGCTGCTGCTGGTAGTGCAGTCGTTGATGTTGTGCTGCTGCTGCTGGTAGTGCAGTCGTTGATGTTGCTGCTGCTGGTAGTGCAGTCGTTGATGTTGCTGCTGCTGGTAGTGCAGTCGTTGATGTTGCTGCTGGTAGTGCAGTCGTTGATGTTGCTGCTGTGCTGGTAGTGCAGTCGTTGATGTTGCTGCTGTGGTAGTGCAGTCGTTGATGTTGCTGGTAGTGCAGTCGTTGATGTTGCTGCTGCTGGTGCTAGTGCAGTCGTTGATGTTGCTGCTGGTGCTGGTAGTGCAGTCGTTGATGTTTGCTGCTGCTGGTGCTAGTGCAGTCGTTGATGTTGCTGCTGCTGGTAGTGCAGTCGTTGATGTTGCTGCTGCTGCTGGTAGTGCAGTCGTGATGTTGCTGCTGGTGCTAGTGCAGTCGTTGATGTTGCTGCTGCTGGTAGTGCAGTCGTTGATGTTGCTGCTGCTGGTAGTGCAGTCGTTGATGTTGCTGCTGGTGCTAGTGCAGTCGTTGATGTTGCTGCTGCTGGTAGTGCAGTCGTTGATGTTGCTGCTGCTGGTAGTGCAGTCGTTGATGTTGCTGCTGCTGGTAGTGCAGTCGTTGATGTTGCTGCTGCTGCTGGTAGTGCAGTCGTTGATGTTGCTGCTGGTGCTAGTGCAGTCGTTGATGTTGCTGCTGCTGGTGCTGTAGTGCAGTCATTGCTGATGTTGCTGCTGCTGGTAGTGCAGTCGTTGATGTTGCTGCTGGTGCTAGTGCAGTCATTGATGTTGCTGCTGCTGGTAGTGCAGTCGTTGATGTTGCTGCTGGTGCTAGTGCAGTCGTTGATGTTGCTGCTGCTGGTAGTGCAGTCGTTGATGTTGTTGCTGCTGCTGGTAGTGCAGTCGTTGATGTTGCTGCTGCTGCTGGTAGTGCAGTCGTTGATGTTGCTGCTGCTGCTGGTAGTGCAGTCGTTGATGTTGCTGCTGCTGGTGCTAGTGCAGTCGTTGATGTTGCTGCTGGTGCTAGTGCAGTCGTTGATGTTGCTGCTGCTGGTGCTAGTGCAGTCGTTGATGTTGCTGCTGCTGGTAGTGCAGTCGTTGATGTTGCTGCTGGTGCTAGTGCAGTCGTTGATGTTGCTGCTGCTGGTAGTGCAGTCGTTGATGTTGCTGCTGCTGCTGGTAGTGCAGTCGTTGATGTTGCTGCTGCTGCTGCTGGTAGTGCAGTCATTGATGTTGCTGCTGCTGGTAGTGCAGTCGTTGATGTTGCTGCTGCTGGTAGTGCAGTCGTTGATGTTGCTGCTGCTGGTAGTGCAGTCGTTGATGTTGCTGCTGCTGGTAGTGCAGTCGTTGATGTTGCTGGTGCTGGTAGTGCAGTCGTTGATGTTGCTGCTGCTGGTAGTGCAGTCGTTGATGTTGCTGGTGCTGGTAGTGCAGTCGTTGATGTTGCTGGTGCTGGTAGTGCAGTCGTTGATGTTGCTGCTGCTAGTAGTGCAGTCGTTGATGTTGCTGCTAGTGCTAGTGCAGTCGTTGATGTTGCTGCTGCTGGTAGTGCAGTCGTTGATGTTGCTGCTGCTGCTGCTGGTAGTGCAGTCATTGATGTTGCTGCTGCTGGTAGTGCAGTCGTTGATGTTGGTGCTGCTGCTGCTAGTGCAGTCGTTGATGTTGCTGCGGCTGCTAGTGCAGTCGTTGATGTTGGTGCTGCTGCTGCTAGTGCAGTCATTGATGTTTATGTTAATGATGATATAGTTACTATTGCTACCATTGTTGTCGTTGATGGTACTGATGTTGGTGTCTATAGGATAGGTTAGGTTAGTTAGGTTGTCTTGGCAACATAAGTAGAAAATCGTTTTCCAGTTTGTCCAAATTCCAATAGTACCGATTCCTACTTTCTAATTAGGTTGTAGGGGGGGTATATGTACTATGATCTTCATCCTTCCTATGAGTAATACCCAAAACAGAAGAATGGGCTGCTCTCTACCACAAACACCCACTCACTCCTCCTCTCTCTACCACAAACACCCACTCACGCTCTCCTCTCTCTACCACAAACAAAACACTCTTATACCCCTTACCGAACCCTCTCCCCCCCCTCCCCAACACACCCCTCTACCCTCTACCCGTCTCCCCCCCCCCACCCCGTCACCGACCCCCCCCCCACACACACACTCAAGACAGCCCGGAACAGTTCGAGACGCGAATTTTTAAAATATGTCTTGCAGACCCGAGAGACATTTGACATTCAGTGGTTTCCTTAGCCCTAACACAGCTCTCTCCGTCCTCCTCCTCCTTCTCCTTCATCTCCTCCTTCTCCTCCTCCTCCATCTCCTCCTTCATCTCCTCCTCCTCCTCCATCTCCTCCTCTTCCTCCGTCTCCTCCTTACTACTAACACCACTACTATTACATCAACTACTATAATACTATCACAACAACAACTATTACTACTAATACTACCACCACCACTACTACGATTATCACTACTAGCACTACTACTCATAACTGCTCTCCATAACTGTCACGTCTCCATAACTGACATGACATTAGGAAGAAGTCCTGCCACCAGTCTTGCAGCTCTACTCCTTTATTTATAATGCCATCTGCATTTGTTTACCAAATTCTTGTATTACTTATTTCTAGTGGGCTGCTTTGTTTCCTCCCAGGCAGGGAGGTTAGAGTCTCCCTCCGGCCTAGTTACACACACTTCTCCTGGGCTCTTTCTTCACCCAGTGTGACTTAACCCAATTTTTGCTGTGCCCGATTATCCGCGTGCCCTGGCCTGGCATTTCCTGTCCTTTCTATTTCCCTTCACTTATTTTATTATTCTCTTATATTCCTCTCTTCCTTACTCATGTCCCGTCAAATAACACTCGGCGGGTAGTGGTGGTAGTGGTGGTAGTGGTGGTGGTGGTGGTGGTAGTGTTAGTGGTGGTGGTGGTGGTAGTGTTAGTGGTGGTGGTGGTAGTGTTGGTGGTAACGAGGTTCTGGTGTATACTAATGAGCTCTTACCTATCAGTGTCAACTGCCAATGTGTGTACGGAAGTTGAAAAAAGCAGTTGTTGCAGCAGTTGCTGTACTCACCTAATTGTACTTGCGGGGGTTGAGCTCTGGCTCTTTGGTCCCGCCTCACAACTGTCAATCAACTGATGTACAGATTCCTGAGCCTACTGGGCTCTATCATATCTACATTTAAAACTGTGTATGGAGTCAGCCTCCACCACATCACTGCCTAATGCATTTCATCCGTTAACTACTCTGACATGAAAAAGTTCCTTCTAACGTCACTGTGGCTCATGTGGGTACTCAGTTTCCACCTGTGTCCCCTTGTTCGCGTCCCACCAGTGTTGAATAGTTTGTCCTTGTTTACCCGGTCGATTCCCCTGAGGATTTTGTAGGTTGTGATCATGTCTCCCCTTACTCTTCTGTCTTCCAGTGTCGTAAGGTGCATTTCCCGCAGCCTTTCCTCATAACTCATGCCTCTTAGTTCTGGGACTAGTCTAGTAGCATACCTTTGGACTTTTTCCAGCTTCGTCTTGTGCTTGACAAGGTACGGGCTCCATGCTGGGCCGCATACTCCAGGATTGGTCTTACATATGTGGTGTACAAGATTCTGAATGATTCCTTACACAGGTTCCTGAACGCTGTTCTGATGTTAGCCAGCCTCGCATATGCCGCAGACGTTATCTTTTTATGTGGGCTTCAGGAGACAGGTTTGGTGTGATATCAACTCCTAGATCTTTCTCTCTGTCCGTTTCATTAAGTACTTCATCTCCTATTCTGTATCCTGTGTCTGGCCTCCTGTTTCCACTGCCTAGTTTCATTACTTTGCATTTACTCGGGTTGAACTTCAACAGCCATTTGTTGGACCATTCACTCAGTCTGTCTAGGTCATCTTGTAGCCTCCTACTATCATCCTTAGTTTCAATCCTCCTCATAATTTTTGCATCATCGGCAAACATTGAGAGAAACGATTCTATACCCTCTGGGAGATCATTTACATATATCAGAAACAGTATAGGTCCAAGGACTGACCCCTGCGGGACTCCACTCGTAACGTCTCGCCAATCTGAGACCTCACCCCTCACACTGACTCGTTGTCTCCTGTTGCTTAGGTACTCCTTTATCCAATGGAGTACCTTCCCTTTCACTCCAGCCTGCATCTCCAGCTTTTTCACTAGCCTCTTGTGTGGCACTGTATCAAAGGCTTTCTGACAATCCAAAATAGCAGTCTGCCCACCCTTCTCTTTCTTGCCTTATTTTTGTTGCCTGGTCGTAGAATTCAAGTAACCCTGTGAGGCAGGACCTGCCATCCCTGAACCCATGTTGATGCTGTGTTACAAAGTTCTTTCGCTCCAGGTGCTCCACTAGCTTTCTTCGCACAATCTTCTCCATCAGCTTGCATGGTATGCAGGTTAGGGACACTGGCCTGTAGTTCAGTGCCTCCTGTCTATCCCCTTTCTTGTATATCGGGACTACGTTAGCTGCTTTCCAAATTTCTGGCAGTTCCCCTGTTGCCAGTGATTTGTTATACACTATGGAGAGTGGTAGGCACAGTTCTTCTGCTCCCCTTAGTTTATCCAAGGGAGATTCCATCTGGGCCTATAGCCTTTGTCACATCCAACTCTAGTAAAACTTCCTTACTTTCCCGCTGGTAATCTCAAACTCTTCCAGTAGTTCCTGGTTAGCTATTCCCTCTCTTAACTCTGGAACTTCTCCTTGCTCTAAGGTGAAGACCTCCTGGAATTTCTTATTCAGTTCCTCACACACTTCCTTGTCGTTTGTAGTGAATCCTTCTGCCCCTATCCTTAATTTCATAACCTGTTCCTTTACTGTTGTTTTTCTCCTGATGTGCCTATGCAGCAATTTAGGCTGAGTCTTTGCCTTGCTTGCGATGTCATTTTCGTATTGTCTTTCTGCCTCTCTTCTCATCCTGACATATTCATTCCTGGCATTCTGGTATCTTTCTCTGCTCTCAAGTGTCCTGTTATTCCTATAGTTTCTCCATGCCCTTTTACTTTGCTGCCTAGCTAGTCTACATCTCTGATCAAACCATAGGTTTCTCATCTTCATTTCCTTTTGGGCTGTGACAAACTTGTTTGTTGCGTCCTTGCACTTCTGCGTGATGTAGTCCATCATATCATGTGTGTGTGTGTGTGTGTGTGTGTGTGTGTGTGTGTGTGTGTGTTGGGTGTGGGTGTTGAGAGTCGCTCAATTAACCTCACCTGTTGCTCCCCCGTACCTGCTTATCTATACCTGCTCCAAGCAAACTTATTTACAGCTGCTTCACACATGCTTACCTGCACCTAATCTCCACCTGCATATCCGCACCGGCTTCGTATTTGCATCTGCTCTGAACTTGTTTTCAATGTTGTTTTAATCTACTTTGTGAAGTAGCTGTTGCAAGTATGCTGCGTGTTCGACAGTAGTGGAAGATTCTCTGCAACTGCACGATTTTTCAATGAGGATATCTTTAAGGAACACGTGAAGAAAATTACTACCTACAAATCTAGATCATCACCCGTAGCACCGTCTTCTCTGTCCTTCTTTAGAACCATATCTGTCCCCTTGTGAACCGCCTTTAATGAGGAAGGGATAGGAGATAGACTAAGTGTGTTTCATTATCTAGGAGGAGAGGATGTCTACCCTAAGCTAAAGGGTTCAGAAATATTGTTGTTTATACGTGAGATTTTTCTTATTGGTTACAGAGATGATATGTTATTCCTCTCTCTGAGCCTCTCCCTTCCTACATCTTCTTCCCCTTACATTCTCCTTACTTTTCTATCGCAGTGTTTAATGTTTTTCACCGCACCGCGCTCCCCTTTCTCGTCCGGCCCCCTTCTTCGTGTTCCTTCCCTCTCTGACAAGTCTCTGTTCGTGTACTTTTCTCTTGAAGCTTTCATTGCTGCCTTTGCTCTTCCCTGTGTGTGTCTACCATTCCCCCCTCTCTCTCTCCCTACCCTCTCTGGATCTTACTCTCCCCAATGTCACTTTCCCTAGGGTTCCAAAGTGTGCTTTCTTGTTCTTTCTCTTTCCATCTCATTTTCTCGGCCTTTCCCTTGAGAAAGTGTCTGTGTGATGGTGACGGTTTTCATGCTGGAAGGAACCTCTCTCTCTCTCTCTCTCTCTCTCTCTCTCTCTCTCTCTCTCTCTCTCTCTCTCTCTCTCTCTCTCTCTCTCTCTCTCTCTCTCTCTCTCTCTCTCAGAAAATGTAATACTGTAACTCTAATTCACGCTCATTGTTTCAGAGTAAATCA
>WNGS01163774.1:16919-19419 GCA_020271785.1 Procambarus virginalis | reverse complement strand
ACACACACACACACACACACACACACACACACACACACACACACACACACACACACACACACATCTTATTAACAATAGCGCAGAGAAACTGGAACAAATACATGAAAAAGTAATGAAGAAAAACAGGAAAGGGGAAAAATCTAGAACATAAAAAAAAACAAAGTTATGATATGAAATAATAAACAGGAAGGGAAAAGAAGGGCATATAGGGAAGTGAGAGAGATGTGACAGTGTTTGTGAGAAGAAGACCACTAGCACACCTAAGACATCTGTACACTAACTAGCTGGGGTACCCGGCAGTGCCCGGGTCGACCCGGTACTTGGATAAACCTTCCCGTCTCCACACACCCCCCTTCAGCCTCTTCCTCCGGTCCCCACCTCCTCCTAATGTCCCTCCTGGTGAAATCATCAGTAATCCTGCAAAGTTTAAGCTATCTCCGAGTATCCGGCCTCCAACCTCAAAAAGATAGACAGACATTCACTCTTATAGATGTAAATAGAGATGTTTAGAGTCCAGACCAAATATCAACTATCCAGCCTGAAATTCCAGACAGTTTCAAGGTTCTAATGTCAGTCAATGTCCAAACTCATCTTCAACCTCAAGGTGGACACAATAGTTACCTAACCTAACCTGAAGTCTTCCAGACTCGCCACACAGATGTAACAAGCAGTGTATGGCTGCCCATGTTGGTTTAACACACACTTAGCTCATAGTTTTCTCGTGATAGAGACGTACCAGAGCTGAAAGGACTCAATCTGTACCACCAGAGCTGAAAGGACTCCATCTGTACCACCAGAGCTGAAAGGACTCCATCTGTACCACCAGAGCTGAAAGGACTCCATCTGTACCACCAGAGCTGAAAGGACTCCATCTGTACCACCAGAGCTGAAAGGACTCCATCTGTACCACCAGAGCTGAAAGGACTCCATCTGTACCACCAGAGCTGAAAGGACTCCATCTGTACCACCAGAGCTGAAAGGACTCCATCTGTACCACCAGAGCTGAAAGGACTCCATCTGTACCACCAGAGCTGAAAGGACTCCATCTGTACCACCAGAGCTGAAAGGACTCCATCACCACCACAACTGGAAGGACTCCATCACCACCACTAGAGCGGGGCGCTTCGAGTGTCTGAATAAATAACTGATAGAGTCAAATCCCCTTCGAGGACCTGCAAAAGCGACAGAAGATGATCCCGTTCCAGTACGATAGAATATTCATCGGTCTGGATTTGTCCCGGGACTTTACGCTGGAGGCCTCGAATTCCAAATCCTGGAAAAGCCACGGAGGTGAGGGGGTCGGGGGCGGGGAAAGCCGTGTGATAGATACTAAAAGTGAACTGGAGCAGGCCGGAGTCGCTGAGCAAAAATCTTGCTTTCCATAATGTCGACGACAAGTCTGGTACGCTGAGGAATACGGAATGTCTTGTTGAGTCCTGGCTTGGAACGGTGGTGGGGGAGGGTGGGGGTGTGGGGGAGGCTGGGGGTGTGGGGGTGTGGGGAAGGCTGGGGGTGTGGGGGTGTGGGGGAGGCTGGGGGTGTGGGGGTGTGGAGCAGGCTGTGGGTGTGGGGGAGGCTGGGGTGTGGGGTGTGGAGCAGGCTGTGGGTGTGGGGGAGGCTGGGGGTGTGGGCAGGCTGTGGGTGTGGGGGAGGCTGGGGGTGTGGGGCAGGCTGTGGGTGTGGGGGTGTGGGGCAGGCTGTGGGTGTGGGGGAGGCTGGGGATGTGGGGGTGTGGGGCAGGCTGTGGGTGTGGGGATGTGGGGCAGGCTGTGGGTGTGGGGGAGGCTGGGGGTGTGGGGGAGGCTGAGGGTGTAGGGGTATGGGCAGGCTGTGGGTGTGGGGGTGTGGGGCAGGCTGTGGGTGTGGGGCAGGCTGTGGGTGTGGGGGTGTGGAGCAGGCTGTGGTTATGGGGCAGGCTGTGGGTGTGGGGCAGGCTGCGGGTGTGGGAAAGGCTGTGGGTGTACTCACCTAGATGTACTTGCAGGGTCGAGTTAGGCTCTTAGCCCCGCCTTCCGAACGTTCGTAGATTAATGCAATGACTCATTTTTCACGTTTTTATCATATTTACATTAAAATTTTAAATCGAATTTGTTTAAACGGCTTCTGCATCTAACCTGTCCATTTACTGACAGCTGTAACACTTAAAAAATTCTTCCTGAAGTCTCTATGTCTCATGTGCGTCTCCAGTTTCCATCTGTGACCCTCGTTCTGCTGTTGCTAGCATTGAACAGCGCTGCTTTGTCTGCTATGTCAATTTACCTCAAAACCTTGTATGTTATCATATCCCTCCTATCTATCCTTTCCTCCAGTGTGGTAAGGCCCATTCTCTCAGTCTTTCCTCAAAGCTCAATCCCCTCAGCTCTGGAACGAGTCTTGTTGCATATCTTTGTACCTTTTCTAGTTTCTTTTTGTAATTTTTCAGGTAAGGGTTCCATGTTTGGGATGTATCTTCAAGCGTGGGGGGTCTCACCTTCCCCGTATATAGCGCCTTTGTCCAAGT
>WNGS01163773.1:9839-36693 GCA_020271785.1 Procambarus virginalis | reverse complement strand
AATGAGTTTACAAATACTATTTTACTGGAGCAACTGCCAAGGATAAAAAATTTATGGTTGATTTAAAAAGTAAAGGTTTGTCGATGTGTTTCCCCCTCCTATTGGATATATCATCCCTAGACCAATACATATTAGATAATATAGATGTGCGACTAAGATTGGAACTTTCCCCCATGCTTGGGTCCTAAATACAAGCGTAACGATGGCTCTAAGTATCGCTTGCATATGGATTATGCTAAGTTATGGGTAACGCGGGTGTTCCCCTACCCAAGTGCTTACCTAGCCTTAAACAGCTCATTGTTAGCATCCCCTGACCCCATAACTTATACTTTCAATAGAACCATTTCTAAAACATATGTCCTAGCAGGGAATCAAACTAGTCTCTTAATTGATCAACCGTGGGCTCAAGTAATTCCTCACAAGTTATATATGGTAATAATTCCAATGAATTATTACGCTGGTCTTCACCAAGGTAATGGATTATATTTTGAAAATGCAAAGCTGAAAAGTATTGCTATGTATTTGAACAATAATGCAATTTACCGAATCGGTGGCGATTTCGATAACCATTATTCCCGCCTTTATTACGAAACTTTGAAGACATTAGGCTTAGAGCGTGATTCACTACTGCTCTATGACTCTTTTAATAAGGGAAGATCAATATTCGCCTTTGACTTAACCTCCATTCAAACGAAGGATTCCCTCCCTGTGGAGAAATCTGGCAACTTGCGTATGGAGCTTGAATTTGGCGGTGGTGTTACATATAACAGACTGGTTATACTGTTTGGGGAAACGACTGGGGTACTATCCATCGATGGGCAAAGAACTGTTCTATGCGACGTTCGAGCATAAAAAAAACACAATGAATTGTTATGATATAAATATTAATTTAAAAGATAATCTAGGGGATCGAGCGGACTACCTGGGCTGTTACAACGCTGAGGAGATAAAACAGTTAAATATCTCCTCAAGAAAACCTATTGTTTTCATAACTAATATTTTACCATCACACAGCAGAATCACTATGGGACATTGGGTAGGAATTTATGTTGATAAAGTTAAGCATCGGATGTTTTTTTTTGATAGTTATGCAATATCACCAGCTACTTACGGGCATCATTTTCAAGGATTTATTAAAACTAACAAAATAAGAAAGGTGTTTGGAATGCGCTACAGACTCCAAAGTGATTTTACTCTTGCCTGCGGGCTCTATTGCATCATATTTGTTCATAGAATAACCCACCTGGGCTTGCCTTCAACAGTACATTACTTACATAACGTATTTTCCAGCGTTACTTTAAAATTAAACGATAAACGAGCCCTCTCTTACGCGAGACGATATTTTCCTATGAAACATCATTGTGTTAGGACATTTTGTAGAGGTATAGGAGTTGGTTCTTATAGGTGGTGTAGAGAATATTTTTGTTAGCTAGGCAACCTACCTAACAAGGAGTGTAGCCTCCTATAAAAAGCCCTCCCCCCCCAAGCCCCAACCCACTCAGAAGACTGTCTTCCTCCTACGAAATGGAAGGTGTCTCTCAAAAAAAACACCTGCTGGGAAAATTGAAGTCCTTGAAGGACCTGGTTAGTATTACCCTCACTTTCTGCTAATAGATTTATTTTATGTTTATTTCCCTCAATAAAAAAAAGTTTGTATATCCTCTATTTCACCTCTTATGTTTTCTTCAGTACAGTTCTTGGGACCCGTCCACACTTGTAGAGTAGTAATTCTACGTGGAGGGTCTGCCCCAAACAAGATGCTGTTATGTAGTCTAATTGACGATGCCTGCTGAAGAGGACACAAGGCTACTCCTGCAGGGGGAGAGGTATGTACTAGTTGTTCTTAGAGAAAAAAAAATAGAATATTTTTATAATAAATATATAATCCTATAAAAAACCTTTAATCACTATAAATTATTTCCACCATCTCTTTCCAGAACACTTCCGATGAGAGAGAGGAGGAAACTCAGCCAAAAGGTGTCCACCCAACTCCCCCCACACCTCCAAGAGGGGGAGGATGGGGGTCAAGACCTTCCCCCACTCATCAGTGACGAAGAGACGTCAGAATTCTACTCAGATGAGGATGGGGAGGTGGAGGGGGACGAGGGATAAGGGGGGGGGGGTAGAGCTGTAGTAAGTGAAATATGTCAGGAGCACACTGTAAACTACAATTATTAACTAACATAATTACTTATACATTTTGTGTATTTTTACCTAATAAAGCATTTAATCAATTATTTAATGTTTTTTTAACCCTGTTAATATATTGTATAAAACAAGTATTATTTCTTTTCACCCTCATTTATTTTGAGTATATATCCTATATAGCCCCCAGACATATATGCATATAGTCCTGAAGGGGCCATTCAGTCTTGTTCGATTATATTTCCTTTAATTAGCCCTAAATAATGACAAGGTGTTTAAGGAGATACCCAGAGTAAGTGAAATATGGTGCGAGCTCACCGTAGACTAAATTTTAGGTGGGTCTATCTGGCACACCGCCTCTGATTCCATTGTATGATAAGTGGGCCTATCTGGCTCCCCGCCTCCGAGTCCATTGTTTGATAAGTACCTCCCATTGTTTGTTAAGTGGGTCTATCTGGCTCTAAATATACTACTGCAGTTTTACCTTGGGTAGTCCACAAACCCTTTGCGTGGTCCTGCATGGAAGACTTGGTAGCCGGTGTCGATCTTAGCAGTGTGTTAGCGGCTGGTATACGCAGTGTTAGCGAAGTTCGGCGTACCCGGGATTGGCTATCAGGGGGTTAAGGAAGACACCGATGTGCCTATCGTGAGGTGCTGCTGGCAAGCTGCTAGAGGCCTTTGCCAGGGGGTTAGCTACCCTGTGTAAGTTAGTTTGGGACCCATGTCAGCATGTTGCTGAAGCCCTCTGCCAGTAAGTATCTGAGAGCGAAGGTTGGGTGTAGGCACATCGTGATACTGTGTGGGTGGACTGGCCCATACAGAAGGTGAACTCGCCAATGCTCGCCAGTACGAGTGGACAGGGTATCACAGGGGACTGAGGAATCACTGGAGTTGATGAACACTGCTAAAGTACTTGTGTCCTGTGTGAAAGAAACGGTATTGAAATAAGTGTAAATATACTTTATATATATATATATAAAATATATATATATATATATATAGATATATATATAGATATATATATATATATATATAATATATATTATATATATATATATATATATATTATATTGGTGAAGGGCATTGAGTATCGCTTATTTCCCCCCCCCCCCCTTATTTATTCCATTATTCCACTACTCCTTGATACAGCCAGTTCTTGAAGGCGTACTACCGACTGGGGGTCAGATATATATAAAAGAGTTCATAACATCAAGAACCGGTTACTGGCCATAGTGGCCCTAATATTGGATAAGAAGTTGAATTTCTTTCTATTATAACTCACAGGTAAATCTCAGAGTAATGTTGTACTTATTGCTGTGATCAACCATTTTGGCTAGACGGAAGAGCGACGGTCTCGCTTCATGCAGGTCGGTGTTCAATCCTCGACCGTCCAAGTGTTTGGCTCCAATCCTTACCCCCGTCCCATCCCAAATCCTTATCCTGACCCTATCTAAGTGCTTTATCTGTAAAGTCGTAATGGCTTGGCGCTTTCCCCTGATAATTATAAACACATTACTGTCGTGACACTCCATCGCCGGCATTGGAAAGTATCACTTCAGAGCAACAACCCCGCCGGGCCGTCCAGCTGGAATGTTGAGCACAATACTACTCCGTGTGAGACATTGAGACGAATTCTTCTCTCGGTAACGTGCACTTTTGTTAAGTCTACTACGACCATTATTGTCCGTCACTCTCGTAATTATATTTTCCTCTTAATAAGTATTGACATTTACGGTACTCCAGTTCTTCTGGTTATTACTAGCGTTGCTCAACGACGCGCCACGCGATTTCAAAATTCTGGTTTCCGTTCTTAAATTTTTACTTGATATATCTATACTTATCATATCATTGTTATTGTAATGCTTGTATTATCGTTACTTAACACTATCAATACACTTCTCACTTCTTGCAGCACTGAGCAGCTGTGTCACGGTGAACTTACGTACTTTAAAATTTATCATGAGTGAATTAAAATTAACACAACGCAAAATACAGAAAACACTGTACAAGCGTCTCCTAATCTAGGACATAAACACTAGTCATCAATTTAACTTTAAGATTAATCTTCCCGAGTGAAAGTTCTCTGGCCAAAGCTGCTACAAATGCCACTGTCTCTCCATGCGTCCAATAAAGGGTTCCAGAGTTAAAAAGGGACAAATTAGCTCTGAGATAATCCATGAGAGATTAAATGAGAACCACGATTCTAGTCAGGAATATTGGCATACGACCATTTCTTTTTTTATTAAACATTTTGGTCAATAATCATTGTCAGAAACTCTTGACTCCAGTCCGATTCTACTGACAGAAGAACGACCTTCCCTTTTTATATGCTAACAGACAACTTTGTTCTGATCGGCATCACCCCACTCAGAGGCCTTACCCGGTCTGGCATCTCAGATCAGTCAATCACATACTGCCCCTCACAGTGACGTGAAAATCCCAATAGCGACATCAGGAATTTTTATTGGCTCACTCGAACTAATCAAGCGCTCATAGGAAGGGCAAAGCTGATTTTTTTCCTATCTCGACCGTTAATGGTCGGATCCATTTGTCGACAGCTCATCGACACATAATGCTAAGTCGACAATGCTTGTAACCCCCCTCACATGCAGTCCAATATACACCTGACTTGTAACCCTTCACATCCAGTCTAATATACTCCTGACTTGTAACCCTTCACATCCAGTCTAATATACTCCTGACTTGTAACCCTCTCGCATGAAGTCTAATATACACCTGACTTGTAACCCTCTCGCATGCAGTCTAATATACTCCTGACTTGTAACCCTCTCACATCCAGTCTAATATACACCTGACTTGTAACTCCCTCACATCCAGTCTAATATACACCTGACTTGTAACCCTCTCACATCCAGTCTAATATACACCTGACTTGTAACTCCCTCACATCCAGTCTAATATACACCTGACTTGTAACTCCCTCACATCCAGTCTAATATGCACCTGAATTGTAACCCACTCACATCCAGTCTAATATACACCTGACTTGTATCCCTTCGCATCCAGTCTAATATACACCTGACTCGAAGCTTTCGTCGTTAACACATATGCATTAACATGTAAGCTAAAAAATGTAGTGTTTGGAATGGTGATGGTAAAATTAAGACATTATGGTCACAAGCCAAGAAATGGGAAAATTTAATTTAAGAGAACTGTGTAGAATGCTAAGTGGTGCCGGGGTTAAACCGGGTGAGGTGTGTTTGTCTTCCTGTTTCTGTCTTCTTCCTTCTGTCTGTCTGTCTCTCGTTCTCTCTCTCTCTTACTGTCTCACACCCTTTCTCCTTTCAGTTCTTTCCCTTCCACTCTCTCTCATTCTCGCTCCCATCTGCTCTTTCTCCCTCTGTCCCCGTCTATGTCGTATTTTCTCTTCTTCCTTTCCTCCCGTTCTCTCTCCTTTCTGCCTTCTCTTTCTCCTGCTCTTTCTCCCCACACTCTCCCGTTCTCTCTCTCCCTCTTTTCCGTTATCTCTCTCAAACGCTCTCTCAATCCCTAAATTTCACCCTTTCGTTCCCTCTCTTTCTCCACGTTTGTTCTCCGTCCCGTTCCAATTTATTGATGTTGGTAGATGTCGTTAACAGCTAAATCATCAGACCGAAACACTCTATAGACAATCAAACCCACATTTCATTGGTCACAGAATTCGTTGTCTCAGATGCAGCCAATCCTGTGTAAAGTGGGTCATGTGGAGTCACTCCCAAACATCCTATCACATTCGGCCTACAATCACAAATCACCATGCTAGGTTATGTGAGGTTAGGCCATGTGGCTGGTCTCCTGCTGTGGGCAGACATTCAGATACAGTCAGATATTATCTTTATTAATAAGTGTAAATGGAGGCATTCTGTAACAAGGAGTAGATGATTCCTTCAACTATAGGCTTCCAGCCCTCCTTCCCACTAGTCATCTGATGCTTCAAGCTTTTAGTTTACAGTTTAAAGATCATTTAAACTGTAAATTTTCAAACATATCAATTATTTCTTAAAAAGCAAAATGAAGAAATAGCTACCGCCCGCCTTGATATATTAGGTTGGTGTTTAATAAATCGGGATTGACTGCAGCACACTTGGCTTAGGTCCTGAAGAAGTATAATCCACTTAAGTGAGTGTACAAGGGCTGAGATGAATATCTTCCTTTATCCTCCAATCGACTGGTTTTCACGTTCCAGAAAACGTGTTTGTGATTTTTGGATTGTGTTCTAATATATCCCAATTAGGATCCATGAAGGAAATCGTCCTTTACCACTTCGTTCTCTTGTTCCTTCAATTTACTTATTTTTTTGATGATAATCAAGTTCATTACGGCTACCTTGTGGCCCAGTTCGGTACTTAACTCTACTTAAGTTACCTTAAGTATATCCCTGTATAATTAAATACCCGTTCTCTTCTACCCTTCCATATTCACTAAGGGCTATGATATATGTAAGGAATATTCAACCAATAAAAATAATGTACATATGCCTGAAATCAGATCTATAAGTTTCAATAGGAATATATATTATTTTGATGGTGAAGGAAAGACCCAGTACAATTGTAAGTGCATTAAAACCAAATTTTCGGATAGAACCATCATACATTACCTACATTGTTTACAACATTTTGATTAAGGATGTCGATTACATTGAAAAAAGTTTTGTAATTCACTTACATATATGTACGGTTTTTCCCTCACCTTCATTCGGTTACTACGGCATTTTAGCAAGTTTCTCCACATATTATATTAGTTATATTCTTAACCTTTAGATTGCACTGTTAGGCCCCATTTAGTTTTGGTCAATGTGCTATGGAAGGAATATAAACTCACCTGACTGTTAACACAGATGGATGACAAAGATCATTCCAGTGATTAGAAGTCTTCCTTAAGAAGAAAGACTTAGAAAGCACTTTATATACAATCTCTTCAAAGTACAAGAGTAGCTAATGCCAAGATGGAGGTAAGAAAACAGACAAAATTATATAACATAGTTATTAACAAGGAATTCGGAATATCAATTACGAAACAAATGGTACTAATTTGATAAGTTAAAATGGGAAACAACATAGATAAATGCCGATTTTGAAATCGGGTTGATGATTTATGGAACAATTCACGGGTTGGATTCGCTCGAGGCATCGTCTCTAGTGTCGGTTTGCTATATATGTGTGTGAGTTAGAACGTGTGTAAATACAAGTTTCCTCGCATGCTGCGACAGACCTTCTGTAGTTTGTTCTGTTCTTCTTATTCACTTATTTGCATGATTTTCTACTGATGTTTAGAAAAGCTCATTTAGTATTTTTTTCATAACTCATTCCTCTCATCTATGGGACCTGTGAGGTGGCGATCATTATGACAGTCAGCTAAGCATATGCAACTGAATTTACCCACTTAATGAGTCTATCAGAAAAAAATTAGTGCGAAATCTCCAACATCGATCTTTATCCCTTTGCACCCAATGGAGTTAAACTCTTGAGACCACTACCTAGATCATTCTCTTAGTATACCAGAGTCCTCTTGTAGTTTATTTATAATCTTCTCAGTGTCACCATTAAAAAATTATAACATGGACTTTGTCTCCACTTGGACGTCATTCACAGAAATCAGCAACAGCATGTGAAGACTCTTGTTGTATTGTTATCTACTTTCACTCTCGTAACTTTTCTTTTGTCGTTGCACGTAAATCTCTATGCGCTTGTGCACTCACACACACACGCGCGCGCACACTTGCAGCTTCCTGGCACACCAGCAGCTGCAGGTGTGCCGAGATGAGAAACTTCATAATGGGAATACCATAGGAAACAGAACTCAGAGAAAAGTCTGTAAGGATAGGATGGACTATGTCACCCAGAAGTGTCAGGAAGCTGCAGACAGATTTATCCCGCCCCAAAAGGAGAAAAATGAAAAGCAACAGAAGACTCCATGGTTTAATCAGGAATGTAAGGTTGCGAAGCAATTGAGTACAAGACCATGGAGAAACTACAGCAACGGCAGAACACCAGAGAGCATGGAGAGATACCTGAGGGCCAGGAATATCTACCTCAGTGAGGACAGGAGCAGAGAGACAGTATGAAAATGACATCGCGAGTAAAGCTAAGACCCAACCAAAACTGCTACACAGCCACATCAGGAGGAAAACGGCGGTGAAAAGTGATGAAACCGAGAAAAGGGGAGAACAGATACACTGAGAATGACAAGGAGGCGAGGAAGAACTCGACAAGAGATTCCAGGAGGTCGTCACTATATAACAAGGAGAAGCCCACTGCACTAAATGAGGAGGCGCTAAACCAAGCAACCTTGGAGGAATTTGACCTCACCAGTGATGAGGTCAAAAAGAATGTCACAAAAAGGGTCACAGGCAAAAGGCACTGAACTACAGTCTAGTTTCCCTAACTTATATTCCATGCACGGTGATGAAGATTGCGAGGCAAAGGCTCGTTGAGCATCTGGCAAGAAAGAGCTTTGTAAGTCACCACCAACATGGGTTCAAAGATGGTAAAACCGTGCCTGACGGGCTTAATAGAATTCAATGACCAAACTACAAAAATTTGCAAGAAAGAGAATTGTGGGGCAAATTGCATTTTCTTGGACTGTCAGAAAGCCTCTGACACCAGCAGGAGAAACAGGCAAGAGAAAAAGGAAAGGTGCTCGATAAGGGAGTACCTGAGCTACAGGAAACAGTGAGTGAGTATCTGTGAAGGGGAAGATATCAGAGTGACAAGATGTTACCAACGGAGTCCCACAGGGCTTTGTACTTGGACCCATCCCGTTTCTGATATATGTAAACGATCTTCCAGGGGGTATCGACTCATTCCTCTCGATGTTTGCTGATGATGCAAAAATTATGAGAAGAATGAAGACAGATGAAAATAGGTAGACTACAAGACGAACTGAACAAACTGAAGGAATGGTCTAGAAAATGGCTACTAAAGTTCAACTCAGGAGAGTGTAAAGTAATGAAATTAGGCACAGGGAGCAGGAGGCTGAACACTAGGTACCATACACACAGAAATCACAATAGCGTGATGCATCAAATGAACAAAACCACAAGGGCCGTGATGAGATACACGTCACGGGCCTTGTGGATTTGTTCATTTGATGCATCATGCTATTGTGATTTCTATGAGTATAGAAGTGGGGGCGAAGAGGTAGAACAGCTTGTTGGCAGAGCCCGGGTGCATGGGGGAGTTGTGTAAAACCCTGGTTTGTGTCTCGGAGAGGCTGCAGGATCCGTGTAAGGTCAGTATAACTCCTGTTTACAATTATTTTACAATGTCATGGCCTAGTCGACTAAGGCAGCGTCTGGGATCATCCCGGGCGAAAGTTCGAACCCTGATCACGGCCCTTGTAAATTTGTTCACTAGGTACCATCTGGGAGATGAAGTCCTGCAAGAGTCAAATAGAGAGAAAGACCTAGGGGATGATATCACACCGAACCTGTCCCCAGAGGCCCACATCAAAAGGATATCATCAGCGGCATATGCTAGATTGGCCAACATAAGAACTGCCTTTTGAAACCTTGTGTACGGAATCGTTCAGGACCCTGTATAACACTTATGGAGCTCCATCCTGGAGTCCATACCTAGCTAAACACAAGACAAAGTTAGAGAAGATTCATAGACAGGCCCTCAGACTAGTCCCAGAACTGAAAAGTGTGAGCTACGAGGAAAGAGTACGGGAGCTAAATCTCTTGTCCCTGGAAGACAGAAGAGTAAGGGAAATCATGATAACCACCTACAAAATTCTCAAGGGAATTTACAGGGTTATCTTGAGGTTATCTTGAGATGATTTAGGGGCTTTTTTTTTAGTGTCCCCGCGGCCCGGTCCTCGACCAGGCCTCCACCCCCAGGAAGCAGCCCATGACAGCTGACTAACATCCAGGTACCTATTTTACTGCTAGGTAACAGGGGCATAAGGTGAAAGAAACTCTGCCCAGTGTTTCACACCGGCGCCTGGGATCGAACCCAGGACCACAGGATCACAAGTCCAGCGTGCTGTCCGCTCGGCCAAACAGGACAGGACAAACGACAAAGGACAAAGACAAAATGGGGTGGGTGGACAAAGACAAGACAGATTGTAAATATGCCAAATGGACAAAGACAAAATATGGACAAAATATTACAAAGACAAAATATTTAGCACGGGTGGATCACGAATAAAAGGACACAGGTGGAACCTTAGTACCCAGATGAGCCAAAGGGACATTAGAAAGAATTTTTTCAGTGTCAGAGTAGTTAACAGATGGAATGCATTAAGTAGTGATGTGGTGGAGGGTGACTTCATACACAGTTTCATATGTAGATATTATAGAGCCCAGTAGGCTCAGGAATCTGTACACAAGTTGACTTACAGTTGAGAAGCGGGACCAAAGAATCAAAGCTCAAAACCCATAAGAACTTCTAGGTGAGTACAACTAGGTGAGTACCTGCATGGAACCCCCCTACAACAAAAAAAACTCAAAATGAATTCAGGAAAGGTGCAAAAATAATTGACATTATTCGTTCTTGACCTACGAGTGCTGAGCTATGAATAAAGACTTCGGAAGTAAATCTAACTATAATGGAGGAGAAAGGGAAGAGGACGGACATGATGACGATGTACAAAATACTAAAGAGGGACCAACAAAATAGATATATAAGCAATGTTCAAATTAAAGAAAAGAAGAACGAGATAATATATATGGAAATTGGAAACACAGATGAGTCAGTGCTGTCAGAAGGAACATTCTGACATTCTCGTTATTTAGATGTCCATCAAAATATAATAAAAGTCCTTCGAAATATGAAAAACGCGCCTGTATGTATTCACCTAGTTGTGCTTGCGGGGGTTGAGGTCTGCTCTTTCGGCCCGCCTCTCAACTGTCAATCAATCATTTTCTTTTTCACACACACACCCCCAGGAAGCAGCCCGTAACATCAAACTAATTCCCAGGTACCAATTTACTGTTAGGTAACATGGCCATCAGGGTGAAAGAAACTCTGACCATTTGTTTTTCGCCTCCACCGGGGATCAAACAAAAACCTTAAAACTACGATTTCGAAGCGCTGTCCACTTAGCTGTCTGGCCCCCGTGTGTGTGTATGTTTGTGTGTGTGTGTGCGCGCGTGCGCGTGCATGTTGTGTGTGTGTGTGTGTGTGTGTGTGTGTGTGTGTGTGTGTGTGTGTGTGTGTGTGTGCGCGTATTTACTATTTCCATCTGCTGAATCTAGCTATTAGCTCTTGGACCCAGCTTTTCTAACCAATCTATTTTCCTTTATTATGTCTACTACATATATTTTCTAACACACACACACACACACACACACACACACACACACACACACACACACACACACACACACACACACACACACAAACAAATATCCCCAGGAAGCACCTCGTGCCAGCTGTCTAACTCCCAGGAACCTATTTACTATGTGAACAGATGCATCAGGATGAAAGAAACTATGCCCGTTTGTTTCCGCCTCCGCCGGGAACCAAAGCGGGGCCATTAGGACTACGAACCCATAGCGTCGTCCTCTCAGACGCTACCGACGCCTCTAAGGAGCCTGTGTGTGTGTATGTGTGTGTGTGTGTATATTCACCTATTTGTACTCACCAATTTGTGCTTGCGGGGGTTGAGCTCTGGCTCTTTGGTCCCGCCTCTCAACTGTCAATCAACTGGTGTACAGATTCCTGAGCCTACTGGGCTCTATCAAATCTACATTTAAAACTGTGTTTGGAGTCAGCCTCCACCACATTACTTCCTAGTGCATTCCATCCGTTAACTACTGAAAAACACTGAAAAAGTTCTTTTTAACGTCCGTATGGCTCATGTGGGTACTCAGTTTCCACCTGTGTCCCCTTGTTCGCGTCCCACCAGTGTTGAATAGTTTATCCTTGTTTACCCGGTCGATTCCCCTGAGGATTTTGTAGGTTGTGATCATGTCTCCCCTTACTCTTCTGTCTTCCAGTGTCGTGTGTGTGTGTGTGTGTGTGTGTGTGTGTGTGTGTGTGTGTGTGTGTGTGTGTGTGTGTGTGTGTGTGTGTGGTGTGACCGTGCACCCGCTCTCTGTGAGAAAGTAAGCTATGAATTTATAATACATAAGATTAAAGCGAAACAATCCAGGGAAGGAAGGGTTTTGTAATTAAGTTTTAGAACCGTTTTCTACGTAATAGATCATAAACTACTGTTCATAAGATACGCGACGAATTCCTAATACTTTCACACGACTTCTCTTTACTTCTGCTCTTTTAAATGTCTATTTTTATACATTATCAAAGCTCTCTCTGCTTCCTCTCCTTCTACTGAAACGCGTGTCTTAAACTAGCCGATCTTTCTATTACGTTCCCTGCTATTCCTGCTACTTTGCTAGACTGTCTTCAATTTCTTATATTTTCTTGCAACTTCAATTCCAATTGTTTTTCCTTTGGTTTCTCTTTATATTACAGTTTTTCTTGCTCTATTTAATTTTGCCTCATTTTCTATTTTTTTATTTCTATTATTACGTTTAACTTTAGAGCTGTTTTATCGAAAAATTTGCTTATAAGTTTGCATTAAAAGCTGGTGTGAAAGCATATTACAATTTCAATAATAGTTTACTTATTAACTGTCATGTGAACCTTCGTCTTAATCAGAGAGTATTATCAAGTTACTACTTTATTCATTATAAGTTATTGGTTTAAAATATAACATGCATTTGCTTAACTCGTTGTTTTGTAAATGGTCTGAAGAATTTGGTTTAATGTAAATGAAATTCAAGGGGATACTCATACAGTTTTTTAACTTATTATTTCAGATGTTTGAGAATTAATACGTTATATTAACATATTCAAACCTAACGTAACCTAACCTAATGTAACCTTAACCAAGCGTAACCTTAACCTAACCTAACCATAAATAGGGAGTAACTAATAACAATTCGTAGTAGTTTTAAAGTGATAACCTGCATGGCACCTTCTCCATAGGGACAGGTTGCTTAAAAACCAGCGAGAACCATTTCCAGGTCTCCCCCCCCCCCGCCAGCCAATCGCCGGAGAGGCATTTAAAACGTTTCGCTGTGGTGCTCAGGGCATTTAAATTCTTTCACGAAGACTGTTAATCTGTCCAATATATATTCTCCTTTTATAAGACCTGTGCTTGTGTTTTTCATTCACTTGTTGTGGCGGCTTGCCTGATAGACTCGAGGAGACTGATTATATACATAACACTTATACATGAGAATCTAAACTGTGTGAAGGCGAGGTTTCAGGTAACAATTACGAGACAACGTCGTGAGGCTGCAGGAGCTCTGGTTCACGGGCAAGTTCCTGACAACGAGGGCGAGAGTGACCTGAGCAGATGGTAGCCACAACGACGACGCTGCTGGTGAAAAAAGGACAAGAATCAACGAAAGTGATAAGATTTAAAAGGGCGTTAAACTCTATCAACATCAGAGTCCCGAGACTGTTCAACACGCTTCCACTACACATAAGGGGCATACCTGGCCGGCCCCTCACAGTGTTCAAGAGTGAACTATCAACTCAGAGGCCCGAGACTGTTCAACACGCTTCCACTACACATAAGGGGCATACCTGGCCGGCCCCTCACAGTGTTCAAGAGTGAACTATCAACATCAGAGGCCTGAGACTGTTCAACACACTTCCACTACACATAAGGGCATACCTGGCCGGCCCCTCACAGTGTTCAAGAGTGAACTATCAACATCAGAGGCCCGAGACTGTTCAACACGCTTCCACTACACATAAGGGGCATACCTGGCCGGCCCCTCACAGTGTTCAAGAGTGAACTATCAACATCAGAGGCCTGAGACTGTTCAACACACTTCCACTACACATAAGGGGCATACCTGGCCGGCCCTTCACAGTGTTCAAGAGTGAACTATCAACATCAGAGGCCTGAGACTGTTCAACACGCTTCCACTACACATAAGGGGCATACCTGGCCGGTCCCTCACATTGTTCAAGAGAGAACTATCAACATCAGAGGCCTGAGACTGTTCAACACGCTTCCACTACACATAAGGGGCATACCTGGCCGGCCCCTCACATTGTTCAAGAGAGAACTATCAACATCAGAGGCCTGAGACTGTTCAACACGCTTCCACTACACATAAGGGGCATACCTGGCCGACCCCTCACATTGTTCAAGAGAGAACTATCAACATCAGAGGCCTGAGACTGTTCAACACGCTTCCACTACACATAAGGGGCATACCTGGCCGGCCCCTCACATTGTTCAAGAGTGAACTATCAACATCAGAGGCCTGAGACTGTTCAACACGCTTCCACTACACATAAGGGGCATACCTGGCCGACCCCTCACATTGTTCAAGAGAGAACTATCAACATCAGAGTCCCGAGACTGTTCAACACGCTTCCACTACACATAAGGGCATACCTGGCCGGCCCCTCACAGTGTTCAAGAGTGAACTATCAACATCAGAGGCCTGAGACTGTTCAACACACTTCCACTACACATAAGGGGCATACCTGGCCGACCCCTCACATTGTTCAAGAGAGAACTATCAACATCAGAGGCCCGAGACTGTCAACACGCTTCCATTACACATAAGAGACATAACTAGCCGGCCCCTCACAGTGTTCAAGAGAGATTTCAACATCAGAGGCCCGAGACTGTTCAACACGCTTCCATTACACATAAGGGGCATAACTGGCCGACCCCTCACAGTGTTCAAGAGAGAACTATCAACATCTCCAGAGAATACTTGATTAACAAACCCGTTCTCTTAAAATAACGTCATTTTGGCTCGTATGCGCACTATGGCAAAATTTGGACGTAATTTGAAATGAAATCGACTCACAAAAGTGACATACTGTTCCGTTTTCTGTTTGAGTCATGCGGTCTACTCGGTAAGGTTAGGAGAGGAAACGTTCAATTAACGTTTTTCATAACGTTTTGAAACTTTATGAGAATTTCCTGCCCACCTAACCTATCAGAGGACCCTTAACTTACTGTTGTTGAAAAAAAAATCCCAAATTTATTTTCACTTTTTTTTCATTTTCAAATTACGTCCACTTTCGGCCATACGGGCAAACGGCCAAAAGCGACGTTATTTTTAAGAGGACAGGTTGATTAACAACTCATACATCAGGCTGCGAGTAGCTGAGTCCAACAGCCTGATTGACCAATCCAGCAACTAGGAGGCCTGGGCGATGACCGGGCCGAGGGGGACTGAAAGCCCCAAAAGCAAAACAAAATAACCACAAGGTAACAAGGTATTCCCACATGTATTGAGCGTCTTGGTCCGAAAGTCAGAGGTTTTTGAGTTGTGAGCTTATTACTGTGAGCACTGGCTGTAGAAGTTCCTGTGAGCCTGTGGATGACTTGCAGGAGGCTTGTCCTTGTTCCTGTGAGCGCGGAGTCGTTTCTGTGTTGAGTAGACACAGAAGCTACCATAGGCGAGTGGTTCCTCCGGGACTGAGGTTAGAGTCCTTCTGTTGTCGTGAGGCCAAGATGGCGGCAGGTGACGTCACAATTTTATACGAAAGAAGGAAGACAGGAGTAACTGAACTCAAGATAGGTATCACAAACACGTATTCCCTGTATACTATACATTCTGGTAAAAGAAACCTCGCAGAACCTTTATAACATGTGTACATTGTTAACAAGCATTACCATCGAATCCGTTTTTGAAAATTCTGCTTTGCCAACTTATGAATGTTCCATTGCAAGATGAAAACTATTGAAAGAGCGCTGGACAGACTGCATATTCCTGCATTACCAGATGGCTTTTGCCACTGCTACTCACCAGCGACTGACATGCAAACTCGAGAGGCAGGTTGGTGTATCGAGAAAAGCACTGAGGTGGGTGAAGGAGTACCGGTCAAGAAGAAAACAAAGAGTCATGGTGCGAAGAGACCATCGGAATGGAGAGGTAATGAGTGGAGTACCTGACTGGTCGGTATTAGAGCACATCCAAATACACGTAAGCGATCTAATGCAGAGAATAAGCTCATTCTTATTCATGTTTGCTATCGATGCTAAGCCAATGAGACAAATCAGAACAGAGGAGCAATGCAAGAAAATTATAAGATGAACTAAACAATCTCAAGAGATGGTTTGATAAATGGCTACTAGACTTTAACCTTGACAAATGCAGGGTTGTCAGGATAGGAGTTGGGGCAAGAAGACCTCAAATAACTACAGTTGCATGTTACATACATAGAACACGTTCAGTTCTTCGTTTTGTTGAGGAGAAAGCTTATTCTCTATTTATTGAATGACGTTTAATGAA
Source organism: Procambarus virginalis (assembly GCA_020271785.1). Classification (NCBI taxonomy): domain Eukaryota; kingdom Metazoa; phylum Arthropoda; class Malacostraca; order Decapoda; family Cambaridae; genus Procambarus; species Procambarus virginalis. The sequence goes on along the minus strand of WNGS01163773.1, from coordinate 20,321 downwards.
TTAATTCATTTAAATTAATCGAAGGACCACCCTATTTTTAATGAAAAGGAAAACAGATAAATGAACAATAAACAAGGACTGAATGCCAGTGCTTATGGATGATAAACTATTAAGAGTTACAGTCCATTAAAGTTTAAGGGATAAATTAAATTACTGTTCGAAAATAAACTTTCCTTCCTTCACAAAATGGGGGGTTAATACCAGAAGTAAAATACTCCCAGTACGCTTCATCGAGGCTGGTTCTTCCTCGAATAAATTAGTAACTCTTACTAAGGTATGAGCAAATAAGCATTAAATAATTGGTTAGTAGCAAGAATATTATATGATGGTTAAACAAGAAATCATTCTCATTTAAAGTTCACGAGGCTATCAAACTGTACTAGATTTCTCAAATCATGTAAATTTATATTCTTAAATGGCTACTAGTTCTCTACCATCCCATAATAAAATAAAATCAATTGAAATAATTCAGCTGCTTAGCTGTGATAGTGAACAGAGATGCAGAGTCGTGATGGCGTCATCTGGTACTTGCTGTAACACGTGTGCCCGAGCGTGGCGTGGGAAAGTGAGGAGACCACGGCCGCTTCAACACAGGCTGAAATTCCAACTAAATGTACAAATTGTCTATACCAGGTAAATTGTGTCATCACTATTCAATAGAAGGAATAGAACTAAATCCTTGCGGAAGTACTTGGTGTTTGGGGAGGTCTTGTGATATAACGACGGACACGTGCACAGTAAAAATTATAAAGAGAATTTACTAAAGGAAAGAGAATTCTTTTCCGTGAAATTACTTTACGTAATGCATTAATAATGAGAACAGGGTTGCAATTTTAGGGAATTAAATAATATCAATATTCTCGTTAAATGGTGTTAATCAAGAAATGGAGAGAATTTCCATTTTCTCCATGGCGTTTGGATATAACAGATAAAACTGTTATATAGTGACAATTTAAGATAATAACTCGTGATTATTGGATCACTAGACATAATATTATCAGAAATTAATTCTTATAAAGAATATTCATAAAAGTTGAGAATATTATTCAATTCTCTAACAGATCGGTAATAATTATGTCCTGCTGGACATTATCTGACTCAATATGCTTCCCGATGTCGTGAGAATTTTAGTAAATGACGTGCAGATAGAGAAATATTAATTTATGTTAGCACTACAGTTAGTAAAGTTAATAGTTACTGTACTTAGTATACAACAGTGATGTATTATCATACAATAGTAATGTATCAGTGTTGGAAATTTCCTACACGTTTTATGAACTTTTATGAGTTCATAAAAGTTAAATTTTTTGAGTAAACTCATAAAATTGTGCATTAAAGATAACTATTTCAGCTTTAATGATTCATTTTATAAACAAACATTTGGCATGGCGATGGGTAATTCCTTCTCCCCGGTTTTGAGCAATTTGTACATGGAGTGTTTTGAAACGAATATCTTACCCAGGATTTAACCCTCGAATTTGTTGTAGTACAGGTACGTTGAGGATATTTTATGCCTGTGGCCGGTTAACCACGACCAAACAGATTTTCTCATTCAGCTTAATTCGCTGGTTCCGTGAATTAAATTTACAATTGAGAGTAAAAGGAATGATGTTCTGACTTTTTTTTAGACATCATGATTCATAGAATCGGTAGACGTTTCAAATTCAATGTGAATAAGAATCCTATTAATGTGTGCTCGTATGTTAATTTTTATTCAAATCGTCTTATTCAGGTCAAGCGGTCATTATTTTCAGGAATGTTTCTCAGAGCCCTGAGAGTTTGCAGCCCGGAATTAAAACTTGCTGGTATTACCATATTTTGTTGGACTAGTAAATCTCGCCCTAGCCCTGAAGAATATTAATATTAACCGAGTGTTAAAAATAATAATACAGTTAGGTCCATGTTAATTAATAACTCGCCCTCGTCTTTAGCAGGTTGTGTGTACTTGTAATGAGTGTGCATGTGTTTACATCGGCCAGACTGGTAAATCTCTTTCCTCACGTTTAAAGCAACATTCGTATGCTATTTGTACAGCCTAGCACTCCAGTGCATTGCATTTACATTCCAGTTAGTGATGATTCTGTCGACTTTAGTGGGGCGAAATGTGTTGTTAAAAGTAAGAGTTTCGTTGAACGAAATGTAATCGAGTCCGCTCTGATCCAAAAATGTAACAACAGCCTAAATGTAAGCCCTGGCATGTACAAATTAGATCCCCTATAAGCTTCAATATAGCACGTCAATGCAATATAACATCCATTTAACCCCTTTTTCGTCCATTTTTATCCTAAGGTTCATCCCCCTTTCTTTACTTGTATATAGGTTAAAAGGCCTTTATTATTATGTTCTTGGTGGTCAGGAGACCTGCCCTGGCGGATATAAGGTTGCCATTCACGTTTCCTTCTTCATTCTTAAATGCTCTGATGAAGGCGAATTGAGCTGAAAACGCGTTTAGCATTCTCTATTTTTCACGTGTGGTATTTCCATATACTTGGATCAGTGTGCATATTATTGTGCATATATATATATATATATATATATATATATATATATATATATATAATATATATATATATATATATATATATATATATATATATGTCGTACCTAGTAGCCAGAACGCACTTCTGAGAATACTATGCAAGGCCCGATTTGCCTAATAAGCAAAGTTTTCATGAATTAATTGTTTTCGACTACCTAACCTACCTAACCTAACCTAACCTAACTTTTTCGGCTCCCTAACGTAACCTAACCTATAAAGATAGGTTAGGTTAGGTTAGGTAGGGTTGGTTAGGTTCGGTCATATAACTACGTTAATTTTAACTCCAATAAAAAAAAATTGATCTCATACATAATGAAATGGGTAGCTTTATCATTTCATAAGAACAAAATTAGAGAAAATATAATAATTCATGAAAACTTGGCTTATTAGGCAAATTGGGCCTTGCATAGTAGGCTGAGAAGTGCGTTCTGGCTACTAGGTACGACATATATATATATATATATATATATATATATATATATATATATATATATATATATATATATATATATATATATATATATACATATATATATATATATATATATATATATATATATATATATATATATATATATATGCGAACAAGCCTGAATGGTCCCCAGGACTATATGCGAATGAAAACTCACACCCCAGAAGTGACTCGAACCCATACTCCCAGGAGCAACGCAACTGGTATGTACAAGACGCCTTAAACCACTTGACCATCACGACCGGACATAATGAGGTGATAGCCGAAGCTATTTGAACCACCCCACCGCCGGCACTCGGATGGTTATCTTGGGCATAGCATTTTACCAAATCACCTCATTCTTTGGGGCACACGTGAGGAACACAAATGCGAACAAGCCTGAATGGTCCCCAGGACTATATGCAAATGAAAACTCACACCCCAGAAGTGACTCGAACCCATACTCCCAGGAGCAACGCAACTGGTATGTACAAGACGCCTTAAAGCACTTGACCATCAAGACCGGACATAATGAGGTGATAGCCGAAGCTATTTGAACCACCCCACCGCCGGCACTCGGATGGTTATCTTGGGCATAGCATTTTACCAAATCACCTCATTCTTTGGGGCACACATGAGGAACACAAATGCGAATGAAAATGAGTTTTCATTCGCATATAGTCCTGGGGACCATTCAGGCTTGTTCGCATTTGTGTTCCTCACGTGTGCCCCAAAGAATGAGGTGATTTGGTAAAATGCTATGCCCGAGATAACCATCCGAGTGCCGGCGGTGGGGTGGTTCAAATAGCTTCGGCTATCACCTCATTATGTCCGGTTGTGATGGTAAAGTGGGTTAAGGCGTCTTGTACATACCAGTTGCGTTGCTCCTGGGAGTATGGGTTCGAGTCACTTCTGGGGTGTGAGTTTTCATTCATATATATATATATATATATATATATATATAATATATATATATATATATATATATATATATATATATATATATATATTATATATATATATATATATATATATATATATATATATATATATTATATATATATATATATATATATATATATATATATATATATATATATATATGAATGAAAACTCACACCCCAGAAGTGACTCGAACCCATACTCCCAGGAGCAACGCAACTGGTATGTACAAGACGCCTTAACCCACTTTTAAGCGCCCTTCTTGAGCCCGGATGGACACATGTATAAGCAAGTAGATGGGGTCGCCATGGGTTCTCCCCTAGGTGTCCTGTTTGCGAACTTCTACATGGGTACCATCGAACAAAAGGTCTTAGTCGATATGAACTTGAAACCGGCCATATACTGCAGGTATGTTGACGACATTTTTACACAGTTACCCGATGTCAGACATCTGAGAGTGCTTAAGGAAGCATTTGAGCAGAATTCCGTGTTGCGTTTGTGACGATAATCTCTTCGCAGAGATTGAGCCTGCTATATCTTTTCATCGTCCCATTCTCAACAATATGCAAGATACGTTTTATAGTGGCTTAACGTATATATCAAGACAGCCACACGCACCTGCAACTCCCTCCTTCCCCCCACTTCTGCACACCTGGTCGCGCCGACGGCTACAGTCCCAGACAAACTGCTTGTTACTGGACGCCCTGCGTTCTCATTGGCCGCTAACCAACACACCACTCCAGCTCCACGCCAATCACATTCCTCGCTAGCCATTGTCAGGACCGGCCAGCCATTCTCTCACCAGAATATATCCAGTGCTCATGCTATGAACACCTAAGTTGACTCACCTCGTGTGATCAAATAGAGGTTTATAGCTAGCGCATATATTCCCAGCACTAATATTATTTAACTTGTTATTTCACGTCACTTCTCCTCCCTTTAACGTAATTCAGTTTTATGTTCAGTTATTTTTCCACTTGTTGTTCTGCACCATTAAGCCAAGATTTTTGCCTTTATTTCAATTTGTTTCTTAATGTTATTAAAGAGCATTGTTTATTATTGTGTTTTATGTCTCTTCCCTTACCTTACCACAGATTATCAAACACGCAGTCATTCTTTTTTTCTTTTTTTTTACTTTTTGTTTTTATATGTGGCCTGGCCTTAACATCTGCCAGTGGAAGACTGCCGACCACCATACTCCACTACTTTACCGTCACACGTTTCACTTACGAGATGGAGAAGGATGGGAAACTACCCTTTCTAGATGTAACAGTCATGGAAAGGAGCGGAGGTTTCCACACTGCAGTCTACACTAAGGAAACAAACATAGGAATGTGCCTCAATGCCAACAGTGACTGCCCAGACAGGTACAAGAGGAGTGTTGTTTACGCTTATGTCGACCGTGCCCTCAGCCACAGCTCAGGATGGAAGCAAGTCGATGAAGAACTCTGTAGGATAAGGCAGGTCTTAGTCAACAATGGCTTCTCCAATGGTTTCGTTGAAGACATCATAAGAAGGAAGGTGAAATGCCATGCAACCTCTGAAGAGACAACTAACACAACACCTGTACCCCCTATTAGACTATTTTACAGAAACTTCTTTCCACAGCCCATAAAACGGAGGAAAGGGTCCTGAAAGATATTGTTAATAGAAACGTTATCCCTACAGACAAAAATGAGAAGATACAATTGACGATTTACTATAAAACCAAGAAAACTGCCAACCTACTCATGAGAAACTCTCCAAATACAAAGCAGAACGCTTTGAAAGAGACCAATGTCGTCTATGCCTTCAAATGCCCACTTGGGGACTGTAAGCCCCAAAGAACTCAGTATATAGGCAAGACAACAACATCTCTTTCCAGGCGATTAACGATGCATAAGCAACAGGGCTCTATCAAGGAACATATAATCTCTTCCCACAACCAGACCATCACCAGAGAAGTCTTAACAAAAAACACGGAAATCATCGATAGATACAGCGATAGCAGGCGACTAGAAATCTGCGAGGCACTCCACATTTAGAAGTCAACACCAGCAATCAACAGCCAATTAACGCACAATTATATTCTACCCACTTTAAGACTCCGATCCAATGTAGAAGCATCAAGAAATATGGGCCAATAGGCCCTCTGCAGTTACTTCTATTCTTCCCTTTAGCTTATACCCATTGTTTCGTGTTCTGTGTTGTGTTGAAAGTTTGTTTTCACCTCATCCAAAACCATTGTAACATGTCACCTCACCCAAATGCAGGTATAAAAAAGAAAGTCAAAGCTGTTTAAACTCTGTTTAGTTATAGTTGTGTGTGTGTAAATTAAAGTCTTTGAAAATGTAATAACTTTTACGAAACATGCTCAAGTGTCGCGTTAGACTAGAAATAAAATGAATTTTGAAGAATTGATTTTTCAGTTACCATCAACAGTGAAAAAGAATATAAGAAATATATATATAATATTAGAACATATAATAGTATATCAATTTATTTTGTTAATATTATTGAGGTCATTATTGGGCGGAGTGACATTGAACAAGATCTCTAAAAATAAATCGCGAAATAATATTTTTGTAAATGTTTTCCCCATCGCCTTCCACCCTCGCTCGCCGTATCGCATAACCAGAGATATGCTGGGCTGAAAAGATCCAGGTGAAAAGATTGTGTGTGTGGGTGCAGCTTTAAGAGGGAGTTGAGAGCCACTGAGGTCGACTTTATGCTGTTGCTCCATGGTGTTGCGGAGCTGACCTGTTTAACTATGTTTGTATGGAAAGTATAGTCATATTTTGGGGGAGGGCTTGTGTGTGTGTGTGTGTGTGTGTATTTACTATTTGTGTTTGCAGAATCGAGCTGTTAGCTCTTCGACTCCGCCTTTCTACCCAATCTATTTTGCCTATATTATATCTACTACTTATATTTATCTAAACGCACGCACACACACACACGTATAGAAATCCAAGGAGGCTGCTTGTAGCAGCTGTCTAACTCCCAGGTACCTATTTTCTGCTAGGTGAATAGGTGCATCAGGGTGAAAGAAACTTTGCCAATTTGTTTCCGCCACCACCAGGAATCGAGCCCATGCCATTAAGGCTACAACCCCCGAACGCTATCAACTTAGCCGCTAGGCCCCGGTGTGTGTACTCACCTAGTTGTGCTTGCGGGGGTTGAGCTCTGGTTCTTTGGTCCCGCCTCTCAACCGTCAATCAACAGGTGTACAGGTTCCTGAGACTATTAGGGTCTATCATACTACACTTGAAACTGTGTATGGAGTCAGCCTCCATCACAACACTTCCAATGCATTCCATTTGTCAACCAACCACTCTGACACTAAAAAAGTTCTTTCTAATATCTCTGTGGCTCATTTGGGCACTCAGTTTCCACCTGTGTCCCCTAGTGCATGTGCCCCTTGTGTTAAATAGCCTGTCTTTATCAACCCTGTCGATTCCCTTGAGAATCTTGAATGTGGTGATCATGTCCCCCTAACTCTTCTGTCTTCCAACGAAGTGGGTTTAATTCCCGTAGTCTCTCCTCGTAGTTCATACCTCTCAGCTCGGTACTAGTCTGGTGGCAAACCTTTGTGTGTGTGTGTGTGTATGTGTGTGTGTGTGTGGTGTGTGTGTGTGTGTGTGTGTGTGTGGTGTGTGTGTGTGTGTGTGTGTGTGTGTGTGTGTGTGTGTGTGTGTGTGTATGTGTTGGTGTGTGTGTGTATGTGGTTTTGTGTGCGGTTGAGTGTGTATACTCACCTATTTGTACTCACGTATTTGTGCTTGCGGGGGTTGAGCTTTGGTTCTGTGGTCCCGCCTCTCAACTGTCAATCAACTGATGTACAGATTCCTGAGCCTACTGGGCTCTGTCATATCTCCATTTACAACTGTGAATGCAGTCAGCCTCCACCACATCAGCTACCTAATCATTCCATCTGTTAACTACTCTGACACTGAGAAAGTTTTTTCTAACGTCCCTGTAGCTCATTTGGGTACTCAGTTTCCACCTGTGTCCTGTTGTTCATGTACCACCCGTGTTAAACAGTTTATCTTTATCTACCCTGTCAATTCCTCTGAGAATTTTGTAGGTGGTGATCATGTCTCATCGTACTCTTCAGTCTCCCAGTGTCGTGACAAACATTTCACGCAGTCTTTCCTCGTAACTCTTGCCTCTTAGTTCTGGGACTAGTCTAGTGGCATTCCTCTGAACTTTTTCCAGCTTCGCCTTTTGCTTGACACGGTACGGGTTCCATGCTAAGGCCGCATACTCCAGGATTGGTCTTACATATGCGGTAAACAAGGTTCTGAATGATTCCTTACACATGTTCCTGAAGGCTGTACTCATGTTAGCCAGCCTCGCATACGCGCCAGATGTTATTCTTTTGATACGGGCTTCATGAGACAGGTTTGATGTGAAATCAACTCCTAGATCTTTCTCTCTGTTCGTTTAATGAAGGACTTCATCTCCCATTCTGCATCTGGTCTGAGCCTCCTGTTCCCACTGCCTAGTTCCATTACCTTACATTTACTCGGGTTGAACTTCAGTAACCATTTATTGGACCATTCATTCAATCTGTTTACGTCATCTTGTAGCCTCATATTACTTCCTCTGTCTTAATCCTCCTCATAATTTTTGCATCATCAGCAAACAATAAGAGGAATGATTCTATACCCTCTGGTAGATCATTTTCATATATCAGAAACAGTATGGGTCCAAGGACTGAGCCCTGCGGGAACTCCACTGGTGACGTCTCGCCAGTCTGAGACCTCACCCTCACAGTGACTCGCTGTTTCCTGTAGCTTAGCTACTCCCTTATCCAGTAGAGTACCTTCCCTTTCAGTCCCGCCAGCATCTCCAGTTTGTGCACTATTCTCTTCTTTGGTACCGTGTCAAATGCTTTCTGGCAGTCTAGAAATATGCAGTCTGTCGAGCCCTCTCTCCCTCTCTCTTGCCTAATTTTTGTTGCCTGGTCATAGAACTCTATTAAACCTGGTAGGCATGATTTGCCATCTCTGAACCCATGTTGATGTTGTGTTACAAAGTTCTTTCGCTCCAGATGTTCTACTAGCTTTTTTCGCACAATCTTCTTCATCATCTTGCATGGAATGCAAGTTAGGACACTGGCCTGTAGTTCAGTGCCTCCTGTCTATCAACCTTCTTGTATTTTGGGACTACATTGACCATTTTCCAAATTTCAGGCAGTTCCCCTGTACCAGTGAATTATTATGCACCATGGAGAGTGGCAGGCACAGTGCTTCTGCTCCTTCCTTTAGTATCCATGGCAATATTCAATCTGGGGCCTAATAGCCTTTGTCACATCCAACCATAGCAAAAGCTTCCTTATATCCACTCGGAATCTCAAATTCCTCAGCTTGCCTGGTTAACTATTCCTTTTCTTATCACTGGAACTTTCCTGCTCTAATGTGAAGACTTCCTGGAATTTCTTATTGAGTTTCTCGCACACTTCTTTGGCGTTTGTAGTAAATCTGTCTGCCCCTATCCTCAGTTTCATTACCTGTTCCTTCACTGCTATCTTCTCCTGATGTGTCTGTGCAGCAATTTTGGTTGAGTCTTAGCCTTGTTTGCTACGTCGTTTTAATATTGCCCTTCTGCCTCTCTTCTCACCCTAACGTATTCCTTCCTGGCTCTCTGGTATCCTTCTCTGCTCTCAAGTGTCCTGTTATTTCATAGTTTCTCCACGTTCTTTTACTTACTTGCTAGCTAGCTTATATCTCTGATAAAACCCTGGTTTCTCATCTGCATTTCTTTTTTTTCCTTTTGGGCCGGGATAAACTTTTCTTGTTGCCTCCTTACACTCTGTGTGGTTGTGTGTGTGCGTACTCACATATTTGTGCTGCAGGATGGAGCATTGACTCTTGGTTCCGTGTGTACTCACCAAATTGTACTTACCTAATTGTGCTTGCGGGGGTTGAGCTCTGGCTCTTTGGTCCCGCCTCTCAACCGTCAATCAACAGGTGTACACGGTTCCTGAGCCTATTGGGGTCTATCATATCTACACTTGAAACTGTGTATGGAGTCAGCCTCCACCATATCACTCCCAATGCATTCCATTTGTCAACCAACCACTCTGACACTAAAAAGTTATTTTTTTTTTAGTGTGTGCGGTAAAAGTTTTTTCTTTTGTGTGTACGTGTGTGTGCACTCACCTATTTTGCTTGTAGAATCGAGTTCTTGCTCTTGGACCCTTATTTTCCAGTCGCCGTTTGTCTAGAATAATGTCTCCTGACCTATTTTCCTATACCATCTACTTATATAATTTAGAATGCCTCTACAACCTGTTCCTTCGGGTATTTACATTTTCCCATTACACTTAAAGGTTACTTCCGAACATCTTTGTGACTCATTGAGTCTCAAGCTTCCATTTTTGTCATCGTGTTCTATTGGTATTCATTGTGAGCATTCCCTTTCTTACCACTCTGTCTATCCCACCTAAGTGTTTAATATGTTTCTCCGAGATGCGTGCCGGGGATGTGTATGGGGGGGAGAGATATTATGTAGATATGGTAGAGAGAAATATGTAGTAGATATGGTAAGAGAAATTATGTAGTAGATT
>WNGS01163772.1:149809-175045 GCA_020271785.1 Procambarus virginalis | reverse complement strand
GGAGCCAGATGGGACTTCCTCCGTTCACCAAGAACCCGAACTGGCGAGCTGGGAAAGAACCAAGTCCCGGACGAGCAGACACTCGGACTGGCTGGGAGCCCAAACTAGTAGTCGTCAAGAAGGCCACCCCCGAACACCTAGCAGACGCAGGCGGGCCACCACGACCCGAGTAAGGGTGTGAAAAGGCGCGGTGCCAGATTCAACCCGAAGGGAAGACAACGAAAGCGGTAACCCTGACGCCCCACCACAAAACCGAGCCAGTCCCTGAATACCGGATGAACCGGGACGTGCCAATACGCGTCCTGAGATCTAGGGACACCATCCAAGCGCCCCTCTCAAGAGAAGACGGACCTGGGACAGAGTAGTCATCCGAAAGGAGGGGCACAAAACCCACGGGTTCAGACGGGACAAGTCCAGAATGAACCGGCGGTCCGCACAGTCCCGTTTCGGAACTGAAAACAGGCGGGAAAACCCACCTGAGGGACGCAGTCGCTTCGACCACGCCCAAGCGAACCCACTCCGAGATGACCCGACGAGAGCGCAGGAGAAGAGGCCTGCCCCGCCAGGCCGAACCCCCCGAGGGAGGAAGAGCCCAACGCCACCACAGGCCGCGCGACACGACCCGAAAAGCCCACGAATCGTGGGACCAGGCGTGGGCAAAACGGGCGAGCCGCCCCCCACCATCGCCCCGTCAACGGGGCGAACCGCGAAAGGGCCGACGCGCTTACGAGAACCAAGGCGACGAACAGAACGAGTCCCACCCGTCCAGCAACAGCCAGAACCGAAGGCGCTGCCAGCCCCGAATCTGGCACCAATGGCCTACCCCACGAAAAAACCCGAGCCCTGGCACGACCCTTCCGGGAAGGCCCCCACGAGCCCCCGGAGCAACAACTCCGACATAGGCCGACAACTGACCGAGGCCGCCTGCAGATACTGCCCGACAGCAGACTCTGCAAACAGCAACGGGCAAAAGGGCGAGGACAAACGAAGAGCCAGGGCCCAGGCGGAATCCAAGGAGGAAGCCAGCACCGCCTGACGACACGCGAGGCGAGAAGCATAAAACCGCGAGACCGCATCACGCAGGACAGGCGCGAAGAGCTTCAACAAAGCAGACGACGCCCGCACAGCCGAGGGCAGCGCACTAGACCCAGCAGCAGCCCCAAGCGCACCCACATCCAACTCGAGCCAATCCGAGGAGAGCGCAAGGAGGGAAAAGAAACGCAGAGTTGAAGCAAGCAGGCCATGAGTCTGCAAATCCTCCGCAATCAGGGCAGCCAAAAGGGAAGGAACCTGCACGTGAAGCTGCATGACACCAACATCCCGCGGAAGGGCAGGGGCGAACAAACAAGCATTCAAATGCTCGAAACCGCCCCCAGGAAAACCTGCAATGCCAAGGAAACCTCTCGCCACTCAAGCGCACGGGACCGACAGAACGTGTGCCAAGACTCCAACGAAAAGAGAGGGCAGTCTGCCAACCACGAAAACTCCGGAACCTCATAACGAAACCAGCACGAACCTGGGGATCCGTACACAAAGGAACGAGGATCCATCAGGAAGGCATAATCCGGGTCACGCAAGAGGTAAGCCGCCAAGGCCTCCCGCACTTCCGAAGAAACACGGTGAGCGGGAAACCTCTGGAAAGATGGAACCGAAGAACCCTCGGGATCACGGAACCGAACCCGGGGAGGGGTGGACACTAAATCCAATTCGTACGTGGAGGGAGCGAAAGAGAACCCCTCTCCTTGTAACACTAAGCCCCACTCGGAGGGCAAAAAAAAAACCCAGGCGGGGTCCAATGGGCCCCAAGGCCCCAAGCCAACCCCTCCCTAACCCCAGGAACCTCACCTTGAGGGTCCGGGGCCGAGCCGTCCTCCTGAGCCCCCCACCCCCAAAGAAAAGGTGGGGGCAGCCGAGAAGCAAGAACAAAGGGGGTCCACTGGCCAGACCCAGAAGCTTCGGCAGAAGGACCAGGCTCGAATGCCTCCGCCCCTGCCCCAGAAGGGGAAACCCCCGAGACCGCCCGAGTCTCACAACCGACTAAACCCAGCCCCGGCTCAGAAACCCTCAGACGTTTAGGAGCTGGCAGCAAGGGGGGGGGGGACCGAACGAGCAGGAGAAGGGGAAGGACTTGGAGGGGCGGACGGAACCAGTGTCGAAGCGACACCCACCCCCAAGTTCGGGTCCCTATAACCAAAACGGGGCAGTCTCGGGGCATCCGGGGCAGTGACCAACCTAGCACGTTGCAGCAACCTAAAGCGAGCATGCAACGCCTCAGCTGCCGTCACCCGCATATCAGGCGCAGTAGCCTGGGTGAACTGGAGAACGTACAGACAACACACGTCGCACGACTCAGGGTCAAAACAATCACCGACCCAACAGGCAGCACGGCGGAGGCAAAACCGGTGAGTGTCCCCCGGAGACAGGGGGACAGAGCAACCGACAAACTCGCAGGACCCGAGAGGGGACTCAGGGATCACATCCATCGGACCACGTAGCCCCCTGTGGGGTTTTCCAGGGCCCTTAGCCTTGATAACACGCTAAGGGAAGCCCAGGCAGGGTACTGCTAACCGGCACCCAAAACTACCAACAAACTGCTATAAGCTGAACCCCCGGGACGTGTACACTCACGGGGGCCAAGCGGGGAGTACCACCAATAGACAAAGTGGAGAAATACCCCAAAAACAGCGAAGGGGACCAACAGGCAGACCCCCCCACCTGGCAAAAACAAAAACAAAAGAAAAACCCCGCAAGAGGACAACGTACCCAGGCGGAACAGAGCCGGCCGCTGTAATTGGTGAAAACTAGAGCGCAGTACCCCGCGCCCCTGCCAGTGTCGAAAACTACCCCCTACCCAGAGACAAACAAGGGCAAGAAAAAACCCCAGCTGACCCCAAGGGCGGCCAAGTACCGAGCAATACACGGCACTGCGGAGGTAGACCCCAAGGAGACCCAGGGAAGGTAGCCCTAAGCCCCAAGGGCAGGACTCACAGGGCACCTAGGGAAGATAGCCCTAGGCGCGTGCAGCCCGAGCACCGTAGAATAATACTCCTGGCCCACACACCACCGGAAGGGACAGCTCACACCACCAGGAACAGAACTGCAACCGCAAACTGGGGCCAGAGGCACGACCGCACCAGATCGCATCAGCCTGAAAACTGAAGGTTGGGTCGCCGGCGGTGGGGTCTGGGGCTCCCCCCTTCCCCCTCCCGGGGAGGGGGGGGGTTGCGCAGACGGAGGCGCAGCGACATGATGATGTCATGAGGATTAATTTTCGTTTGGGGAGTTTTGTTCGCCTGTTCGGTCTTCGGTCGCAATAGTTTACCAGAATAGGGGTTTGTTTTGGGGTGCCTACCTTTCTGGGCGCCTTTCCTGGTCGATGGCAGACATAGAATGCTCCCAATAATAAGGGAGGTCTCTATAGGCCATTGCTCCTCGTGCATCTCTAGAGGGGGCTAGGTTCTGGCTCGTGGTCCCCAGTAGGCAAGAACTCCATGCATTGACTGATGCCAGAAAGTTATACATATCCATTCAGCCTGGATAGCTCCGGGGAGCCGACGGGGCTCCCCCAGAAAATTATATATATATATATATATATATATATATATATATATATATATATATATATATATATATATATATATATATATATATATATATATATATATATATATATATATATACATATATATATATATATATATATATATATATATATATATATATATATATATATATATATATATATATATATATATATATACACACATACACACACACACACATGCATTCACATACATTTGTCTCTTTTACTATGACAGGGTGAGATCATTCATTCACATATAGTCCTGGGGACCATTCAGGCTTGTTCGCATTTGTGTTCCTCACGTGTGCCCCAAAGAATGAGGTGATTTGGTAAAATGCTATGCCCAAGATAACCATCCGAGTGCCGGCGGTGGGGTGGTTCAAATAGCTTCGGCTATCACCTCATTATGTCCGGTCGTGATGGTCAAGTGGTTTAAGGCGTCTTGTACATACCAGTTGCGTTGCTCCTGGGAGTATGGGTGCGAGTCACTTCTGGGGTGTGAGTTTTCATTCGCATATAGTCCTGGGGACCATTCAGGCTTGTTCGCATTTGTGTTCCTCACGTGTGCCCCAAAGAATGAGGTGATTTGGTAAAATGCTATGCCCAAGATAACCATCCGAGTGCCGGCGGTGGGGTGGTTCAAATAGCTTCGGCTATCACCTCATTATGTCTGGTCGTGATGGTCAAGTGGTTTAAGGCGTCTTGTACATACCAGTTGCGTTGCTCCTGGGAGTATGGGTTCGAGTCACTTCTGGGGTGTGAGTGTTCATTCATATATATATATATATATATATATATATATATATATATATATATATATATATATATATATATATATATATATAGTATATTTTGGTAGCAGTCTTTCCTGTAGACATATGTTATTAAATATGACCGAAAAAGTAAGATTAATAATTCTAACACGAATTTTCTCAATTTTCCTTATGTTTGTTTTTACTGATGACGGTAAATGAAAAATCAATTCTCCAAAATTCATTCTTTATTTCTTAGTCTGACGCGACACTTGAACGCGTTTCGTAATAACTAATTACATTTTCAAAGACTTTTAGTTTTCACACACAACTATAACCTGAAAGCACTAAACAGTTCTTTACTATGCTATGATTTAAACAGCTTTCATCTTTCATTTTATACCCACGTTTTGGGTGAGGTGATATGTTACAACAGTTTTTAATGAGGTGAACAAAACTTTCAACAAAGGACAGTACACGAAAACAATGGATATTAACTGGATATTAACTGGGTAAATTGAAGGTATGAATGGAAGTAACTGCGGAAGGGCCTATTGGCCCATATTTCTTGATGCTTCTATATTGGAGCGGGGTCTTGAAGCCCACTTCAAGACCCCGCTCCAATATAGAAGCATCAAGAAATATGGGCCAATAGGCCCTTCCGCAGTTACTTCCATTCATACCTTCAATTTACCCAGTTAATATCCAGTTAATATCCATTGTTTTCGTGTACTGTCCTTTGTTGAAAGTTTTGTTCACCTCATTAAAAACTGTTGTAACATATCACCTCACCCAAAACGTGGGTATAAAATGAAAGATGAAAGCTGTTTAAATCATAGCATAGTAAAGAACTGTTTAGTGCTTTCAGGTTATAGTTGTGTGTGAAAACTAAAAGTCTTTGAAAATGTAATTAGTTATTACGAAACGCGTTCAAGTGTCGCGTCAGACTAAGAAATAAAGAATGAATTTTGGAGAATTGATTTTTCATTTACCGTCATCAGTAAAAACAAACATAAGGAAAATTGAGAAAATTCGTGTTAGAATTATTAATCTTACTTTTTCGGTCATATTTAATAATATATATATATATATATATATATATATATATATATATATATATATATATATATACAGTACAACCTCGATTCAACGTACCCCGATTCAACGAATCTCCGGCTAGTTCGCACACTTTTCAGGCCGGATTTACTCACCCGGTTCGACGAACAATGGTTCGCCAAAGCGGGGGATGTTCGGATTTGCTAACGACGTCGAGACAGAGTTCACAGACTGGTGGAAAAGTTTCACATTCTATCACAGATTACAATTATTAATTCCTTCATATGACAAGTTCGATCACACAAGTGGACCACACAAGTGGACTGCACATGTGGTCCACAAGTGGTCCACAAGCTTACGATGTTGGGACAGAGTTCACAGTGGTAGAAAACTTTACCATCCATCACAGATTACAATTAATAATTCCTTCATATGACAAGTTAGATCCCACAAATGGACCACACAAGTGGACCACACAAGTGGACCACAAGTCGTCCACAAGCTTACGATGTTGGGACCGAGTTCACTGAGTGGTAGAAAACTGTCTCATTCTATCACAGATTACAATTAATAATTCCTTCATAAGACAAGTTGGATCACACAAGTGGACCACACAACAAGTGAATCATATGAACCAAATACCAGCCAGAATGGTCCACAAGAAGTGACGCATATTAACCAAACACCAGCTAGAGTGGTCCACAGAAGGGAATGACCGAGTTTCAATGATTTTCGTTCACCAATTTGTGGCACACGTATCTTTGTAAATTAATTTAAAGGCTGAAGCATGAATAGCTAGCTAATATGTTGAAATCTTCTTATACATTTTCTGTGATGAAACAAGACGAGTGAGGGTGGACAGTTAAGGGAATACTGTACAGTAAACTTCACTTTACAGTGAGATTTCACTCACTTTCGTGTGTGTTGTCATAGTTCAGTGATCCATGGCTTTGAACGTTTCACATTAATAAATCATTTCTAAAACTGGTGTTTTAATAACTCTTTATTATCCTAATTAAACTAAACTAAATAAGACCAAAAATATACTGTAATAAGGTAGATATCTCCTATTTGAGAAATTATTCACGTTATTGGCAGCATAACTCCAGCACGAGTGGACGGGTCTAATCCCTGTCCATACATCATGCTTGTTGTGTTGTGTTCTATTTCGTCGCCACAGTTCAGCGATCTACGGCTTCGAAATAATAAAATTAATAAATTAGTTCCAAAGTATTTTTTATAGCTCTTATTACCGTAATAATGTTGCTAAACTAAATATGTAACCCAAAAATATATAATTTGATGTAAATTGAATATTTGAGAGAAATATATGTTACTGGAAATCGAACACAACACCAGGCGGTGTTATGTTCGATTTCGTCGCCACAGTTCAGTGACCTATGGCTTCAAAATAATGAAATAAAGTCAGTTTCAAAATACGTATTTTTTATAGCTCTTATTATCGTAATAATGTTGCTAAACTAAATGCATAACACAAAAATATATAATTTGATGTAAATCAAATATTTAAGAGAAATTTATGTTACTGGATCAGGCTTAAACACCAGCCAACTGAAGGGTGTGAGTATAAACTTAGTCTGCATTCGTACAGTATGCACCCAGTGCCCTTAGCTTTGTCTGCGATTGACGTACAGTATTTATCCGCCGGTGGAAGAATAATTGTGGAATTGACCATTTTTTTACTACAGCTCTTTGGCTATAAAACAAAATGTCTCAGGGGCTTTCTAATAGTGCCTTATTAATGCCAAAAACGAAGCAATATTTTGCAAGAACTAGTAGCAGAAAATCAACCAGCACGAGAACAGCCGTACCCAACATGAGAACAGCCGTACCCAGCACGAAAACACCCGTACCCAGCACAAGAACAGCCATACCCAGCACGAGAACAGCCGTACCCAGCAGGAGAACAGCTGTACCAAATACGAGAACAGCCGTACCCAGCAAGAGAACAGCCGTACCCAGCAAGAGAACAGCCGTACCAAGCACGAGAACAGCCGTACCCAGCACGAGAACAGCCGTACCCAGCACGAGAACAGCCGTACCCAGCACGAGAACAGCCGTACCCAGCACGAGCACAGTTGTACCCAGCACTAGTACAACAGCCGTACCCAGCACAAGCACAGTTGTACCCAGCACTGGTACAACAGCAGCCATCACCAGCTCAGAAGCAGCTGAACTCACAGCAGCAGCGAGCACCAGCAAAGCTGATGCAAACATCTAAAAACATCGTGTGCAGCATGAACAGTTAGAACAAGTGTTAAATTTAAGTGTGTACTCAGTGTTAAAATTAAAGTTGCAGTAATTTTTGTGGACAATAGTTTTCATAAACTGTATTGTAGTACTCAACATACAGCAGAACTACTTTTAATCAACACAGTGCTAACGGCATAATGCACTGCAGTACGTATTTACTGTAGAGCATTCACAACTTCACGAAACTTCAAGATGGACATAACTTCAACAATAAGGTAAATTTATGAATTACAGTATTTTTTAGTAGAGAAGTAATATATAGGTACAGTATGTAATATGATAATGCATTTTTATTGTGTACAAGAAAAAAAAGACAGTGACACAAACGTCTCCTGAAGGTCACCTCTTGCAACGAATCCAATGAACTGGGGTTGGTCCCATATAGTATGTTGAATCGAGGTTGTACTGTATATATATATATATATATATATATATATATATATATATATATATATATATATATATATATATATATATATATATATATATATATATTGATAGTATAGTGGTGATATAGCAGTGATAGTGATATAAAAGTGATGGTGATATAGCAGTGATGGTGTTATAAAAGTGATGGTGATATAGCAGTGATGGTGAGGTAGTGGTGCTGTAGCATTGATAGTGATATATTAATAAATGTAAGGAGGAAATATATCAGTGTGAGGTGATAATGCAGAGAAAGTGAAATGATGATGGAGTAGCAGTGATAGTGTTATATGATAGTGAGCTGTTGGTGATATAACAGTGACAACAGCTGTCATATGGTGACACCAACAATTTGTTACTCAATATGGTCAGTATATGACCCCAAGTGTGGGCCCTGAGGTGATGGTGATAAATAGAGGTGATAGTGAAGCTATAGTGATACAACAATGATAGGTTACAATACTGAGAAGATATAGCACTGATGGTGACACAGCCGTGATTGTCAGGTATATGATACCACAGTATAAATACCAAAGTGTTAAATACCAAAGATAGTGAAGTTATGATGATATAATGATAAAGGATTACATTGTCATCAAAACACGCTGTCCATGGTGATGCAGGAGTGATGGTGATTGTGATGGTACAGTGAACTAGAGTGGCAGCACAACACCACAGTAGTGATGGTGGAATCACAGCATCTCCATAACCCCGGACAACATAGTTTCAGAACAGGGCGCTCTTGCCTGTCACAGTTGCTGTACCACTATGATATGGCATTAGATGCTATGGAAGACAAACAAAACGCTGGTGTAATTTACACAGATTTCGCAAAAGCTTTTGATAAATGTGACCATGGTGTTATTGCACATAAAATGCGTTCAAAAGGAATTACCGGGAAAATAGGCAGATGGATCTACAATTTCCTGACTAACAGAACCCAATGTGTAATAGTCAACAAAATAAAATCCAGCCCATCAACCGTGAAGAGCTCCATCCCCCAGGGTACTGTGCTTGCTCCAGTACTTTTTCTCATCCTCATATCGGACATAGACAAGAACACAACCTATAGCACTATCATCCTTTGCAGATGACACAAGGATTTTCATGAGAGTTGGCAACACAGAGGACACGGCAAACCTCCAATCAGATGTAGATCAGGTCTTTCTATGGGCTACAGAAAATATATGGGGTTTAACGAAGATAAGTTCCAGCTCTNGGTTAGAGATGTGTTAAACATATAGTTCAGGGTTTATTGAACAATCAACCCAGAAGGTGATTCGGGCTTTTAAAATGCTAAGCTAACCTACAAACATAAATACATAGATACACAGATTTAGGTATGTCCTACATAAAGTGTTCTATGTGTCCTTTACATGTCATTAATGTGCATTTACAAAGGTGAAATGTAATTCTGATCAGCTTCCTTATATACTTTATACACATACACACACACATATACGTTCATATATATATATATATATATATATATATATATATATATTATATATATATATTAATATATATATATATATATCCAAGGGTGAACTATTGCAACTAAAAACAATCAAACAAGTGGATTGGCAGTGTGGAATCGTCTTAACTGCAGTGAGGGCCAACAAGCGCGCCTTGAGGGGCTCCCTCGTTATGGTTGGGGGCGGGGGGTGGGGGGATGGGGTGTTGTTGTGCGGTCAGTCGAGGGGGTGACCATGTGTAAGTGTTTATGAAATATCCCTGAAAATAGATACCTCGGCTCTCGGAAACAGGTATCGTGTTTAAGTGCATCGAGTCCACAGTGAACCAGATTATATTGTGCAGTGATATATCACGAAATTATACAATCGTGTTAGTGTCACCCCTCTGACCCCCCTCCCCATACCCGCTTGTGTGTACCGTCACCCAACCCACGAGTAACCCCCCCCGCCCCACCCAACCGCGACCGCCATCTCCCTGTGTCCACCCCCTCACGCTACGTCCGCCCACCCAGCGCCCGCCCAGTGCCCACCCTGCGCCCACCCAGCGCCCACCCAGTGCCCGCCCTGTGCCCACCCAGTGCCCGCCCAGCGCCCGCCCAGCACCCGCCGATGTCGCAGGTCACGACTGACAGCCAGGCTTCTCTTAGCCAAGAGGAGCCATCAAGCGACGTCAGGTACGGCACATGCCAAGTGTGCGACAAGGTGTGGAGACTCAAGCATAACGGAGATGTGCACAAGCATGCTCACAACGGAGCCGATTGTCCGGGTATGTGGTGCCCTCCCAAAACGAGTATCAATCAAGGCCCCACTCCAGCAGTCAGGGAAAACACCTCCAACAGCTTCATTTCGACTGAAAATCTACTAGAAGCCATCAAAGCAACATCGGTTGGAACCTTGCAGCACATCCCCAAAGCTGCCCGACCCCAGGCAGCAGCCAAACTATCCAGCCTCTTGAAAAAGGTCAATGACTCCCCCGGAACCATCCAAGCATGGCGCAACCTTCTCCTGTTTGGAAACATATGCCTAGCTGTCCCTGCAAGGAGAGACAAATCACTACCTTCCTCAGTCATTATGGCTATAAATAGTTTTCCTAGAGAGGACAACCAGGTACCCCTCCCCACCCGTGCCAAAAACATCCACTGCAGGAAAGGTATCAACAGCAGAACCAAGGCATCCAAAATGAGAGCAACAGTCAGCAAGAAAATAGAAGAAGGCAACACAATAGGGGCAATCAGAATCATCACCAGTGAAGACACAGTTGCCACCAGGGATGCCGATACAGCACAAGCCCTGAGGGAAAAACACCCACCCAGAGCTCCTCGTGACGACAGTGTTCCCCTAGTCGGTGTCACCAGAGCAGAACCCCTGAGTGTGCTCGAATCCATGGTGCATAAAGCAGCTTTATCCTTCCCACCAGGTTCAGCAGGTGGGTTCACAGGACTAAGACCCAACCACATCAAACAAATGCTCAACCCTGCACTTGGAGACATTGCACAGGGTCCCTGGTGGAACTAACTAGATTCGCCAACACATGTCTAGCTGGCAACATACCAGAGACCATACGGCCTCTCTTTTTTTGGCGCTACCCTCTGTGCCCTGAGGAAAAAAGATGGAGGAATCAGACCGATAGCTGTGGGCAATTCACTCCGGCGTCTCGTCGCTAAGGCTGCTGCTAGAGCAGTTAGTCAGGCAGCAGCCGACATGCTGAAGCCAAAACAGCTTGGGTTTGGCATTCCCCAAGGGTGTGAGGCAGCGGCTCATGCAGCTAGAGCCTACATTGCCAACATTACGGATGAAAAAACCCTGATAAAGCTGGACTTCAAAAATGCTTTCAATCTGGTTAGAAGGGATGCAGTACTCAGTGCGGTTCATCGCCTTTATCCTTCCCTCTACCCGTTTGTAAACTCATGCTACAGCAAGAATTTAACTCTACTTTTTGGGGAACATGAAATCGAATCACAAGAAGGTGTCCAACAGGGTGACCCCCTTGCTCCTTTTCTTTTCTGCCTAGTCATCAAGGAAGTTACCGATAACCTGTCCAGTGAGCTCAACATTTGGTTTTTGGACGATGGTACTCTAGCCGGCTCCCCAGACTCACTCTTGGATGACATAAGAATAATTCAGGAGCAAGGAGCAAGCCTAGGCCTCGCCTTGAACCCTTCCAAGTGCGAAATAACCTCCACCAACCAGCACATAATAGAGCAAATAAAGGTTGTTTTGCCTGACATTCATACAACCAACCCTGAGGACAGCACACTCCTAGGTGCTCCTCTTGGAAGGAATGCCATCGACGAGGTCCTCGGTAAGAAGATCACTGACCTGAAGAGGATGAACGAGAGGATTGAAGACATCGATGCCCATGATGCACTTTACCTCATCACCAGATGCTTGTCCCTCCCCAGGCTGACCTACTTTCTAAGATGTTCGCCATCTTTCAACAATATTAAATTAGAAGAGTACGACAGCTTGCTGAAATCAACACTAGAAAAAGCCCTCAATCTTTCCCTCAGCGAATCACAGTGGAAACAGGCCTCCCTTCCTGTCAGACTCGGGGGCCTTGGCGTGCGCACAACACAAATTGCTGTACCAGCGTTCCTGTCCTCTTCAGTGAGGTCTGACAACGTGGTGAAGGAAATCCTACCTGAGCACCTAGTTCAACAGGCAGGGGTACATGATCCCAGCTTCACAGACTGCACAACCAAATGGGTCTCTCTTGCAGGACCAGCACCCCAACCACCGCCTTCTGAAGCCCATAAGCAATCCAGCTGGGATCGCCCCATTGCCGACCAAGAAGCTGCGACTTTGCTAGAAGCTGCGACAACACCACATGACACTGCCCGACTTAAGAGCTGTAGCAGCTCCTCATGCAGGTGATTTCCTTTTAGCAACCCCAATGTCAGCAACCGGCACCCGTCTCACACCGCAGGCCCTCCGAATTGCCGTGGCTCTCTGTCTCGCTGCCCCAATCCACACCGAATACAGGTGTATTTGCGGCGAGGCAGAGGCCGACAGGTATGGACGGCATGGCCTTCTCTGCCAAAGGACAGGAGGATGGCTTGCAAGACACGGCGAGGTCAATGACATTATTAAGAGAAGCCTTACCACAGTCGGTTGTCCAGCACAGAGAGCCACGTTACCTAATGTCCCGCAACTCTGATGAGCCTGTTGGTCGCCCAGACGGAATCACGGTGAACCCCTGGAAGAATGGTAGACAGTTGGTGTGGGACTACACTTGCGTCTCAACTTTAGCCAATACCTATTTTGACTTCAGTGCTACTCAAGCAGGAGGAGCTGCCAATCACCAGGAAGCAGCCAAGTCACGTAAATACAGAGACCTTGAGCACCGCTATGATTTTGTCCCCATTGCCTCAGAGACACTTGGTGCCTGGGGTAAAAGTGCTGCTAGCTTTTTGAAGGAGTTGGGGTCTAAGCTAATCGAAACAACTAGAGACCCTAGAGCTGCCAGTTTTCTTTTTCAGCGCCTTAGTGTGGCAATCCAGAGAGGAAATGCTCACTGCATCCATGGTTCCTGCCCGCCTTCTGAGGAGCTGGAAGAGCTATTCAACTTGTGACAAGCAGCCTTGTACCTTGCATGTAATCAATATTGTAACTTTTTTGTGTGTAATGACATTTTCAAATAAAGTTAGATAAATATACACACATACTAAAAGAATAGGGGTGGTAGGAGAAGAAAATATCAAAGTGTTCAGTGAGGATCCACAAGGTCTTCTCTGAGTACTCTTTATTTTCTTCTCCAAGGCTATGGGTCCCTACACTTGCACCAGAGGTGGTACCCCTTCTAGGATTTAAAAAAAAAAATCCAGCGTTGAATATAATGAAACGATATTTTCTGGGTGAGTCCCGGAGGCTCCCCGGAGCTATCCAGGCTGAATGGATATGTATAACTTTCTGGCATCAGTCAATGCATGGAGTTCTTGCCTACCGGGGACCACAAGCCAGAACCTGGCCCCCTCTAGAGAGGCACGAGGAGCAATGGCCTATAGAGACCTCCCTTATTATTGGGAGCATTCTATGTCTGCCATCGACCGGGAAAGGCACCCAGAAAGGTAGGCGCCCCAAAACAAACCCCTATTCTGGTAAACTATTGTGACCGAAGACCGAACAGGCGAACAGAACTCCCCAAACAAAAATTAATCCTCATGACGTCATCATGTCGCCGCGCCTCCGTCTGCGCAACCCCCCTCCCCTCCCAGGGAGGGGGAAGGGGGGAGCCCCAGACCCCACCGCCGGCGACCCAACCTTCAGTTCTTAGGCTGGATGTCAAAAACCCGAAAAAACACCGCCGACCGGTAGGGAGGGAGGGATGCCGGGGAGCCTCCGGGACTCATCCAGAAAATGGCGTTTCATTACATTCAACGCTGGATTTCTGGGGGGAGCCTCGTCGGCTCCCCGGAGCTAACTACCCACAGATAAGGAACAGGGACTTACCTGGGAGGCGGGCCGTCCTCACTCCTCAATGCGAAGGCGAGACAACTGGCTGCAACCGCCGACCAAAGGCAACGCAGGCCCTACTAGGCCCAGGGACATTCACCAGGTAGCGAGCGGCCAGGACCCTGTTCGAACTCCAAAAAGCCCGGGCCCGAATGTCCACCCAAGACATGTTGCCAAAAACAGCCGCCAAGGCCGCAAACTTACGAACGTCGTGGGCCCGGGGAAAAACCGCAGGCTGGCTACACTTTATAACCCTGTGGACAACCTGAGAGACCCGAGCCCGAGAACAGGGAAGAAGGGAAACCGGATCAACCCAGAGCGCATCCCCGGCCGTAGAAGCCGTGGCTCGCAAATAACGGCGAAGAGCCGCAACAGGACACAACACATGATGCACCCCCGGCCTGACCAACCAAGCGTCAACCACCCAAGGCCCCCTCCGAAATGCAGCCGTCTCATTCTTTGCCAGAAAAGAGGGAGACGGCTGCAAACGAACAAAACGACCACCAGGACCGAAAGAGCAGAAACCCGGCACCAGAGGAGAGCATGAAGCTCGCCCACCCGACCCCCCAAGGCCAAAGCCAACAGGAAAAGAGCCTTGGAAAAACAATCCCGAAAGGAAGGGGCCACCACAAACCTGGGCAGAGAGAGAAAAGAAAGCACGCGGTCCAAAGACCAAGACGGCTCCGGAGGAGCGTGAGCAGGCCGGAGGTGAAACAACGCCCTAGATAACTTGCGAAACAGGGCGGAAGTAACATCCATCCTGAAAGCAAGCTGAAGCGGCTCCGCCAACGCCGCACGATATGAAGCAACAGTATTCGGCATAAGATGACGGTCCTGAAACAACCAAGAGAGAAAGGACAGAACAACCCTATCAGAGACCGAAGAACACCGACGCAGTGATGGGAAAAACCGGAAGGACCACCAGGAAACCTCATACTGCCGCTGAGACTAAGCACGCAGGTGGGAGACCAACAACGCAGCCACCTGCGCACCATACAACGATTGATAAACCTGAGTCAAAAACACCAGACGCGAAGACTCACGGAGAAGACAGAACCAGCCTCGTACAGGGCCGGACCGATCTGCTGAAAGAGGCGGAGCCGCGGGAAGACCCTCGGGCACGGACACCGAGCAAGCAGCGCCTGAAACCCAGGCTGGGCCGGCCACCAAGGGGCCAGAAGGACAACACGACCCTGGTAAGTCTCCAAGCGAGTCAGGACCTGGAGCAACAGCGGAACTGGGGGAAAGAGGTACAGGTAACCCCACCTCGCCCAGTCCAGCCGGAAGGCGTCGACCCCGACGGCTACGCAGTCGGGGAAGGGCGCCACATAAACCGGGAGATGCCTCGACCACGCCGACGCGAAGAGATCCACGTCCGGAGTCCCGAACGTCTGGCACAGCCAATGGAAGGAGTCGGCATCGACCGTCCACTCCGAAGACAGGGGACGAAACCGAGAGAGGCCGTCCGCCAGGATGTTGGACACCCCCCGGACATGAACCGCCAGGAGAGCCAAACCCCGAGAACTGAGCAGACGAGTCACCCGAAGCGACCAGCCCCAAAGAGCCAAGGACCGCATCGAACCCCCCCAGTTCAAACAATGAACCACTGGGGAGCAGTCCGAATGGAGCTGGATCGTCGATCCGCGAGCGACTCGAATCCTCCGGAGCGACATCCAAACAGCCGCGAACTCCCGCACCGTGCTGTGAGCCCAACGGAAGGACGGAACCCACCGCCCCTGGCCGGCCTGGTGAGCACTGGTCACAAAACCCCAGCCAAGAGACGACGCGTCCGTGTACACATCGAGCGAGGGCTCGGGAAGGCGCCAAGGCACCGAACCCCGAAAAACCCGAAGAGGAAGCCGGCGACGCAGCAACCGACGCAAGGCACCCGGGGGTCGAACCCAACGATCACGAGAGAGGCGGAAGGGCCGGCTCCAAAGGAACCAAAACAGCCGACGAAGCCACACCCGACCCGGCGGGTAGACCATCATGGCAAAGTTCAGACTTCCGCACAAACTCTCGAGCAACCGCCACGTGACCCGGGAACCCCTCAGAAACAGGCGAAGGCGGGACCGCAGGCGCAAGAGAGCCGCCGGAGGAAGAGACAAGGAAGCAGTCCGAGCGTCCCAAACCAGACCCAGCCAAGACCGAACCTGAGAGGGAGCCAGATGGGACTTCCTCCAGTTCACCAAGAACCCGAACCTGGCGAGCTGGGAAAGAACCAAGTCCCTGACGAGCAGACACTCGGACTGGCTGGGAGCCCAAACTAGCCAGTCGTCGAGAAGGCCACCACCCGAACACCTAGCAGACGCAGGCGGGCCACCACGACCCGAGTAAGGCGTGTGAAAAAGCGCGGTGCCAGATTCAACCCGAAGGGAAGACAACGAAAGCGGTAACCCTGACGCCCCACCACAAAACCGAGCCAGTCCCTGAATACCGGATGAACCGGGACGTGCCAATACGCGTCCTTGAGATCTAGGGACACCATCCAAGCGCCCCTCTCCAAGAGAAGACGGACCTGGGACAGAGTAGTCATCCGAAAGGAGGGGCACAAAACCCACGGGTTCAGACGGGACAAGTCCAGAATGAACCGGCGGTCCGCACAGTCCCGTTTCGGAACTGAAAACAGGCGGGAAACCCACCTGAGGGACGCAGTCGCTTCGACCACGCCCAAGCGAACCCACTCCGAGATGACCCGACGGAGCGCAGGAGAAGAGGCCTGTCCCGCCAGGCCCGAACCCCCCGAGGGAGGAAGAGCCCAACGCCACCACAGGCCGCGCGACACGACCCGAAAAGCCCACGAATCGTGGGACCAGGCGTGGGCAAACTGGGCGAGCCGCCCCCCCACCATCGCCCCGTCAACGGGGCGAACCGCGAAAGGGCCGACGCGCCTTACGAGAACCAAGGCGACGAACAGAACGAGTCCCACCCCGTCCAGCAACAGCCAGAACCGAAGGCGCTGCCAGCCCCGAATCTGGCACCAATGGCCTACCCCAACGAAAAAACCCCCGAGCCCTGGCACGACCCTTCCGGGAAGGCCCCCCACGAGCCCCCCGGAGCAGCAACTCCGACATAGGCCGCCAACTGACCGAGGCCGCCTGCAGATACTGCCCGACAGCAGACTCTGCAAACAGCAACGGGCAAAAGGGCGAGGACAAACGAAGAGCCAGGGCCCAGGCGGACTCCAAAGAGGAAGCCAGCACCGCCTGACGACACGCGAGGTGAGAAGCATAAAACCGCGAGACCGCATCACGCAGGACAGGCGCGAAGAGCTTCAACAAAGCAGACGACGCCCGCACAGCCGAGGGCAGCGCACTAGACCCAGCAGCAGCCCCAAGCGCACCCACATCCAACTCGAGCCAATCCGAGGAGAGCTCAAGGAGGGAAAAGAAACGCAGAGCTGAAGCAAGCAGGCCACGAGTCCGCAAATCCTCCGCAATCAGGGCAGCCAAAAGGGAAGGAACCTGCACGTGAAGCTGCATGACACCAACATCCCGCGGAAGGGCAGGGGCGAACAAACAAGCATTCAAATGCTCGAAACCGCCCCCAGGAAAACCTGCAATGCCAAGGAAACCTCTCGCCACTCAAGCGCACGGGACCGACAGAACGTGTGCCAAGACTCCAACGAAAAGAGAGGGCAGTCTGCCAACCACGAAAACTCCGGAACCTCATAACGAAACCAGCACGAACCTGGGGATCCGTACACAAAGGAACGAGGATCCATCAGGAAGGCATAATCCGGGTCACGCAAGAGGTAAGCCGCCAAGGCCTCCCGCACTTCCGAAGAAACACGGTGAGCGGGAAACCTCTGGAAAGATGGAACCGAAGAACCCTCGGGATCACGGAACCGAACCCGGGGAGGGGTGGACACTAAATCCAATTCGTACGTGGAGGGAGCGAAAGAGAACCCCTCTCCTTGTAACACTAAGCCCCACTCGGAGGGCAAAAAAAAAACCCAGGCGGGGTCCAATGGGCCCCAAGGCCCCCAAGCCAACCCCTCCCTAACCCCAGGAACCTCACCTTGAGGGTCCGGGGCCGAGCCGTCCTCCTGAGCCCCCACCCCCAAAGAAAAGGTGGGGGCAGCCGAGAAGCAAGAACAAAGGGGGTCCACTGGCCAGACCCAGAAGCTTCGGCAGAAGGACCAGGCTCGAATGCCTCCGCCCCTGCCCCAGAAGGGGAAACCCCCGAGACCGCCCGAGTCTCACAACCGACTAAACCCAGCCCCGGCTCAGAAACCCTCAGACGTTTAGGAGCTGGCAGCAAGGGGGGGGGGGGACCGAACGAGCAGGAGAAGGGGAAGGACTTGGAGGGGCGGACGGAACCAGTGTCGAAGCGACACCCACCCCCAAGTTCGGGTCCCTATAACCAAAACGGGGCAGTCTCGGGGCATCCGGGGCAGTGACCAACCTAGCACGTTGCAGCAACCTAAAGCGAGCATGCAACGCCTCAGCTGCCGTCACCCGCATATCAGGCGCAGTAGCCTGGGTGAACTGGAGAACGTACAGACAACACACGTCGCACGACTCAGGGTCAAAACAATCACCGACCCAACAGGCAGCACGGCGGAGGCAAAACCGGTGAGTGTCCCCCGGAGACAGGGGGACAGAGCAACCGACAAACTCGCAGGACCCGAGAGGGGACTCAGGGATCACATCCATCGGACCACGTAGCCCCCTGTGGGGTTTTCCAGGGCCCTTAGCCTTGATAACACGCTAAGGGAAGCCCAGGCAGGGTACTGCTAACCGGCACCCAAAACTACCAACAAACTGCTATAAGCTGAACCCCCGGGACGTGTACACTCACGGGGGCCAAGCGGGGAGTACCACCAATAGACAAAGTGGAGAAATACCCCAAAAACAGCGAAGGGGACCAACAGGCAGACCCCCCCACCTGGCAAAAACAAAAACAAAAGAAAAACCCCGCAAGAGGACAACGTACCCAGGCGGAACAGAGCCGGCCGCTGTAATTGGTGAAAACTAGAGCGCAGTACCCCGCGCCCCTGCCAGTGTCGAAAACTACCCCCTACCCAGAGACAAACAAGGGCAAGAAAAAACCCCAGCTGACCCCAAGGGCGGCCAAGTACCGAGCAATACACGGCACTGCGGAGGTAGACCCAAGGAGACCCAGGGAAGGTAGCCCTAAGCCCCAAGGGCAGGACTCACAGGGCACCTAGGGAAGATAGCCCTAGGCGCGTGCAGCCCGAGCACCGTAGAATAATACTCCTGGCCCACACACCACCGGAAGGGACAGCTCACACCACCAGGAACAGAACTGCAACCGCAAACTGGGGCCAGAGGCACGACCGCACCAGATCGCATCAGCCTGAAAACTGAAGGTTGGGTCGCCGGCGGTGGGGTCTGGGGCTCCCCCCTTCCCCCTCCCGGGGAGGGGGGGGTTGCGCAGACGGAGGCGCAGCGACATGATGATGTCATGAGGATTAATTTTCGTTTGGGGAGTTTTGTTCGCCTGTTCGGTCTTCGGTCGCAATAGTTTACCAGAATAGGGGTTTGTTTTGGGGTGCCTACCTTTCTGGGCGCCTTTCCTGGTCGATGGCAGACATAGAATGCTCCCAATAATAAGGGAGGTCTCTATAGGCCATTGCTCCTCGTGCATCTCTAGAGGGGGCTAGGTTCTGGCTCGTGGTCCCCAGTAGGCAAGAACTCCATGCATTGACTGATGCCAGAAAGTTATACATATCCATTCAGCCTGGATAGCTCCGGGGAGCCGACGGGGCTCCCCCAGAAAATTATATATATTATATATATATTATATATATATATATATATATATATATATATATATATATATATATATATATATATATATATATATATATATATATATATATATATATATATATATATATATATATATATATATATATATATATATATATATATATATATATATATATATATATATACACATACACACACACACACATGCATTCACATACATTTGTCTCTTTTACTATGACAGGGTGAGATCATTCATTCACATATAGTCCTGGGGACCATTCAGGCTTGTTCGCATTTGTGTTCCTCACGTGTGCCCCAAAGAATGAGGTGATTTGGTAAAATGCTATGCCCAAGATAACCATCCGAGTGCCGGCGGTGGGGTGGTTCAAATAGCTTCGGCTATCACCTCATTATGTCCGGTCGTGATGGTCAAGTGGTTTAAGGCGTCTTGTACATACCAGTTGCGTTGCTCCTGGGAGTATGGGTGCGAGTCACTTCTGGGGTGTGAGTTTTCATTCGCATATAGTCCTGGGGACCATTCAGGCTTGTTCGCATTTGTGTTCCTCACGTGTGCCCCAAAGAATGAGGTGATTTGGTAAAATGCTATGCCCAAGATAACCATCCGAGTGCCGGCGGTGGGGTGGTTCAAATAGCTTCGGCTATCACCTCATTATGTCTGGTCGTGATGGTCAAGTGGTTTAAGGCGTCTTGTACATACCAGTTGCGTTGCTCCTGGGAGTATGGGTTCGAGTCACTTCTGGGGTGTGAGTGTTCATCATATATATATATATATATATATATATATATATATATATATATATATATATATATATATATATATATATATATTAGTATATTTTGGTAGCAGTCTTTCCTGTAGACATATGTTATTAAATATGACCGAAAAAGTAAGATTAATAATTCTAACACGAATTTTCTCAATTTTCCTTATGTTTGTTTTTACTGATGACGGTAAATGAAAAATCAATTCTCCAAAATTCATTCTTTATTTCTTAGTCTGACGCGACACTTGAACGCGTTTCGTAATAACTAATTACATTTTCAAAGACTTTTAGTTTTCACACACAACTATAACCTTAAAGCACTAAACAGTTCTTTACTATGCTATGATTTAAACAGCTTTCATCTTTCATTTTATACCCGCGTTTTGGGTGAGGTGATATGTTACAACAGTTTTTAATGAGGTGAACAAAACTTTCAACAAAGGACAGAACACGAAAACAATGGATATTAACTGGATATTAACTGGGTAAATTGAAGGTATGAATGGAAGTAACTGCGGAAGGGCCTATTGGCCCATATTTCTTGATGCTTCTATATTGGAGCGGGGTCTTGAAGTGGGTACCCACTTCAAGACCCCGCTCCAATATAGAAGCATCAAGAAATATGGGCCAATAGGCCCTTCCGCAGTTACTTCCATTCATACCTTCAATTTACCCAGTTAATATCCAGTTAATATCCATTGTTTTCGTGTTCTGTCCTTTGTTGAAAGTTTTGTTCACCTCATTAAAAACTGTTGTAACATATCACCTCACCCAAAACGCGGGTATAAAATGAAAGATGAAAGCTGTTTAAATCATAGCATAGTAAAGAACTGTTTAGTGCTTTAAGGTTATAGTTGTGTGTGAAAACTAAAAGTCTTTGAAAATGTAATTAGTTATTACGAAACGCGTTCAAGTGTCGCGTCAGACTAAGAAATAAAGAATGAATTTTGGAGAATTGATTTTTCATTTACCGTCATCAGTAAAAACAAACATAAGGAAAATTGAGAAAATTCGTGTTAGAATTATTAATCTTACTTTTTCGGTCATATTTAATAACATATATATATATATATATATATATATATATATATATATATATATATATATATATGAAGTGTAAACCAAAACCTACATGCAATCCATTCAATTAGCTCCTGAAATATTTCCTTCACCATTATGGAACACCTCTATGGATGATCCATTCTGTAAAATTTTCCAGAACAATCACACACATCTGGAAAATGAAGATCTCATATTTGTCTCAGAGTAAGAGGTCATACTACAAGAATTAAACCTCACATTGCTGGAAGATAGAGGCGTTAGGAGAGACATAATTACCATGTACAATTCCTCTGGGGAATTGATAGGATAGTTATGAACAGACTAATTAGCATGGGTGGTGCCCAAACTAGGGAACAGAGGTAAAATCGAGTACTCAAAGCGATTTAAATCGCCCCCCCCCCCCCCAAGACATTAGAAATAATTTTTTCGGTGTTAGAATAATGAACAAATGGGAAACATGTTCAGGAACCTACACATCAGTTGACTGACTATTGAGAGGAGGAATCAAAGATTCGAAGTTCAACCCCCACAAGCACAAGTAGGCGAGTACATACGTACACGTACACACGTACGTACACACACACACACTTATCCTTCTTACCTCAACTTTGTAATCTCACTATTGTTAGAGATTTGTCTTTCACAATACGGTAGTGAGATTATGACGGCACTTGAACCAAGAGTATTGGCGTTTGCCTTTCCATTGGACAATTTCAGCAACGTGGAGAGGGGGGGAACCTTCTGCATGGGTAACAGCTTCTTCTCCATATCGACCTACCCAGGCTTTGTGCCCTGGAGAGGACAGTCCAGCCTTGGCAACCAGATCGCAAATCCATAGTTTCCCAAGACTGTAGGATGCCTGCTCTGTCTCTCAGAATTTTCCCCACAGCTGACTTGAGTGGCATATTGCAGTGCAGAGTGCACCATGCATGCACCGAGCAGTGCATAGCAACTGTATCCCTTATTACTGGATGGAAGTCTGACATGTTGGGTATCTCTGGAAAACCCATAAAACTTATCAACAGTGTGATTACATGGAGGCTGTTGTGTGTCCAGCGAAAAATTAGACAGGGTGAATTAGCAGTTTTGCGTCCCCGGCGTGCATGCCCCAGTCTACCTCAGTGTGCGCCGGGCGTTTCTCGTCAGCACACGGTCAGACTAAAATGTGTACACTCTTTTCAGATTTCTCCTCAATTTTCGTGTTACATTGTTCATTTTGGTATCATAGTGTTCGCAATAGAATTCTCTACAGGGGTATATGCATATAAGGTCTAAAAGCTCGGTGTGCCACCCACACCAAACCCATAAATTGGCCGGTGTTAACCGTGAGTGAGCAAAATACAGTAAAATGTGTATACTCTTTTCAGTTTTCTCACCTCAATTTTTGTGTTAAGCCGTTCATTTTGGTATCATAGTGTTCGCAATCAAATTCCCTACGGGAGTACAGTACTGTACAGTGGTACCTCAGAATATGAGTGTCCCTGTATACGAGTTTTTCGGAATACGAGCAGGATTTCCTCGGAAAATATGCCTCGGAAGGCGAGTTTGTTGATACGTGTACAGGCCGACCTAGTGCATGGTGGTACGGCGATCGTCGCCTCTCACCCCTCAGTTTACCAGTGCCTCGCGCCCAGTGACTATCCCACGTCAATTCTTCACCTGGATTTTCAGTATTTTGTTGGATTTTTGGTCATTTGACCATAAAAGTTGTTATTATATATCTCGCCATGGGTCCCAAGAAAGCCAGTGGTAAGGTTTAACCTAAGAAAATAGTGCGACGTTTCGGGCGATCGAGTGGCAACACTGAAAAGTGTATACTCTTTTCATTGTCCTGACATTAATTTTCGATTTATGTATTTCATTTTTTTACCAATGTGTTTGCAATAGAATGTTCTATAAGAACATAAGTATAAAATGTCAAACAAGGATGCATTAGACCGGCACCAAATAAAAAACTACATCGATTACACTTGTCGTGTCAACAATACAATGGTCTTACCTCGATGGTGCAATGCTATGCCGTTCTCCCAGATAGGCTATGCGGCTATTAGAGAAAACGGAAATTTCATGGCGGACATTTTTAAACTATCCCAAAGTTGATCGCATAACAAATAGAGTTTATAGAAATATTTTTTCTCGTGACTCGTGAGCGAGTCTGCTGTGTGACCTCAACACAAAAAGTGGTAACGCTCTTGAGTGCCATGATAACGCTAAAGTGTTGAGAAAATGTGTGAAGTATGGGAAGAATTGCAAAGTTTTGTTGAAAAAACTCATCCAGATAAAGCTGTAGCAGGCCGTTGCATTGACCTTTTAAATGACAATGTGATGTCTTACTACAGACAAGTGTTAAAATGTAGGGAAAAACAAGTGTCTTTAGACAGATTCTTAGTAAGACAAGCAAGTCTTAGTGGTATGCAGGCAAAACGTGCCAGGATGTGCACACCAGTGAAGCCCTCTGCCTGATGTTATAATGGAAGGGGACTCCCCTTCCAAACAGTAACACCTCTTCTCCTCCCTCCTCCTCACCATCTTCCATACGCCAACAGCAAGTAAGTAATAACTTGAACATAGTTTTGTAGGATTATTTAGATGAATTAGGTATAAAATTTAGTTTGAAGTGGGGTTTTTTGGGGTAGTCAGGAACGATTAATTCATTTCCCATTATTTCTTATGGGGAAATTAGCTTCGAATACGAGTTTCCGAAATACGAGCTGTCTCCAGGAACGGATTCAACTCTTAACCGAGGTACCACTGTATATGCATATAAGGTCCAAACCTGGCACGACCCCCCCCTTTTACAAACCTGACTCCTCGTCGGAGCATGGAGCAGCGACGTCAATGCCATCTGTGAGTCCGCTCCCGAAGTCCCCCCCCCCCCAACATGGACGATGCCATCTAGTAGTGGCTGGAAGATACCAGCAAGAGGCACTAGATTCCTGTCCTAGTCCCTCGAGAGGTAGCTGGTGCCGACCTCTGGTGAGGTGGCGCCTAGAAAATCAGCGCCATCTGTTATAGGAGGAGTTGTATGTCTGTCAGAGTACGTAAGTGATGTTTCCTAGTGTCCCATGTACTGACCAGTGTACTGATGACGTGTCTGTATCCACAGAGTCAACGTAGGCTACTGTGGTACGAGGACAGTCGGTCTACCAGGGCAGCAATAGCTCTCTACTCCATTTCTGCTTTACGGAAGCAGTGAGCCGCCGCCGGAGAAGCTGTGTAGTGTTCTACTGTGCCTGTGAAGTGGCAGTGAGGAATTCGGCGTACCCGGGACTGGCTAACGGAAGAGACGACCGACAGTTAAGGTGCTACGGAGAGTGTAACCACGAGTTGCAAGAAGCTCCTGCCAGGGGTTCGCTACCCTTGTATTTGTATGTGAAGAGGCCCAGCAGCACGAAGCTGATGTTCTCTGCCAGCTCCAGGCTGGAGAGTGATTGTGGGCGTGCACGAAGAGCACCTAGTGAGACTGTTTTGGCTGGCCCGCAGCCAGAGTAGACTCGTTGGTGTTTCCCAGTACTGGTTGAGGACGTAATGTGTTGAGGAAACACTGTAGCTGACAAGACCTGACAAGACTGCATCATTATATATGAGGATGGGAAAGTGATTATATTGTATATGAATATATTGATAATTAAT
>WNGS01163772.1:90055-144045 GCA_020271785.1 Procambarus virginalis | reverse complement strand
ACAGTCCGAGGCCCCTAGGGCACGTCTACGGGCATGGCCACGTGGGCACGGTGCTGCCAAACAGTCCAGCACCTGTGCACGACGCGTGAGCCCAGATCCTAGTGGGGTTCAGTTTTTGAACCGATTATGTGCTTCTGTAATCCTTTACACCTCCGCCCACGGGATGGGGTAGGGGTGCATAATAAAGAAAAAAAGGCAAGGCCAGTAGTACAGTCGTGTTCATTCTCGACGCACAATCGAGAATTCCGTGTTCGAATCCTGGGCGGGACAGAAATGGTTGAGTACATTTCTTTTCACGTAATGCAACTGTTCACCTAGCAGTTAGTAGGTACTTAGGAGTTTATTCAGCTTTCTGTGGGTTGCATCTTGGGCGGGGCAGTAATTCGACCTTAGGGATGACCTGATAGAAAAGCCTATCGTTTATGAATATACTGTGGCTTCCTGTCCCCACACACAATGAATTGTAAACGTACGTTATGTTACGTTGTGGTTTGATTAATATACAGTGTTAATGTTTCATATATATTTAGTAGTCCTGGTACAGCAGTGTCGTGACGTTGAGACGAAGCCTGGGGCAGATCAGAAGGTGGGTGTTCGGGTCACTCCGGGTTCACCAATGTAACGTACGTTTATGTTACGTTGTTGGGTTGATTAAACTCAGTGTTTAATGTCATATATATTAGTAGTCTTGATACAGCAGTGTCGTAGACGTTTGAGACGAAGCCGGGCAGAGCAGAGCTGAGTGAGGCCGGAGTCGCGGAGCTCTATGTTGGAGAGGTACTGAGCGTCGGTACAGTATCTCGCAAGTGTCTGCTTAGACCACACTTGAAGTAGACTGGTTAATATTTGCTATTTCTGCCGCTTATATGCTTGGCAACACTCCCCGGGATGCTCGGGGCAACACCTCACTCATTTCTCTCCAAAGTTGACAGGAATCTTAACAAGGCATTTGGAGCGAGTATATTATTGGGATAATCTACTCGCTAGAATTATTATAATTATAATATTATGGTTTATAATTAAGTTCTTAAGAGCGATCCTGCGTCATAATAACTCGTCTATCTTTACCTCAAATTTTATAAGTTAATTTCTGTCTCTATATGATGATGATCATATACAATTAAGGTAGCATTGCAACTTTATAGGAAATTGTTAAATCCAAAATATATCTTGATTCTTATATTTGAGATATTGTTACAATAAACGTTTGAAAACAAAGTTTATATCTGTATTTGAAATATAAAACATTTTGCGTTTATCAACGCATCTCTCTGAATTACAATTTTTTTCTGAATTGTGAAGCCTGTATTGCCCGCCTACCAGGACACTGATGCATTGAAAGTTTTCATGTGTCCGGACACCGGCGATGGTGTGGTATTGGCCATTTATTTAACCATATTTTGGCTTTCATTTAAGATATATTTCCTTGAAATGTTGTCACATTATCATCTACATGTGTTTATGCTGACATATAGACCTTTAATGTTACTTTGCATAAATGTAAATTAATTATACATTTGATTGTCTCGTGTTTACTGGGTCCCTGAGCTAGCCATCAGGTGACTATATGAAAAGGCATATATCTTCACTTTCAGTTCAGTTATATTTATGCTAAATTATTAACATGCAGCTTAAATTTCTATCTTTATTACGACATAGAAAACTTCGTATATTACAATATATGGATTAAATTAACATTGATCTTCTTAAGATCATAGTTCCCATCGATAGGGAGAGCGTCGGGCAAGAAACCTTGCTTAAAAATATGAATATCTTTTTTCTATAATAAGATATAATCTCTGTGATGGATTCACAGAAACTATTTTATCTTTGTCTTTCTGATAACAAATACAAATATAAGTTTTATTTGTGAATCTCTAATAATTAAGCAACATACCAGAAGGCATGTAGGGTTCGGTGTTCAATGAACGAAAAGGACATAAGTAGTTTAAGTAGCGAACGCATACAAACGAATAACGTTAGAACCTGTATAA
The DNA here is from genome assembly GCA_020271785.1 of Procambarus virginalis. Taxonomy (NCBI): domain Eukaryota; kingdom Metazoa; phylum Arthropoda; class Malacostraca; order Decapoda; family Cambaridae; genus Procambarus; species Procambarus virginalis. Next base: position 142,051 of record WNGS01163772.1, on the reverse strand, counting down.
CAAAATTATTATCCTGTGGAGTTGATTTAACTTCCAGGCACATTCTTTAAATATATATTAACTGTTTTGTGGCTATTTATGAAAGATATTATTACAAATACCTCATTCTACTTGTTAGTATCATTAATTTTATTTGCGTTAATTTGAGCAAGAAGTGCGATGACTGGATCACTGTGTACATTAGGCTGATATGGCAGCAAACACTCTCCAGGCGACCATATAACTTAGATAAGTCGCTCCACAATTTTGTCGCTTGGACCGTCGACTTTCTATGGCGTCACCTGCTACATATTTACTTCTAATTTCGATATGAAATTACATGATTCAGGGTAAAAATAGGTTTGATCATGTTCTACATGCAACACCAACATTACAGTAAGTAAATATACCACATTTCTTCATTACTTACGTAATGCTAGGAGGATTTGGGTATTCTACGGACCCTCTCTGAGGGAGCCAGGTTCTAGCTCATGGTCCCCGGTAGGCAGAACTACATTGACTGAAGCAATAGACTATATAGCGTATATTAGTCCTATAGCTCCAGGGAGCCGACGGCGCTCCCCACAAAAATTTTTGTATAGAGGGCGTGAATGTATTTGTACTGTATATGACAATTCACAAGGAGCACCATTCAATTTGTCGTATGTAGTGCTAGGGTATTGCTAGAGTGTGGGGGGGTTCATATTTATTCCTGATGTTATATATACTCTAATCAAGAAAATAATGAATGAAATTTTTGTAATTATCCATAACCTTCTTGTACGATATGGTATTTCCTTTTTTTCTCTCCAGGCTAATGCCTTTCCTTACCATGAAAGTGATTAAATGTGATTATGAAAATTAATATTTATATATTTTTTAAGAAGATAAAAGATGAACCTCTGGATATACCTGCTAAGAAGAAACCATGATGGAATGTCATGGCAGAGAACTTCTGCAAGGAGCCAACCTTGCAAGGATGGAACCAATTAACAGTGATGAGGATTAGTGTGCATAAATTATGTTCTTTACCAACTTGTAAAATAAACTATGCCAGATTTCTTGCTAATAGTGAGAATGACATATGCTGTGGTATTATTGTTAGTCATTAGAGAATATTTAATGTAAAATAGTTTTTTCATTTACCAATATTGTATTTGTTATCAGAAAGACAAAGATAAAACAGTTTTTGTGAATTCATCACAGAGATTATATTTTATTAGAGAGGAAAGATATTCATAGTTTTAAGCAAGGTTTCTTGCCCGACGCTCTCCCTATCGATGGGAACTATAATCTGAAGATCAACGTTAATTTAATACATATATTGTAATATACGAAGTTTTTCTATGTCGTAATAAAGATAGAAATTTAAGCTGCATGCTAATACTTTAGCATAATCTAACTGAACTGAAAGTGAAGATATATGCCTTTTCATAGTCACTTGATGGCTAGCTCAGGACCCAATAAACACGAGACAATCAATTGTGTAATTACTTTGCATATATGCAAAGTAACATTAAAGGTCTATATGTCAGCATAAACACAAGCCCACCCCCCATGCGGCCCCTAGACACGATAAGCCAGGGTACCGCCACAGGCGTTAGGGGGGGGGGGTAGCAATAGCCTAAGCTTCTCTATCCCTTTCGAAAGGAGATCTTCTTGTCTCAATAAACATACTTGAACGTGAACACAGGAAAAGGGCCCACACACGCCCACCCCGGGCCCTCAGGCCCAGCCGGAGCGCATGAGGCCCGGGCCCCACGGGACGACGAGCCGCCGCCCCATGGGACGATGGAACCAACAGTGGCATATGCTAGAGTGGCTTAATCCAAATGGCTTAGCGCCCCAGAAAAGGCAAGATAAGTAGGCCAGGCCCGACGACACAAAGTGCGCCAGGCACGCCCTTGCTCCCAGGGGCTCCCTCAAGGCCGGGGGGGGGGGGGAGGCCACAGCGAGCCGACCGCATGGGCGCCACCCCCGCACGCGTCATGACACCGTCCACAGGCGAAGCGGACCCATGGGCGCCCACCCTTGGCGGAATGGAGGTGCCCACCTCAGCCAGGAGGTGCCAGGACCCCGAGGGACAACGGAATGGGCTGCCCTTGTGACTGGGCCGGGCAACCGCAGGCAGTTCAGTGTAAGCACTCCACGGGGCGCCATGCCCCGAGGGCCACGCCGTCCAGGGCTTGTGCGAACAATAGGCCCCTAGGGGCAAGCCCTAGGGACAAAGGACCAATTGACCCAGCATCGCCCCANTAATATATATTAATATATATATATATATATATATATATATATATATATATAATATTATATATATATATATTATATATATATATATATAAAATATATATATTATATATATATATAGGGGGTACCACCACTGGTGCAATTATAGGGACCCACAGCCTCAGAGAAGGGAACACAGAGCATTCAGGAAAAACTTGCCATTTAACTCTGAATACATGAGGGTGTTCGCTTCTCCTACCACCCCCCTTTTTTATGGTGTACACTTTATTAAGCAAGGTTATACAGTTACATATCTGATTGTATACAAAAAAATGAGCATTAAGAGGACACAAAATAGTTCGCTTCCTAGAGGCTGTAGATTTCCTCGAACTCCTCCGACGTTGGGCAGGAACCGAGGATGCAGCGAGCATTCCCCCTCTGGATCGCGACACTGAGGCGCTGAAAGAGAAAACTTGCCGCTCTAGGGTCTCTTGTGGTGTCAATGAGCTTGGAACCAAGATCCTTTAGAAACCTTCTTGCACTCTCTCCCCATGGGCCTAGGGTCTCAGACCCTATTGGAACGAAGTTGTACCGATGATCTAATTGCCTATACTTGGCTGACTTGTCTCTTTCTCTGTGTGTCGCCGCGGCTCCTGCTGTGCCGGCAGAGAGGTTGATGTATGTGGCTGCCAGGGTGGATACGCAAGTATAGTCCCATGCCAACTGTCTGCCACCCTTCCACGGACGCAGTGTGATTCCGTCTGGTCGGCCGGCAAAGCTAACAGAGTCACGGTTCAGAAGGTTGCGGGGCTCTCTCTCCGCTGGACACTGGGCAGAGGCAAGGCTTCTTTTAATGATGTCGTTTACTTCGTCGTGTCTAGTGTGCCAACCACCAGATTTTCCACAGTGCAGGCCATGCAATCCATATTCGTCAGCATCTGCCTCGCCGCAAATACACCTATGAACAGTGTGGATAGGGGCAGCAAGACGGAGAGCGACTGCAATACGGAGCTCCTGCGGATCAAGACGTGTGCCTGTCGCAGACATAGGGACTGCCAAAAGGAAGTCCCCAGCATGGGGAGCCTGCACAGCTGTAAGGCGTGCACAATCACTGGGGGTTGTTGCTGCCTCCAGCAAAGCTGTGGCTTCTTTGTCTGCAATGGGGCTGTCCCAACTGGATTGTTTCTTGGCTTTCGGCATGGCTGGTCTGAGTGCTGGGTCTGCCATGGCACCCCATTTCGTGTCGCATTCCGTGTAGTGGGGGTCCTGTATCCCCGCTACATCACTGAGGGTGTCAGGTAGAATTTCCTTAACCAGGTCATCTGATGCTGAGGAGGAAGACAGGAAGGCTGGGACAGCAATTTGGGTGGCAGTGCGGACACCCAAGCCACCGAGCCTAACAGGAAGGGTGGCTTGTTTCCACTGGCACTCGTTGAGGGAGAGATTAACAACTTTTTCCAGCATGGTCTTCAGTAAGAGGTCATACTCTTCAAGCTTTCGGTTGTCGTAAGATGGGGCGCACCTCAGAAAGTAGGTTAGCCTCGGAAGGGATAGGCATTATAGAAGAATTATATAGAAGGCATTATATAGAAGGGTATTATATATATATATATATATATATATATATATATATATATATATATATATATATATATATATATATGTATGTTATTAAATATGACTGAAAAAGTAAGATTAATAATTCTAACACGAATTTTCTCAATTTTCCTTATGTTTCTTTTTACTGGTGACGGTAAATGAAAAATCAATTCTTCAAAATTCATTTTTATTTCTTAGTCTGACGCGACACTTGAGCGCGTTTCGTAAAACTTATTACATTTTCAAAGACTTTAGTTTATCCACACACAACTTGAATGACTGAAACAGCATTGGCTTTTATACCTGCATTTGGGTGAGGTGATATAATACAATAGTGGGGTGAAAAACAAACTTTCAACAAAACACAGAACACGAAACAATGGGTATAGAATTGTAGAAGTTGGGTAAAAGATAGAACTGCAGAAGGCCTATTGGCCCATATTTCTTGATGTTTCTATATTGGAGCGGAGTCTTGAAGTGGGTAGAATATAGTTGTGCGTTAATTGGCTGTTGATTGCTGGTGTTGACTTCTTGATGTGTAGTGCCTCGCAGATGTCAAGCCGCCTGCTGTCGCTGTATCTATCAATGATTTCTGTGTTGTTTGCTAAGATTTCTCTGGTGATGGTTTGGTTGTGGGAAGAGAATATATGTTCCTTAATGGAGCCCTGTTGCTTATGCATCGTTAAACGCCTGGAAAGAGATGTTGTTGTCTTAATATATATTAAGACAACAACATATAAGATATATATATATATCTCTTTCCAGGCGTTTATATAAATATATATAAATATATTGGATATATATATATATTGGACGATGGTGCTCTAGCCGGCTCCCCAGACGAACTCTTGGACGACATAAGAATAATTCAGGAGCAAGGACCAAGTCTAAGCCTCACCCTGAACCCTTCCAAGTGCGAAATAACCTCCACCAACCAGCACATAATAGAGCAAATAAAGGTTGTTTTGCCTGACATTCATATACAACCAACCCTGAGGACAGCACACTCCTAGGTGCTCCTCTTGGAAGGAATGCCATCGACGAGGTCCTTGGTAAGAAGATCACTGACCTGAAGAGGATGAACGAGAGGATTGAAGACATCGATGCCCATGATGCACTTTACCTCATCACCAGATGCTTGTCCCTCCCCAGGCTGACCTATTTTCTAAGATGTTCGCCATCTTTCAACAATATTAAATTAGAAGAGTACGACAGCTTGCTGAAATCAACACTAGAAAAAGCCCTCAATCTTTCCCTCAGCAACTCACAGTGGAAACAGGCCTCCCTTCCTGTCAGACTCGGGGGCCTTGGCGTGCGCACAGCAACACAAATTGCTGTACCAGCGTTCCTGTCCTCTTCAGTGGGGTCTGACAACTTGCTGAAGGAAATCCTACCTGAGCACCTAGTTCAACAGGCAGGGGTACATGATCCCAGCTTCACAGACTGCACAACCAAATGGGTCTCTCTTGCAGGACCAGCACCCCAACCACCGCCTTCTGAAGCCCATAGGCAATCCAGCTGGGATCGCCCCATTGCCGACCAAGAAGCTGCGACTTTGCTAGAAGCTGCGACAACACCACATGACACTGCCCGACTTAGAGCTGTAGCAGCTCCCCATGCAGGCGATTTCCTATTAGCAATCCCAATGTCAGCAACCAGCACCCGTCTCACACCGCAGGCCCTCCGAATTGCCGTGGCTCTCCGTCTCGCTGCCCCAATCCACACCGAATACAGGTGTATTTGCGGCGAGGCAGAGGCCGACAGGTACGGACGGCATGGCCTTCTCTGCCAAAGGACAGGAGGATGGCATGCAAGACACGGCGAGGTCAATGACATTATTAAGAGAAGCCTTACCACAGCCGGCTGTCCGGCAGAGAGAGAGCCCCGCTACCTAATGTCCCGCAACTCTGATTAGCCTGTCGGTCGCCCAGATCGAATCACGGTGAACCCCTGGAAGAATGGTAGACAGTTGGTGTGGGACTACACTTGCGTCTCAACTTTAGCCAATACCTATGTTGACTTCAGTGCTACTCAAGCAGGAGGAGCTGCCAATCACCAGGTAGCGGCCAAGTCACGTAAATACAGAGACCTTGAGCACCACTACAATTTTGTCCCCATTGCCTCAGAGTCACTTGGTGCCTGGGGTAAAAGTGCTGCTAGCTTTTTGAAGGAGTTGGGGTCTAAGCTAATCGAAACAACTAGAGACCCTAGAGCTGCTAGTTTTCTTTTTCAGCACCTCAGTGTGGCAATCCAGAGAGGAAATGCTCACTGCATCCATGGTTCCTGCCCGCCATCTGAGGAGCTGGAGGAGCTTTTCAACTTGTGATAAGCAGCCTTGTACCCTGCATGTAATCAATATTGTAACTTTTTTTGTGTAATGACATTTTCAAATAAAGTTAGAAAAACATACACACATACCAAAAGAATAGGGGTGGTAGGAGAAGAAAATATCAAAGTGTTCAGTGAGGATCCACAAGGTCTTCTCTGAGTACTCTTTATTTTCTTCTCCGAGGCTATAGGTCCCTACACTTGCACCAGAGGTGGTACCCCTTCTAGGTTTAAAAATATATATATATATATATATATATATATATATATATATATATATATATATATATAATATATATATAAATATATATAAAATATATATAAAAATATATATATATAATATATATATATATATATATATATATATATATATATATATATATATATATATATATATATATATATATATGTGTGTGTGTGTGTGTGTGTGTGTGTGTGTTAAGGGGGAGTGGAGTAATCTACAGCATCAATGGAAAACATAGCCTGGCCAAATACCAGCAAGTGTCTAAGGGAGTGAAAGGCTAACAAAAAATATTTCAGTTTACTGGGCATTAACATAACATAAAAAATAGAATACAATCTATAAACTCACACTCAATGATTTATCCAGCTTCTCAAAGCTGGGCATGATCATCAACAGGTCTCAAAACTGCATACAATCAGCACTAGCTGATGCCAGGCTCTGTCATTGCGCAGTGGGACACTAGCGCCTATTATGCTGCTAATACCAATACAGGGTGGTGGTGGTGTCACAACCATTAACAAATGAGGTATGAGGAATCAATATCATATACAGTACAATGGCATCACTTAAGATCCTCAGGTATCCACCTCACTAAGATATATAACAGCACCTACCACCTGGTATAAAGGATGCACAATGGTAGAATTGATCCATGGTATATATTACTGCAACATGACAAATATCCTAGCAGTCAAATGACACAAATAAGGTCACAAAACCCGGACAGTAGCGGCAACACATGCGCTCGACTGAGACAATCAAAGAGTGACCGCCCAGAGCCATGCTGGCCGGGAGCGACGCTGTATCCACCTCTATGAGTCAGCTGACTCCTCTCTTTCAAATATCTCAAGCTCATATACAGACATATCTCGATCAAGGACTTGTAATTCATATATCAACAAAATAAAGACTATAATACACAACCTTACATAATAATACATATCAATAATTCAGTACATTAAAGATTATATCATGATATAAAAATATGTGAACAAAGAATTTATATTGGCAAGACATGGTAACACTGGCGGGAGAGGGGAGGAGGAGGAGGGGTTAAGGGAGAATTTCAAGAAGTCTGCCTGCCAGCCATTATACATAAGTATACATGAATACAATATAAAGTACATATATATATATATATATATATATATATATATATATATATATATATATATATATATATATATATATATATATGCGAACAAGCCTGAATGGTCCCCAGGACTATATGCGAATGAAAACATTCCATTCCATTCCAGTCCTGGGGACCATTCAGGCTTGTTCGCATTTGTGTTCCTCACGTGTTGCCCCAAAAAATGAGGTGATTTGATAAAATGCTATGCCCAAGATAACCATCCAGGTGCCGGCGGGGAAGTGGCTCAAATAGCCCAGGCTATTATATCACTTCCTTATGTCCGGTCGTGATGGTCAAGTGGTTTAAGGCATCCCTGTACATACCAGTTGCGTTGCTCCTGGGAGTATGGGTTCGTTGGGTGTGAGTTTTCATATATATATATATATATATATATATATATATATATATATATATATATATATATATATATATATATATATATATATATATATATATATATATATATATATATATATATATATATATATATATATATATATATATATATATATATATATATATATATATATATATATATAAAACATGTGTATCAAAACATGTTTATGTGGTATACATCTCACAGTGACAAAATCTAATTTAATGTTAGAGGACAATGTAATGAACAATAATGAAAGGGAAATTACACAGTATACATGACGGTAATACATCCGAGACCTAAATTTATACATTCTCTATCATAGTTCACATAATATTTCCTATACAGCATTATGTAGCATTCCATAATATAAGCATATATGGATGTTTTTCAAGCTACATGATATTAGGCTACTGCTAATCACTAGACTTCTAATATATATCCACAAATACATGGCGAGGACTTATGGTACAGATATAAAATATACATAGATATATGTGGCATACATTGGTAACACACATTTAATACTAGTGTGTTGTCAAAAAAAGAATAACTACATAAATTAATATTCGTGATACTAGGCTAATCAGCCAAGATATCACTATACAGTTTGAGCACATCATACACCAGCTACAGTATGATCATACTGGTGTATGTGTGGTCATAACACCACCTCACACCCATATGGTAATATCACAACACACCATGGACCAGTATGGTAATATCACACCATGGACCAGTATGGTAATATCACACCATGGACCAGTATGGTAATATCACAACACACCATGGACCAGTATGGTAATATCACAACACACCATGGACCAGTATGATAATATCACAACACACCATGGACCAGTATAGTAATATCACAACACACCATGGACCAGTATGGTAATCCACAACACACCATGGACCAGTATGGTAATATCACAACACACCATGGACCAGTATGGTAATATCACAACACACCATGGTCCAGTATGATAATATCACAACACACCACGGACCAGTATGGTAATATCACAACACACCATGGTCCAGTATGGTAATATCACAACACACCATGGACCAGTATGGTAATATCACAACACACCATGGTCCAGTATTGTAATATCACAACACACCATGGACCAGTATGGTAATATCACAACACACCATGGTCCAGTATGGTAATATCACATCACACCATGGTCCAGTATGGTAATATCACAACACACCATGGTCCAGTATGGTAATATCACAACACACCATGGACCAGTATGGTAATACCACAACAAACCATGGACCAGTATGGTAAGATCACAACACACTATGGACCAGTATGGTAATCCACAACACACCATGGACCAGTATGGTAATATCACAACACACCATGGACCAGTATGGTAATATTACAACACACCATGGACCAGTAAGGTAATCCACAACACACCTGAGTGATTGTGAGGTGATGGTGATATAGCAGTGATAGTAATATAATAAAGATAGTGTGATAGTGATACTGAGGTGGTGATATCACAGTGATAGTGAGGTGATGGTAATATGGCTGTGATAGTGAGGTGATGGTAATATACCATACTCTCTTACTCCATTGTACCCCTGGCTTTGCCTGTGTCAATTATGCAAATTATTACTTACAGTGTACCTGAGAGTACCTGTAAGTCCCTTGTAAGCTACCTCATTTTTTCTTTTTTTTTGTTCATTTTGTGTTTTGTATAGACTTTTTTATATATTTTTTCCCCTTTTATATCATAATTCTATTTTGTAATTTGCCATTCTTGCCTTGCTTTCCTGCAACCAGCCTTTTTATGCAGGCAAGTTTAGAACCTGAACTAAACCTCTTATCCACTATCTATGACAATAATCACTTTAATGATCTGAACTGCAGATATTTTACAGCACATGATGTAAACAATGTATTAACACATAATCACAATATCTCTGTAATCAACTTGAATGTTAGATCCCTAGGTAAACACTTCGATGATGTTAGTGCCTTGATTGAAACTATTGACAACAAATTCACTTTTATTATACTTACTGAAACGTGGTTGAAAGAGGATACTACTCAACTCTTTAACATGCCTAACTACTCGGCAATTCACAACTGTCGTCAAATTCAGAGAGGTGGTGGTACTGCTCTTTACTACCACCATGAACTAACATGCTTAAAAGTAATTAGAACTAGAGACTGCTGTGGGGAGTATATCTTTGCCAGTTTCAGAGTCAAGGGTGCCGAGTCTATCCTGTCTGTGGGTGCAGTCTATAGAATTCCTAACACTGATGTGTCCGAATTCAATTCAAACCTTAGTAATCTAATACTCGATAACAGACTGAACAAAAACCATCTAATTATCGCAGGGGACTTTAATATTGACCTCTGCGAGCCTGAGCACCCTACTGCTGTTAGCTTCCTCAACTGTATGAATTCCTGCTTCCTCATACCCTTAATCACTAGACCTACTAGAATCACTGATAGCACTGCCACGACTCTAGATCACATCTGGACCAACATAACCTCTCCGCTTACTTCAGGTATAATCAATGTATTATACATATATAAAACGCTGAACTGTAATGCCAATCCTAACCTCAAAAGCTTCATTGAAGGTTGTAACAGAACCCATGAGCACCACACCAGAAATAAATACAGTTTTGATATTCCAAGAGTACGACTTAATCAAACTAGAAATGCTCTACAAATCAAGGGACCCAGAATGTGGAATGACCTTCCCAACCATGTTAAAGACTGTACCTCTCTCAACCAGTTTAAGATTAAAACTAAACACTACCTAATAAATTCCCTGTAACCTACCTTACCCCTCTATTGTCAACCCATGTCTGTTATTTTTTTAAACACTGCTGTTTGTAGACCTATTGTATTTGTGCTGATTTTTCAGTCATGTTCCCCCTTTTTTTTATCTTTATTTGTATTTGTTCTCAACTAATTTTATTCTTTATGCTCAATTAGTATTAAGTTATAGATATAAATGTTTTTCCTGCCAGAAACGCAGGAAAAACAACACACCATTGCGTATAGTGCGTAATAGTGGCTTTAGACATTGTATGTACTAGCTCTATCTATAAATCGATCCATTAATGTAACATCCCTTGTATGTATGTACCTTACCTGAATAAACATATTTATATTTATTTATTTATTTATTTATTTATTTATTTATTTAATATAGCTGTGATAGTGAGGTGATGGTAATATAGCTGTGATAGTGAGGTGATATAGCAGTTTTTTTTATAATTGTTTTTCTACCACAGACGTGGCCACACATTTACAATGCTAACCAGCATATATACATTTTCTTCTGTCCTCCATGGACAGGGTTAGAGATGTGTTAAACATATAGTTCAGGGGTTTATTGAACAATCAACCACAGAAGGTGATTCGGTGCTTTTAAAATGCTAAGCTAACCTACAAACATAAATACATAGATACACAGATTTAGGTATGTCCTACATAAAGTGTTCTATGTGTCCTTTACATGTCATTAATGTGCATTTACAAAGGTGAAATGTAATTCTGATCAGCTTCCTTATATACTTTATACACATACACACACACATATACGTTCATATATATATATATATATATATATATATATATATATATATATATATATATATATATATATATATATATATATATATATATATCCAAGGGTGAACTATTGCAACTAAAAACAATCAAACAAGTGGATTGGCAGTGTGGAATCGTCTTAACTGCAGTGAGGGCCAACAAGCGCGCCTTGAGGGGCTCCCTCGGTTATGGTTGGGGGCGGGGGGTGGGGGGATGGGGTGTTGTTGTGCGGTCAGTCGAGGGGGTGACCAGTGTGTAAGTGTTTATGAAATATCCCTGAAAAATAGATACCTCGGCTCTCGGGAAACAGGTATCGTGTTTTAAGTGCATCGAGTCCACAGTGAACCAGATTATATTGTGCAGTGATATATCACGAAATTATACAATCGTGTTAGTGTCACCCCTCTGACCCCCCTCCCCATACCCGCTTGTGTGTACCGTCACCCAACCCACGAGTAACCCCCCCCCCGCCCCACCCAACCGCGACCGCCATCTCCCTGTGTCCACCCCCTCACGCTACGTCCGCCCACCCAGCGCCCGCCCAGTGCCCACCCTGCGCCCACCCAGCGCCCACCCAGTGCCCGCCCTGTGCCCACCCAGTGCCCGCCCAGCGCCCGCCCAGCACCCGCCGATGTCGCAGGTCACGACTGACAGCCAGGCTTCTCTTAGCCAAGAGGAGCCATCAAGCGACGTCAGGTACGGCACATGCCAAGTGTGCGACAAGGTGTGGAGACTCAAGCATAACGGAGATGTGCACAAGCATGCTCACAACGGAGCCGATTGTCCGGGTATGTGGTGCCCTCCCAAAACGAGTATCAATCAAGGCCCCACTCCAGCAGTCAGGGAAAACACCTCCAACAGCTTCATTTCGACTGAAAATCTACTAGAAGCCATCAAAGCAACATCGGTTGGAACCTTGCAGCACATCCCCAAAGCTGCCCGACCCCAGGCAGCAGCCAAACTATCCAGCCTCTTGAAAAAGGTCAATGACTCCCCCGGAACCATCCAAGCATGGCGCAACCTTCTCCTGTTTGGAAACATATGCCTAGCTGTCCCTGCAAGGAGAGACAAATCACTACCTTCCTCAGTCATTATGGCTATAAATAGTTTTCCTAGAGAGGACAACCAGGTACCCCTCCCCACCCGTGCCAAAAACATCCACTGCAGGAAAGGTATCAACAGCAGAACCAAGGCATCCAAAATGAGAGCAACAGTCAGCAAGAAAATAGAAGAAGGCAACACAATAGGGGCAATCAGAATCATCACCAGTGAAGACACAGTTGCCACCAGGGATGCCGATACAGCACAAGCCCTGAGGGAAAAACACCCACCCAGAGCTCCTCGTGACGACAGTGTTCCCCTAGTCGGTGTCACCAGAGCAGAACCCCTGAGTGTGCTCGAATCCATGGTGCATAAAGCAGCTTTATCCTTCCCACCAGGTTCAGCAGGTGGGTTCACAGGACTAAGACCCAACCACATCAAACAAATGCTCAACCCTGCACTTGGAGACATTGCACAGGGTCCCTGGTGGAACTAACTAGATTCGCCAACACATGTCTAGCTGGCAACATACCAGAGACCATACGGCCTCTCTTTTTTGGCGCTACCCTCTGTGCCCTGAGGAAAAAAGATGGAGGAATCAGACCGATAGCTGTGGGCAATTCACTCCGGCGTCTCGTCGCTAAGGCTGCTGCTAGAGCAGTTAGTCAGGCAGCAGCCGACATGCTGAAGCCAAAACAGCTTGGGTTTGGCATTCCCCAAGGGTGTGAGGCAGCGGCTCATGCAGCTAGAGCCTACATTGCCAACATTACGGATGAAAAAACCCTGATAAAGCTGGACTTCAAAAATGCTTTCAATCTGGTTAGAAGGGATGCAGTACTCAGTGCGGTTCATCGCCTTTATCCTTCCCTCTACCCGTTTGTAAACTCATGCTACAGCAAGAATTTAACTCTACTTTTTGGGGAACATGAAATCGAATCACAAGAAGGTGTCCAACAGGGTGACCCCCTTGCTCCTTTTCTTTTCTGCCTAGTCATCAAGGAAGTTACCGATAACCTGTCCAGTGAGCTCAACATTTGGTTTTTGGACGATGGTACTCTAGCCGGCTCCCCAGACTCACTCTTGGATGACATAAGAATAATTCAGGAGCAAGGAGCAAGCCTAGGCCTCGCCTTGAACCCTTCCAAGTGCGAAATAACCTCCACCAACCAGCACATAATAGAGCAAATAAAGGTTGTTTTGCCTGACATTCATACAACCAACCCTGAGGACAGCACACTCCTAGGTGCTCCTCTTGGAAGGAATGCCATCGACGAGGTCCTCGGTAAGAAGATCACTGACCTGAAGAGGATGAACGAGAGGATTGAAGACATCGATGCCCATGATGCACTTTACCTCATCACCAGATGCTTGTCCCTCCCCAGGCTGACCTACTTTCTAAGATGTTCGCCATCTTTCAACAATATTAAATTAGAAGAGTACGACAGCTTGCTGAAATCAACACTAGAAAAAGCCCTCAATCTTTCCCTCAGCGAATCACAGTGGAAACAGGCCTCCCTTCCTGTCAGACTCGGGGGCCTTGGCGTGCGCACAACACAAATTGCTGTACCAGCGTTCCTGTCCTCTTCAGTGAGGTCTGACAACGTGGTGAAGGAAATCCTACCTGAGCACCTAGTTCAACAGGCAGGGGTACATGATCCCAGCTTCACAGACTGCACAACCAAATGGGTCTCTCTTGCAGGACCAGCACCCCAACCACCGCCTTCTGAAGCCCATAAGCAATCCAGCTGGGATCGCCCCATTGCCGACCAAGAAGCTGCGACTTTGCTAGAAGCTGCGACAACACCACATGACACTGCCCGACTTAAGAGCTGTAGCAGCTCCTCATGCAGGTGATTTCCTTTTAGCAACCCCAATGTCAGCAACCGGCACCCGTCTCACACCGCAGGCCCTCCGAATTGCCGTGGCTCTCTGTCTCGCTGCCCCAATCCACACCGAATACAGGTGTATTTGCGGCGAGGCAGAGGCCGACAGGTATGGACGGCATGGCCTTCTCTGCCAAAGGACAGGAGGATGGCTTGCAAGACACGGCGAGGTCAATGACATTATTAAGAGAAGCCTTACCACAGTCGGTTGTCCAGCACAGAGAGCCACGTTACCTAATGTCCCGCAACTCTGATGAGCCTGTTGGTCGCCCAGACGGAATCACGGTGAACCCCTGGAAGAATGGTAGACAGTTGGTGTGGGACTACACTTGCGTCTCAACTTTAGCCAATACCTATTTTGACTTCAGTGCTACTCAAGCAGGAGGAGCTGCCAATCACCAGGAAGCAGCCAAGTCACGTAAATACAGAGACCTTGAGCACCGCTATGATTTTGTCCCCATTGCCTCAGAGACACTTGGTGCCTGGGGTAAAAGTGCTGCTAGCTTTTTGAAGGAGTTGGGGTCTAAGCTAATCGAAACAACTAGAGACCCTAGAGCTGCCAGTTTTCTTTTTCAGCGCCTTAGTGTGGCAATCCAGAGAGGAAATGCTCACTGCATCCATGGTTCCTGCCCGCCTTCTGAGGAGCTGGAGGAGCTATTCAACTTGTGACAAGCAGCCTTGTACCTTGCATGTAATCAATATTGTAACTTTTTGTGTGTAATGACATTTTCAAATAAAGTTAGATAAATATACACACATACTAAAAGAATAGGGGTGGTAGGAGAAGAAAATATCAAAGTGTTCAGTGAGGATCCACAAGGTCTTCTCTGAGTACTCTTTATTTTCTTCTCCAGGCTATGGGTCCCTACACTTGCACCAGAGGTGGTACCCCTTCTAGGATTTAAAAAAAAAAAATCCAGCGTTGAATATAATGAAACGATATTTTCTGGGTGAGTCCCGGAGGCTCCCCGGAGCTATCCAGGCTGAATGGATATGTATAACTTTCTGGCATCAGTCAATGCATGGAGTTCTTGCCTACCGGGGACCACAAGCCAGAACCTGGCCCCCTCTAGAGAGGCACGAGGAGCAATGGCCTATAGAGACCTCCCTTATTATTGGGAGCATTCTATGTCTGCCATCGACCGGGAAAGGCACCCAGAAAGGTAGGCGCCCCAAAACAAACCCCTATTCTGGTAAACTATTGTGACCGAAGACCGAACAGGCGAACAGAACTCCCCAAACAAAAATTAATCCTCATGACGTCATCATGTCGCCGCGCCTCCGTCTGCGCAACCCCCCTCCCCTCCCAGGGAGGGGGAAGGGGGGAGCCCCAGACCCCACCGCCGGCGACCCAACCTTCAGTTCTTAGGCTGGATGTCAAAAACCCGAAAAAAACACCGCCGACCGGTAGGGAGGGAGGGATGCCGGGGAGCCTCCGGGACTCATCCAGAAAATGGCGTTTCATTACATTCAACGCTGGATTTCTGGGGGGAGCCTCGTCGGCTCCCCGGAGCTAACTACCCACAGATAAGGAACAGGGACTTACCTGGGAGGCGGGCCGTCCTCACTCCTCAATGCGAAGGCGAGACAACTGGCTGCAACCGCCGACCAAAGGCAACGCAGGCCCTACTAGGCCCAGGGACATTCACCAGGTAGCGAGCGGCCAGGACCCTGTTCGAACTCCAAAAGCCCGGGCCCGAATGTCCACCCAAGACATGTTGCCAAAAACAGCCGCCAAGGCCGCAAACTTACGAACGTCGTGGGCCCGGGGAAAAAACCGCAGGCTGGCTACACTTTATAACCCTGTGGACAACCTGAGAGACCCGAGCCCGAGAACAGGGAAGAAGGGAAACCGGATCAACCCAGAGCGCATCCCCGGCCGTAGAAGCCATGGCTCGCAAATAACGGCGAAGAGCCGCAACAGGACACAACACATGATGCACCCCCGGCCTGACCAACCAAGCGTCAACCACCCAAGGCCCCTCCGAAATGCAGCCGTCTCATTCTTTGCCAGAAAAGAGGGAGACGGCTGCAAACGAACAAAAACGACCACCAGGACCGAAAGAGCAGAAACCCGGCACCAGAGGAGAGCATGAAGCTCGCCCACCCGACCCCCCAAGGCAAAGCCAACAGGAAAAGAGCCTTGGAAAAACAATCCCGAAGGAAGGGGCCACCACAAACCTGGGCAGAGAGAGAAAAAGAAGCACGCGGTCCAAAGACCAAGACGGCTCCGGAGGAGCGTGAGCAGGCCGGAGGTGAAACAACGCCCTAGATAACTTGCGAAACAGGGCGGAAGTAACATCCATCCTGAAAGCAAGCTGAAGCGGCTCCGCCAACGCCGCACGATATGAAGCAACAGTATTCGGCATAAGATGACGGTCCTGAAACAACCAAGAGAGAAAGGACAGAACAACCCTATCAGAGACCGAAGAACACCGACGCAGTGATGGGAAAACCGGAAGGACCACCAGGAAACCTCATACTGCCGCTGAGACTAAGCACGCAGGTGGGAGACCAACAACGCAGCCACCTGCGCACCATACAACGATTGATAAACCTGAGTCAAAAACACCAGACGCGAAGACTCACGGAGAAGACAGAACCAGCCTCGTACAGGGCCGGACCGATCTGCTGAAAGAGGCGGAGCCGCGGGAAGACCCTCGGGCACGGACACCGAGCAAGCAGCGCCTGAAACCCAGGCTGGGCCGGCCACCAAGGGGCCAGAAGGACAACACGACCCTGGTAAGTCTCCAAGCGAGTCAGGACCTGGAGCAACAGCGGAACTGGGGGAAAGAGGTACAGGTAACCCCACCTCGCCCAGTCCAGCCGGAAGGCGTCGACCCCGACGGCTACGCAGTCGGGGAAGGGCGCCCACATAAACCGGGAGATGCCTCGACCACGCCGACGCGAAGAGATCCACGTCCGGAGTCCCGAACGTCTGGCACAGCCAATGGAAGGAGTCGGCATCGACCGTCCACTCCGAAGACAGGGGACGAAACCGAGAGAGGCCGTCCGCCAGGATGTTGGACACCCCCCGGACATGAACCGCCAGGAGAGCCAAACCCGAGAACTGAGCAGACGAGTCACCCGAAGCGACCAGCCCCAAAGAGCCAAGGACCGCATCGAACCCCCCCAGTTCAAACAATGAACCACTGGGGAGCAGTCCGAATGGAGCTGGATCGTCGATCCGCGAGCGACTCGAATCCTCCGGAGCGACATCCAAACAGCCGCGAACTCCCGCACCGTGCTGTGAGCCCAACGGAAGGACGGAACCCACCGCCCCTGGCCGGCCTGGTGAGCACTGGTCACAAAACCCCAGCCAAGAGACGACGCGTCCGTGTACACATCGAGCGAGGGCTCGGGAAGGCGCCAAGGCACCGAACCCCGAAAAACCCGAAGAGGAAGCCGGCGACGCAGCAACCGACGCAAGGCACCCGGGGGTCGAACCCAACGATCACGAGAGAGGCGGAAGGGCCGGCTCCAAAGGAACCAAAACAGCCGACGAAGCCACACCCGACCCGGCGGGTAGACCATCATGGCAAAGTTCAGACTTCCGCACAAACTCTCGAGCAACCGCCACGTGACCGGGGAACCCCTCAGAAACAGGCGAAGGCGGGACCGCAGGCGCAAGAGAGCCGCCGGAGGAAGAGACAAGGAAGCAG
The DNA here is from genome assembly GCA_020271785.1 of Procambarus virginalis. Classification (NCBI taxonomy): domain Eukaryota; kingdom Metazoa; phylum Arthropoda; class Malacostraca; order Decapoda; family Cambaridae; genus Procambarus; species Procambarus virginalis. The sequence continues at coordinate 123,980 of WNGS01163772.1, read as the reverse complement.
TCCGAGCGTCCCAAACCAGACCCAGCCAAGACCGAACCTGAAAGGGAGCCAGATGGGACTTCCTCCAGTTCACCAAGAACCCGAACCTGGCGAGCTGGGAAAGAACCAAGTCCCTGACGAGCAGACACTCGGACTGGCTGGGAGCCCAAACTAGCTAGTCGTCAAGAAAGGCCACCACCCGAACACCTAGCAGACGCAGGCGGGCCACCACGACCCGAGTAAGGCGTGTGAAAAAGCGTGTGCCAGATTCAACCCGAAGGGAAGACAACGAAAGCGGTAACCTGACGCCCCACCACAAACCGAGCCAGTCCCTGAATACCGGATGAACCGGGACGTGCCAATACGCGTCCTTGAGATCTAGGGACACCATCCAAGCGCCCCTCTCCAAGAGAAGACGGACCTGGGACAGAGTAGTCATCCGAAAGGAGGGGCACAAAACCCACGGGTTCAGACGGGACAAGTCCAGAATGAACCGGCGGTCGCACAGTCCCGTTTCGGAACTGAAAACAGGCGGGAAACCACCTGAGGGACGCAGTCGCTTCGACCACGCCCAAGCGAACCCACTCCGAGATGACCCGACGGAGCGCAGGAGAAGAGGCCTGTCCCGCCAGGCCCGAACCCCCCGAGGGAGGAAGAGCCCAACGCCACCACAGGCCGCGCGACACGACCCGAAAAGCCCACGAATCGTGGGACCAGGCGGGCAAACTGGGCGAGCCGCCCCCCCACCATCGCCCCGTCAACGGGGGAAACGCGAAAGGGCCGACGCGCCTTACGAGAACCAAGGCGACGAACAGAACGAGTCCCACCCCGTCCAGCAACAGCCAGAACCGAAGGCGCTGCCAGCCCCGAATCTGGCACCAATGGCCTACCCCAACGAAAAAACCCCCGAGCCCTGGCACGACCCTTCCGGGAAGGCCCCCCACGAGCCCCCGGAGCAGCAACTCCGACATAGGCCGCCAACTGACCGAGGCCGCCTGCAGATACTGCCCGACAGCAGACTCTGCAAACAGCAACGGGCAAAAGGGCGAGGACAAACGAAGAGCCAGGGCCCAGGCGGACTCCAAAGAGGAAGCCAGCACCGCCTGACGACACGCGAGGTGAGAAGNTATGTATGAGTGTGTACATGTGTATTTCTGTGGTTGGAAGAAAACGCTCACGGAGTGGGGACTTATTTTAATTTTAAAATAATAATAATTAATTATTTAATAATAAATAATTAATTAATAATACAATCATAAAAGATTAAATTAGATAATCCTTAACTGAAGAAGCATAATAGCTCAATATAACAAATAGGTAATAGAGCTGAATTAATTATGGTGACTAATGAAGATTAGTGAATAAATAATTAATTAATAATACAATCATAAAAGATTAAATTAGATAATCCTAAACTGAAGAAGCATAATAGCTCAATATAACAAATAGGTAAATAGAGCTGAATTAATTATGGTGACTAATGAAGATTAGTGAAAGCCATAAATTAATATACAGAAGTAGAATTAATGTAATCAAATACATTGAAGAGACATCTCTAATTTAAAGTTGCCTGAGCATTTACGGTAATTGTAAAGCTTGGTATTCTTGGCTTGTCACTTTGGGGGTTCCGACGGAGCACCCCCATTTGGGGGTTCCGACGGAGCACCGGGAGGAGGGTGGGAGTTTTGTGGTGTACCTGCGGGGCGGCGAGCCAGAAGGCGCCGCGCCTGTGCTCCCAAGTACCCCGCTCTACGCGCGCGCGCGCCGCTTAGTCGTTTAGACAGTGGAGCACGGTAATGCGTATCCTTCCCCACAGAATTTCACCGCTTTTATGATAAAAGCAGTGACTATTCTGTGGTTGGAAGAAAACGCTCACGGAGTGGGGGACTTATTTTAATTTTAAAATAATAATAATTAATTATTTAATAAATAAATAATTAATTAATAATACAATCATAAAAGATTAAATTAGATAATCCTTAACTGAAGAAGCATAATAGCTCAATATAACAAATAGGTAAATAGAGCTGAATTAATTATGGTGACTAATGAAGATTAGTGAATAAATAATTAATTAATAATACAATCATAAAAGATTAAATTAGATAATCCTTAACTGAAGAAGCATAATAGCTCAATATAACAAATAGGTAAATAGAGCTGAATTAATTATGGTGACTAATGAAGATTAGTGAAAGCCATAAATTAATATACAGAAGTAGAATTAATGTAATCAAATACATTGAAGAGACATCTCTAATTTAAAGTTGCCTGAGCATTTACGGTAATTGTAAAGCTTGGTATTCTTGGCTTGTCACTTTGGGGGTTCCGACGGAGCACCCCCAATCCCGTGAGGGCCAGCTGCGCGGAACCCCCACCCCCGAAGGGCGAGCGGAAGCTGGCTGCTAAATAGTAGCATGACTACTTGCTACGTGGCCGTAAGCGTGCCCAGATGCCCGGAGAGGCCATTAAAACACTCATGGTATCCTGACTGAAAAAGGTACCAATCCGAGTCCTCTAGGCAGATGCTGCGAGCAGACACAGCTCGCTTGGAGGCTTATGGAGCGGCAACTAGACGGTCCCTGGGCAGTAAGGCGGGGTGGCCCGCCGTCTATGCCCTGGAAAGGCGTAGACGGCCTACTGCCGAAATTGGACTCCAGCAGGGAGCGCTTCCACCCTGGCGAATGACTGTCGATCCGGTGTATATCTTCGTCGTAGTATCCCGCCCTCACAGGGACCAGTCCTGGACGCCTGGCCCCAGGGCGGGTGCGGGAATGTGAACGCTATCCACTCCGAGGCCGATTCCCCAGGGTCGACCCGTGTTGGTCGCTGTCGCTGTGGTGAGCCCCTCGGGTGTGGAGTGGTGTCTGCTTAGAAGCGAGTCGGTTACCTCCCAGTATACCTCGCATGGTGGGCATGAGAGCTGTGGTCCACCTTTCGTGGCCCACTGCGCCTTCCTCGATCATCACAGGTTTTCGTCATCCTCATTCTATTGTGGGTCTCCTCACTACTGTGGCCGTAAGCGTGCCCGTATGCCCGGAGAGGCCATTAAAAAACAGTCGGTCTTCCTTGACCCAGACTGAAAAAGGTACCTTTCCGGGTCTACTTGGCAGATGCTGCGAGGAGACGCAGCTCGCTTGGTGGGCCGGCGGAGTACCATCTTGACGAGCCGTGGAGCGGGGAGGCGGGAATGGCCCCCCACTGTGGACTGGGAGGAGTACATACTGCCGGGTTTGTACTCCATGCAGGCAGCGCTTGTCACCGTGGGGAATGACTGGTTGTTTCCGTGTTTATCTTCGTCGTAGTAGCCCACCTTCGCAGAGACCAGTCCTGGATGGCTGGCCCCAGGGCGGGTGTGGGAATGTGGACGCTGTCCACTCCGAGGCCGACTTGCCAGGGTCGACCCCGAGTCGGTCGTTGTCGCTGTGGTGAGCCCCTCGGGTGTGGAGTGGAGGTGTCTGCTTAGAAGGGAGTCGGATGCCTCCTAGTATACCTCGCACAGTGGGCATGAGAGCCGTGGTACTCATCCTGCGAGTCTTAGTTTATTGTGCACCCCATAGTTATCATGGGCCCGATCACGAAGCAGTTACGCAAGTACTTACAAACGTGTACATCTTTCCTCAATCTTTGCCGGCTTTGATAACATTTATTAAACAGTTTAAAAACATGAAAACTTCCCAATCAACTGTTAATATTTTTATAAACAGCCTCGTGGTGCTTCAGAGTTCATAAGACAGTGTACAGTGGGTAGAGAAGATCTTGTGATCGATCTGGGATCGTGGGGTAATGTGCATACGAGCGGTAACAGACTCGTAGATCCCATACCAGTGATGATAAGACTTGCTAGTGCTCTGTAGCAGTCGATGGGAATGGGGAAATAAGTGTTAGTGCTTTAAGGCAGATTTCCCATGTTTGTTTAAGACGAAATCGTTGTGCGCGTCACCTGGATACGAACGCTTCACTTCACCGGTGGGTCGAGGGTACGAAACAAGCCGTGTTCTGGGAGGGTTCGGTGCGCGCCAATTGCACGAACGATACCGCTGTGGTACCAAGCCAGCCAGCCTAACACCACTGAGCCAGCCACCCATAGCGGGGTGCCTGATGTATGGGAATGGTGTGTGTAAGCCGGCAGTATGAATGTAAGTACCTATGTGTGTATTTCTGGTGATTAGTAGTCTCTAAAGCTTGAATTCGAGGTCAAGTGTTCCGTCGCATTGTCACGCAGCACCTGTAAGGTGAAGTGGAGTGTGGACGAGGAGATAATCACCCTTGTTATCTTGTCAGACCTGAGGGACCTACGTCTTGTGAGCACAGACGTACAGTGTGTGTGTGTGTGTGTGGATACACACGGGAACAGAGTATATACATAGATTAGCCAAGGACTGAGAGCATGTCCATGTAATATTATATTATTCCATTGTGGTAATTATTCATTCTTGATCGTCCGTGGGACGGAGTGATATCATTTTCATGTGTAGTCTTGCAGGTGTGGAATTTCAACACTGAGCGCTCAGGTATGTGGTAACGTCAGTGATTCCTGGCAATGATTATTGTGGAGTGTGCCACAGTGTGGTTTTAATTTCTTGTATTGTTCCCAGGACCGTGACAAGTGTGATTTATATATATATACATATTGTGGTTGCAGTATTAACGTAATTTTGGTAGAATTTGGTGAGTGACGAGGCTGTCGGGAGTGACAGCCCTCGCTCTGTCGAGTAACGTAAAACTCGGGAGTGTTTATTCGGCATGCGTGATCGATAAATCACTCACCCATGTGATTTAGGAGTGCGAGATCTCCTTAGTGTTCCCAATAACGTTTGATAGCTGTAGGCTACATGTGTCAGCAGTAATTATATATATATATATATATATATATATAATCGTAGTGTCACGGTGCCCAGTGTTATTGTGTTATTTACTGTGTGGTTATTGCAAATTTGGGACCTATGTTCTAGGGGTTATTGAGAGCACTGGGGTCATTTGCAACAGTAAATAAGTAAGTGTTGAGCAGTATACTAATGTTGGGAAATTAGAGTACTTGCCGTGTGTGTTGTTGCAAAGGGGTTGTCATTGTTAGTGATTGTTGCTAGAGTTGAGCAATCACCGTGGGTGACTGCAGTTCAGTAAAGTCATTGTGGGGGCAGTGTTCTAGAGGGTTCATGTCCTGTATGTTATTTTACTAGGTTCTGCGGTATTGTCATTGCAACCGGATTGTAACGTAAATCACTGTGATTTGTTAGTGTGATTTGACATTGTCGTGGGTGAACTCGGCTGTAGACGAGTACTTGGGTATACATATATTCTCCTGTTTATCTGGTAGGACATCGAAGTCCAGTATTCAGTGAGGTGATTGCGAGGCAATTAATATAACGTAACCGAGGGAACGCCCATTGCTTAAGAGAATTTGTTCTTTTACAATATGAGTAACGTAGAATACGCTTGGGTTAATTTACTTTCCTGCAAGCAGCTACGGTAGTCTCAAGGAGCCTAGCCATCAGCCAGATAAGAATTAGAGTATTGTCTGTCGTAATTAACGGTCAGTGGGCCGGGTAATTGACGTGTTTCAGGAAGTCAAAGTAATTAATCTCGATCCTTGTTGATCGACTCACACGAAGGCCCCCATTGTTCCATTAACGTAACGTCGTTATTTATGTCCGGAAGTACCGGCACTTGATTGACTCGTGGGAAGAGTAACGTCATTTTAGAATAACGTAAACGTGGTGCCTAATTACTGTTATTAGCCACCTGAATTGGTCTGAGTATGGAAGGCTCAGATGGAATTCATACCTTAATGTAAATTGCTGGGCCTGTGTGAAAGGTTGCGTATTTAACTGTTTAATTATTGATCTTGAGGATAGTAATTAATTACTCTAAAGGTAATCACGAGTGATTACCGTTCTCTTAGCACTTTGGACATTGTAAATCAGAGTTTACCATCGCTGAGTGATTAGTAACCGATTAACGTAAATTAACGTAACTAGTAAAGAGATTAATCAGCTGTCTTGTAGTACAGGGATTAATGGGATTTTTCTCACTGAATGCTCGACGGGTAGAGTGTTGTGTAATTTCCGCGTTACTAGTGACAGTTGTAAGAGTTATTAAATTAACGTAAATGTTATTGTGTTATTAACGTAAATCAATTGTATTGATTGTTGATCGTCCGTGGGACGAAGTGTTAACGTAAAGATTAATTTGAGGAAGGGTGCTGGAGTTGCCAGTGAACCCATTAGTTATTGATGTCATTGAAAGACTACTGATTTGATTGCATTGCAACCGCTATTGCAGGTGTAGACTGCACTGAGGCGTAGAACAGTTAGGAGGTTACTGGAGACGTGTTTCAGAACTCACTGTGTCATTTGTTGTAATTGTGATTATAGATCTGTTAGTTCTTGCTTGCTTGTTGATTCCTCTGTGGGCACGCTTATGTTCGAGTTAGTTCATTATGCAGTCCGAGGGGCTGGTGTCTAGCTGTCATTGATAGTGTCACAGGAAGGATTTCGAGTAACGTCATTGACATTTCTTTTTGTTTTGTTGTAGTAGTTAGTACTTTATTGAATAAACTAAGTTGTTATGTTAACACTGTCTTTTCGTTACACCCCCACACGTTATTATTGTTATGCAAATGTTCTTCACACTCGACTATTGGAGACTTATTTCTGAGCTTTGGATCAAATATACGGCACTACACAACAATAAATTATTGTTGTGAGAGCCCAGGACCTACTCGTTAGATTCGCTTCGGCGAGTTACGAAGGTCGACGACCCAAGTGGAGGGGATTTCAATTTCATTGGGGTCTCGGCGTTTGCTCGCGCCTAGTCAATTGTTCGTACAGGGTCCCAAAGTGAGGAATGAGCTGCTTACTACACTGGTGTGTTAGCTAAGAAAGTCCTTCCTCAGGCGACCTAGTTGAATATCACGACAGGAATAAAGGTTAAAGAATAAGAAAATTCTTAGAAATTTTCCGAGCTCAATTCCTTATACCAATTTCATTTATTCCAATGTACTGACGTAAGTCAGCACAGCTCAAAAAACTCTCACATTTAGGCCTACCGAGGGTCCGGGTGGTACAGTCGGGTTCGATCACGACGCACAATCGAATCCTGGTTCGAATCCCGGGCGGGACAGAAATGGTTGGGCACGTTTCCTTTCACCTCATGCATCTTTTCACCTACCACTATGTAGGTGCTCAGGAGTTAATCAGCTTGTTGTAGGTTTGCGTCTTTGGGGGGGGGGTGGTTCCTCGACCTGAGGTGAATGAATACACGCTGGCTTCCTGTCCCCCGACACAGTGGATTATATTATAATTATTATAACAGTGTAAATATCAGAGCCTGAACATTAAGAGATCCATAAATCATATCAACTTTTATAAACAAACTTGTTTAACTATTTCTCCATTAACTACTGAACCAGACAACGGCCATCTTAGTACAACAAATATAATGAAAACATTGTAACAATACTAACATTAAACACAGAGAGTGTTTAACATTAAACATTTTAAAGAGTAACATTAAACACAATAACGTGATGTATCAGATGAACAACTCCACAAGAGCCAGATGGTGTGGTGGTACAGTGGACTAGAGGGCGTCTGGGAACACCCAGCCCACAGCTTCGAACCCTCCTCCAGGCTCCTGTGTGGTGGTACAGTGGACTAGAGGGCGTCTGGGAACACCCAGCCCACAGCTTCGAACCCTCCTCAAGGCTCCTGTGTGGTGGTACAGTGGACTAGAGGGCGTCTGGGAACACCCAGCCCACAGCTTCGAACCCTCCTCAAGGCTCCTGTGTGGTGGTACAGTGGACTAGAGGGCGTCTGGGAACACCCAGCCCACAGGTTCGAACCCTCCTCCAGGCTCCTGTGTGGTGGTACAGTGGACTAGAGGGCGTCTGGGAACACCCGGCCCACAGGTTCGAACCCTCCTCCAGGCTCCTGTGTGGTGGTACAGTGGACTAGAGGGCGTCTGGGAACACCCAGCCCACAGCTTCGAACCCTCCTCAAGGCTCCTGTGTGGTGGTACAGTGGACTAGAGAGCGTCTGGGAACACCCAGCCCACAGGTTCGAACCCTCCTCAAGGCTCCTGTGTGGTGGTACAGTGGACTAGAGGGCGTCTGGGAACATCCAGCCCACAGGTTCGAACCCTCCTCAAGGCTCCTGTGTGGTGGTACAGTGGACTAGAGCGCTTCTGGGAACACCCAGTCCACAGGTTCGAACCTTCCTCAAGGCTCCTGTGGAGTTGTTCATACTAACAGTAACATCAATATATACAATAATTACAGGAAGGGGACAGGAAGCCTGTGTACTTGGCCTTGTATTGACCCACCCCCCATCTTTTCAATAATGCAACCCACAACAGCTCCCTAAGTCAATGTCAGTGAGAACAATAACATTAAAAGGTGAATGAAAGACCCAATTTATGTTTTAGTGTAATAAAACCCACTTTAATACAATTTTTAATACATTGAAACATAAATTGAGTCTTTCACCTTCCCTCAAGCACAACACCACTGTAGTTAGTCTCTTAAAAACACTAGAAATAACAATACCACTAATGTCTATGTAAACAACCCCACAGAAGTTGACAGGCATAAACAGCCCTACAGAGGTTGACAGGCATAAACAACCCTACAGAGGTTGACAGACATAAACAGCCCTACAGAGGTTGACAGGCATAAACAACCCTACAGAGGTTGACAGGCATAAACAGCCCTACAGAGGTTGACAGGCATAAACAACCCTACAGAGGTTGACAGGCATAAACAACCCTACAGAGGTTGACAAGCATAAACAACCCTACAGAGGTTGACAGGCATAAACAACCCTACAGAGGTTGACAGGCATAAACAACCCTACAGAGGTTGACAGGCATAAACAACCCTACAGAGGTTGACAGGCATAAACAACCCTACAGAGGTTGACAGGCATAAACAACCCTACAGAGGTTGACAGGCATAAACAACCCTACAGAGGTTGACAGGCATAAACAACCCTACAGAGGTTGACAGACATAAACAGCCCTACAGAGGTTGACAGGCATAAACAACCCTACAGAGGTTGACAGGCATAAACAACCCTACAGAGGCTGACAAGCATAAACAACCCTACAGAGGTTGACAGACATAAACAACCCTACAGAGGTTGACAGGCATAAACAACCCTACAGAGGTTGACAGACATAAACACCCCTACAGAGGTTGACAGGCATAAACAGCCCTACAGAGGTTGACAGGCATAAACAACCCTACAGAGGTTGACAGGCATAAACAACCCTACAGAGGTTGACAGGCATAAACAACCCTACAAAGATTGACAGGCATAAACAACCCTACAGAGGTTGACAGGCATAAACAACCCTACAGAGGTTGACAGGCATAAACAACCCTACAGAGGTTGACAGGCATAAACAACCCTACAGAGGTTGACAGGCATAAACAACCCTACAGAGGTTGACAGGCATAAACAACCCTACAGAGGTTGACAGGCATAAACAACCCTACAGAGGTTGACAGGCATAAACAACCCTACAGAGGTTGACAGGCATAAACAACCCTACAGAGGTTGACAGGCATAAACAACCCTACAGAGGTTGACAGGCATAAACAACCCTACAGAGGTTGACAGGCCTAAACAACCCTACAGAGGTTGACAGGCATAAACAGCCCTACAGAGGTTGACAGACATAAACAACCCTACAGAGGTTGACAGACATAAACAACCCTACAGAGGTTGACAGACATAAACAGCCCTACAGAGGTTGACAGGCATAAACAGCCCTACAGAGGTTGACAGGCATAAACAACCCTACAGAGGTTGACAGGCATAAACAACCCTACAGAGGTTGACAGACATAAACAGCCCTACAGAGGTTGACAGGCATAAACAACCCTACAGAGGTTGACAGGCCTAAACAACCCTACAGAGGTTGACAGGCCTAAACAACCCTACAGAGGTTGACAGGCCTAAACAACCCTACAGAGGTTGACAGGCCTAAACAACCCTACAGAGGTTGACAGGCATAAACAGCCCTACAGAGGTTGACAGACATAAACAACCCTACAGAGGTTGACAGACATAAACAACCGTACAGAGGTTGACAGGCATAAACAGCCCTACAGAGGTTGACAGGCATAAACAGCCCTACAGAGGTTGACAGGCATAAACAACCCTACAGAGGTTGACAGGCATAAACAACCCTACAGAGGTTGACAGACATAAACAGCCCTACAGAGGTTGACAGGCATAAACAGCCCTACAGAGGTTGACAGGCCTAAACAACCCTACAGAGGTTGACAGGCATAAACAGCCCTACAGAGGTTGACAGGCATAAACAACCCTACAGAGGTTGACAGGCATAAACAACCCAACAGAGGTTGACAGGCATAAACAGCCCTACAGAGGTTGACAGGCATAAACAACCCTACAGAGGTTGACAGGCATAAACAACCCTACAGAGGTTGACAGGCATAAACAACCCTACAGAGGTTGACAGGCATAAACAACCCTACAGAGGTTGACAGGCATAAACAACCCTACAGAGGTTGACAGGCATAAACAACCCTACAGAGGTTGACAGGCATAAACAACCCTACAGAGGTTGACAGGCATAAACAACCCTTCAGAGGTTGACAGGCATAAACAACCCTACAGAGGTTGACAGGCATAAACAGCCCTACAGAGGTTGACAGGCATAAACAACCCTACAGAGGTTGACAGGCATAAACAACCCTACAGAGGTTGACAGGCATAAACAACCCTACAGAGGTTGACAGGCATAAACAACCCTACAGAGGTTGACAGGCATAAACAGCCCTACAGAGGTTGACAGGCATAAACAGCCCTACAGAAGTTGACAGGCATAAACAACCCTACAGAGGTTGACAGGCATAAACAGCCCTACAGAGGCTGATGGGCTTAAACAATCCCTCTTTATAAAATTTACAGGCGTTAATAACCCTCCAGAAGTTGATAAGTCTTACTAACCATCCTGTATATACAGAGTATACCCGTGTATTAAGCATACAGTATATTCCAATAGGCATGGACAGGTATACCTGGTACACCCAAACTTATTATGTTATTTAAAAGTATGTATATACAGTATTACTTTTCCAATGGCTTCCGACATTTAATTAAAATGAAAAGAATTGTATTAAACTGTTATGTCAAACACTATCAATGATTTTACCTTATGAAATGATGTTAATCTTTAATTGAATACCAAATTAAGCTAAAAATGTCTTTATTCTGAAGTACGCAGTAATTTATATAATAGCTGCAAACTACAGGAGGTTTACAACTGTCCAAGAAGATTGACAAAAATGTTGAGTTTAAAACGCTGTAACATAAATCATAGTTGCCAATTAGTCAGTAAATTGTTGTAGCTTAAGGAGGGTTCAATAGCATATTAGGTAATAATAACAACCATCCAGAGCATGGTAGGATATTTCACAGATATAGTGAAATAATGATGGAGCCAAGAGTTCGTCTCCTGTGGATTCCTTCCCATATTGGTCTCCTAATGCATGATAAAACTGATGAGTTAGCCAAGACTTTTGCTCGTAAAGAGGGAATTGATTATCAACTTGGCCTGCCTTTAAGCAGCCTGAGGGCAGCAAAATCCCAGGAACATCAACTAAATTTCGGAGACTTGAGGCAAAGTGAAATTCACACCAGTTACTCCATCTATCATCATTCTATTATGCAGGAAGTACCGCACGTCTATGGGTCATCCAATAATGTTAGCAGACTTCTAGATGTTACCACTGCTAGGCTTAGGCTCCGCTACAAGTACCTCTGAGAGTTTGCAACATCTGCTGATGTAGATTTGACTAAATGTAAACTCTGTCTGCAGAACTATTCGCATACTTTGCATCATTATATAATGGATCGTGAAAAAAATTCGGAATTTAGAGATAACACCATCAATAGTGTCCAAGAAATGTGTAAGTACTTCATTCATAATGATGTGCTGGCCGAAATCTTAGCGAAGTATCCAAAATTTGCTTACTGTAGGTAATGCATGCACATGACTGTAAAGCTGCCGCCCAGTTGGGTGGGTGTGCAGCAAGACTAGTAACTGTGTGACTCACCATAGATGTAAAGTGCCTTGTATAGTGACTGTTGTGAGCCTCTTGTAATGTCACCTGTGACACCTCTTTGTGACACAAAGATTATTGATGTGTGTATTTGTGTGGGTGAATAGATATGTATGTGTATGTATATGTGTATACGTATATATATATGTACATGTATGAATGAGGGTGTGTACATGTGTATACAACATTGATAATTTTGTAACTAGCGTCAAACATTGTTATTTGCTTAACTAAACGAACTAGAGGGTTCAGTTCCTGAACCGATTATGTGCCTCTGTAATCCTTTACACCACCGCCCACGGGATGGGTATCGGGTGCATAATAAAGAAAGAAATTGAATTGAATTGAATTGCTTAAGGAGGGTTCAATAGGATATTAAGCAATTATAGAAACCTTCCAGAGCATGGTAGGCCTAACCATCCCTTCCAATATAGATAGGCCTTGGCGCTCTTTCAGAGGTTGATAGTCCTATTCAACCCTTCAAAGGCTGATAGGCCTATACAACCCTCCAGAGGCTGATAGGCCTATACAACCCTCCAGAGGTTACGTTTAAAATCCCACAAAAAATGAATATTTAACCTAAACATTAAACCTCACTAGGAGTATACATACACACTGAGAGGTGTATGCCGCTTTTTGCTGTGTATATATACAGGGAATATGTTATGGGCTGCTGGTTGGTCAAGACGCTGTTATACTCTCCAGGGGTTGATAGGCTTTGATAACCATCCGAAGGTTGTTAAGCCTTAATAACCTTTTAAACACAGTATATACCTGTATAACGTATATATACCACTCTGCACGAGACAATACCACATTCATTTTTTTTTTTTTGAGATATATACAAGAGTTGTTACATTCTTGTACAGCCACTAGTACGCGTAGCGTTTCGGGCAGGTCCCTGGAATACGATCCCCGCCGCGAACAATCGTTTTTTCATCCAAGTACACATTTTACTGTTGCGTTAAACAGAGGCTACAGTTAAGGAATTGCGCCTAGTAAATCCTCCCCGGCCAGGATACGAACCCATGACATGGCGCACGCGGAACGCCAGGCGAGTGTCTTACCACTACACCACGGAGACTTTTGACTTGTTATGCTATATGTAAGTCTGTATACAACAGTTTATATCTGCTTAAGGCAGCACATTAGTCTCAAGAAAATATTAATAATTGAAATTCGTCAAAAACCAATTAAGATTTTATATTATGTAAATTTAAATTCAACATATTAATGGACAGCAATGATATCAAGTATACAATCAATTACATAATAGCTTAAATCTGCTCTCATCTTGTGTGTGTTAATTGAAGTAAATTTCAATTTATTTAGCTTCCTTAATTAACATGGACACACGTCTGTCACTTCTCAGTGTGTATATCTTGTTTATTATACTCCTGGAACTATGTTCAAGGATAAATTATTCTTGTTGGTTGGTCACAATGTCCTTGAGTGGGATTGATAACCCTTCATAGGTTGATAGACCTTGGCAACCCTCCAGAGCTTGATAGACCTTACTAACCTTGTTGTATATACAGAGTATACACGTGTATAAAGTGTTCAGTATATATTTCAATCGGCAAGGGGACGTATACCTGGTACACTCACACTTGATATGGTATATAATTGTTTACGTACAACAGTTTACCTCCTGCTTCAAACAGTACATTAGGCTCAAAGAAATATTTTTAAATTATTTACATCTGAAATATACAAAACTTATATAAAAAAAATATTTTAATCTTGAATTCAATATTATATTAATACTATATTAAACGAAAATGATTTTAAATTGTGCTATGCAGTAATTTATATAATTGATAAAACCAGTTTCCATTCATTAGATCCATATGGATATCAAATGTTTTTTTTTTAAATGTTAATAATTAAGCCATATTTGGTAATTAGTCATTAAACTAGCACAGTTTAAAGAGCTCTCCACAGGCTGTTGGGTCCATTACAACAACCCTTCACACCTTGACAGGTCTTTACATCCCTTTAGGGGTTGGTAGGCCTAAAGAACCATTCAGCGAGTGATAAGCAACACTACCAAGAATCTATCGCCGAAAACATGCCCAAACATAGCAACAAGTCTCCGTGGTCTCCGTGGTGTAGTGGTAAGACACTCGCCTGGCGTTCCGCGAGCGCTGTCATGGGTTCGTATCCTGGCCGGGGAGGATTTACTGGGCGCAAATCCTTAACTGTAGCCTCTGTTTAACGCAACAGTAAAATGTGTACTTTTTTTTTTTTATTTTTACATGCAAGCATGCAAGTATAAGGCAATAAATACAATAAAAAGAACAGAAGAAACAAAATAAGCAAAACAAAAAACTACCGGCCAGAAGGACCGACAGCACAGCACAAAAACAACCAACATCAATAAAACAAATAACGCAAACAGGCTAACAATACCCAAAACACAATAACACATAAAACAAGACAAACATCATAATACACAGAGAAAGCATAAGGAGAACAAAGAAAAAATATGTAAAATAATAAAATCATAAAACATACAACAATCCAAGAAACATAAACAAAATCCACATATGGCACAATAACAACACAAACAATAATCAAAAACATGCACAACCACTTGCAGTGCAAGAAATATAAGGAGAGGAACAAGCACTGAACGTAATAGGGCAAACAGCATAGCCAGAGGGGCACATAATACAACAGAATCAAAGAAACAGGTAATCATGAAATGGTATAGCCACACACTAATTACGATAAAAACATAAGGACCACAATAAACAGGGACATTGAGAAACTAAACATTACACCGGCCTGAAGGGCGCACAATAAATACATCACATATCAGAACATACTACAAGTCCTAGACATACACGAGACACACAGCAATCACACAAACTATCAAGAGTGCGCATGCTTATCCGGCCACTCTGCCGCCGGGAAACGAACACAATACGCCTCCCAAAGCAACAGGATGTCGTCCGGAACAGGGTGACCATGGGCCGTACGAGGATCAGGCATCAAGTCCGGCACACCCTCAACAAAAACCCGAGCCTGTGGAACCCAGACAGTCGAGGGGCACCACGGAACAGGCTGCACTCGGTCAATAAAGTAAAATGACAAAGGGTTGTTCGTTCTATCATACGCCACGCCGGAGGCCAAGATGATTGGGACGGGCTTCCCCCTACAGGCCCGGGCAGCGCACTTGTAACCTCCTTGGCAACCCCACAGGGCTCCGCGGCAACCACCGGACGTGACACCTGCAGGGGCTCCCCACGCCGAACATCCTTCTTCAGCAACAACACGAGGTCGCGGCCCGCACCAGCACCCACACCACCTACATCCGGAGGAGCTACCACCTCCCACTGCAGAGAACCGTCTGCAGAAGAAACAGGAGGTGAATCATAATCACAATCGTCGTCATCAGCAGGCACATAGACGTCAGCGACCATCATCGACACAGAGCGTGAAGCACCCGGATCCACCACATCATCACCCGAAGACCCACCGGCGTCGAAATCCTCCACATCAGCCCAAGCAGTAGAAGAACGCCGGGACCGCTTGGGCACTGGGCGCACATCCTCAGAGCCGGAGGCGGACCCAGAACCACGGGCATCACAAGCCGTGCGAACCCATGCCCGTCTCATGACGGCAGCAGCCTCAACCGCAGGGGGAACCGGGCCGCACACAACAGGACGCTCCGCAGCCCCCCCAGCACCCAGCTCAGCCGAAACAGTAGGGACCCGAGGTGAGGAAGCAGGGCCAGGGTCAGCAGCCGAAGACGATGGAGCCGACGTCGACGCCTCACAGGGAGCACCAAGAAGGTCCACGGGAGCTGCAGGGCCAGAGACATGGTCAGGAGGAACATCCGACGGCACCGCAACACCCGGAGGAGGGTCTGCGACAACCAGGGGAACTTCGGGTGACGCTGGGGAAGCCTCAGCAGCGAACGGGACACTCGCCTCCTCATCCCCGGAGTCCTCCTCCAGAGGGAGCGGCGGGAAATCCTCTTCACGGAACAAGTTCACGGGCGCGACTGGATCAGCAGTACACCCGGCAGTCTGATGCCCCAACAAGCCACACCGGAAGCAAGTACGGGGCTGTCGGGCATAAAACACCCGCACGTAGTATCCCAACAGCCGGACAGAGGATGGAATGTCAGACTTCAGCCGCATCCCGAGGGTCCGAATGTTGGTCTTCACTCCCGAATATGTGCCGGACGAAAGGGAATTCAGCCGCACGCTGATGACGGAGCCGTACCTCTGGAAGAAACGCCGGAGGAGTGTCTCAGGAAACTCCGTGAACACTGACGTACGTCACAGCGCCACTACGGTCCGAAACTGTCACAGACCCGGAGCCGTCCTGCAGCTGCAAAGTACGGCCCTCGTACCTCTGAAGAAAATCACGGTACACCGCCTCACCCACAAACTTGATGATGACACGGTGAGCAGACACCATCTGAATACCATAAACGTCCCGAATCGGGACGCGAAGCATGTCATTCAACACCACGTCCACCAGCGGGTAACCAGCACTGCCAGTAAACTCCAATCCGATGGAGTTTAACCGCACGAGAGCGGGAAGAGGGCCGCCCATCGCAAAACACGCCACGTCCACACCACCAGGAACAGCAGGGAGGGTAGACAACTAGGTGAGTACCATAAAATGTGTACTTGGATGAAAAAACGATTCATCGCGGCGGGGGATCGTATTCCAGGGACCTGCCCGAAACGCTATGCGTACTAGTGGCTGTACAAGAATGTAACAACTCTTGTATATATCTCAAACAAGCAAGGTAGGAGTGCCTCTCGCTCTTCATCCATAACTCTTAGAGATCTGAATGGAACACTGGCAACACTGCAATCCTCACCGATGTTGGTAAACACAGCGGGGACTGGTCAAGTCGTCTACTGCAATTTCGGATACCGGGCTAGAAACAACTTCGTTCACTGAGAAGTTTGTACATACAAACCATACCGTTCGTATATGCGCTGGTTTGTGTTCGCTGTTGTTCTCGTCTGAATAAATACATGGCACTTGTTCATATAATTAGCGCTTCCATTATTAGAATTATTTATCCATTTTTAGAATAACAAGGTGCAAACCATACCCCCTTACAGTTGAAATCTATTTATTTATATACAAGAAGGTACATTGGGTTGCGAGAGTACGGGCGCCCCCGAAGGAGGCTATTATTTGTTATGCACCCCATACTCAACCAGTAAGTAGTGGAGCAAAACATAGATTACATGGTCATAAAGTCTTAATCAGACCAATTCAATTCAATTTCTTTCTTTATTATGCACCCCATACCTATCCCATGGGCGGTGGTGTAAAGGATTACAGAGGCACATATAATCGGTTCAGGAACTGAACCCTCTAGTTCGTTTAGCTAAGCAAATAACAATTTGTGACGCTAGTTACAAAATTATTAATATTATATATACATGTACACACTCTCATACATACGTGTACATATATATATATATATATATATATATATATATATATATATATATATATATATATATATATATATATATATATATATATATATATATATATATACGTATACATTGTGATGATATTCTCTTTCAAGAGAGATTGAGCCTGCTTTTCCCTATCTAAGTCACGTTATTCTACAAGTATAAGATGCTACATTCAAGATACGTCCGCCAGTAGCACAAAACGTTTTGACCAGGAAGCAAAACGTACCCTGCAAACCCCCCTTCATGCCGGCTCACCACCCGTCTTCAATGAGCTAACTACCCATTCTCCGCCTGCCTGCTCCTGATTGGCCAGTAGCCGACAGCCCACCTGCACCTGCACTCATGCCCTCTAGCCGAGTCGACGTCTGGGCTAGCTCCAGCCGTCATCTTCAGAATATTCTTTGTGCTCTTAGAGTTGACATCTCTCTCTGGCATACTAAGATCTCTGGCTTTCGTATACTAAGGGAGGTCTCAGCTAAAGCCAATATTCTCAGCACCTTATTTTTATTTCATTGTAAATTTATATTATTATAGAGTAATTTCATCCCTATTAATTATTTATGTTCTATTATTTTTTGACTTGTTTAAATTTCACTGTACCTAAGCCACGGGATTATCTTTGTTCATATTTTGTTTTCTAAATTAATTAAAGTTTCATTGTTTATACTTTGTGTTTTGCGTGTCTTCCCTTACTTTACCACAGACAACAGGCAAGCAGTCTCTTTTTTTTGTTTGTAAGTGTGACCAGGCATTGACACCTGCCATTGGAGGACTGCCGAACATCAACACTCCAACACTTTACCATCACAACATATATACATACACATACATATCTAATCACCTACACAAATACACACTTCAATAATCTTTTGTGTCACAAGTGATCAACAAGAGGCTCACAACAGTCCCTATACAAGGCACTTTACATCTATGGTGAGTCACACAGTTACTAGTCTTGCTGCACACCCACCCAACTGGGCGGCAGCTTTACAGTCATGTGCTCCACACCCACCCAACTGGGCGGCAGCTTTACTCATGTGCATGCATTACCTACAGTAAGCAAATTTTGGATACTTCGCTAAGATTTCGAGCAGCACATCATTATGAATGAAGTACTTACACATTTCTTGGACACTATTGATGGTGTTATCTCTAAATTCCGCGATTTTTTCACATTCCATTATATAATGGCGCATAGTATGCGAATAGTTCTGCTGACAGAGTTTACATTCAGTCAAATCTACATCAGCAGATGTTACAAACTCCCAGAGGTACTTGTAGCCGAGCCTAAGCCTAGCAGTGGTAACATCTAGAAGTCTGCTAACATTATTGGATGACCCATAGACGTGCAGTTCTTCATGCATAATAGAATGATGATAGATGGAGTAACTGGTGTGAAGTTCACTTTAGTTGATGTTCCTGGGATATTGCTGCCCTCAGGCTGCTCAAAGGCAGTCCAAGTTGGTAATCAATTCCCTCTTTACGAGCAAAAGTCTTGGCCAACTCATCAGTTCTCAGTGGCTATTTTTACATTATCATTTAAAAAAAATCAAAATCAAAATGTTTATTTAGGTAAGGTACATACATACAAGTGATTGTACAGAGTGATGGAGTTATAGATAGGGCTAGTACATACAATGCCTAAAGCCACTATTACGCAAAGCGTTTCGGGCATGAAAACTTAAATGACTAAGGCTTAATACTAATTGAGCATAAGGAATAAAATGAGTTGAGAACAAAAAAAAACAGTTAAGAAGGGGGGAACATGGCTGAGAAAGCAGCACAAATACAATTCGGTCGACAAAACAGCGTCATTTAAAACAAAAACAGACATTTGTTGACAATAGAGGGGTAAGGCAGGTTACAGGGAATTTATTAGGTATAGCTTCGTTTTTCTCTTAAACTGGTTGAGAGAGGTACAGTCTTTAACATGGTTGGGAAGGTCATTCCACATTCTGGGTCCCTTGATTTGCAAAGCATTTCTAGTTTGATTAAGTCGTACTCTAGGTATATCAAAACTGTATTTATTTCTGGTGTGGTGCTTATGGGTTCTGTTACAACCTTCTATGAAGCTTTTGAGGTCAGGATTGGCATTACAGTTCAGCGCTTTATATATGTATAGTACACATGAGAGAATGTGCAGTGACTTAATATCTAACATATTCAGAGATTTGAGTAGGGGTACCGAATGATGTCTGGGGCCAGAGTTGGATATTGTCCTAATAGCAGCTTTGTGTTGAGTGATTAGAGGACGTAAATGATTTTGGGTAGTAGAACCCCAAGCACAAATACCATAGTTGAGATATGGATAGATGAGGGAGTAATAGAGAGTCACCAGGGCAGGGCGGGGTACATAATATCTGATCTTAGAAAGAATGCCAACAGTTTTTGAAACTTTTTTAGATATATTTAGAATGTGTCCCCGGAAATTCAGCTTGTGGTCAATGAGAATGCCAAGGAATTTGCCATCTAATTTGTTACAAATTTGGGTATTGTTTATTTTGAGATTTATATGATTAGAGGATTTATTGCCAAACAGAATATAAAAAGTTTTGTCAATGTTAAGGGTGAGTTTGTTGGCAGTTAGCCAAAGATGGACTTTCTCTAGCTCAGTATTCACTGTGGCATTTAGAGCAAGGGGGTCAGGACTGGAGTAAATGAAGGTTGTGTCGTCAGCAAATAGAATTGGTTTGAGGTGTTGGGAGGCAATAGGAAGGTCATTAATGTAGATGAGAAAGAGGAGAGGGCCAAGTATGCTGCCCTGAGGAACACCAATGTTGATGGGTAGGGTGGGGGAAATTGAATTATTCACAGAAACATACTGGAGCCTGTGAGTAAGGTAGGATTTGAGGTATTGCAGGGAGTGTCCTCTGACTCCATAATGATGTAATTTAAGAAGAAGGTTTTGGTGGTTGACAGTGTCAAAAGCCTTTCGCAGGTCCACAAATAACCCAACAGGGAACTCATTTTTATCAAGAGCTGTATGAATCAAGTTAATCACACTAATAAGTGCATCATTAGTGCTTTTTTTGGGTCTGAAGCCATATTGGCAAGAGCTAAGTATATTGTGTTTGGCTAGATAAGAGTAAAGCTGCTTGTAGATTAGTTTCTCAAATATTTTTGACAGGTTAGGCAGGATTGATATAGGTCTGTAGTTGTTAACATCTGTGAGATCACCACATTTGTGTACCGGGGTTACTCTCGCTTTTTTTTAGAATATCTGGAAAGGTTTGGAGTTCAAGTGACTTGTTGAAGAGCAATGCAATTGCAGGGGCTAAAGTTCTGGAGGCTTTTTTGTAAATTAAAGTTGGTATTTCCTCAAGGGCACTAGACTTGGTTTTAAGGGAAAGGATTATCTCATTGACGTCAGTGGAATTAATAGGCTTTAGGTACAGAGACTGTGGATAGTTACCTGTAAGATAGTCGTTAACGTCAGTACTGGAAGATGGAATATCGTTCGCAAGGGATGACCCAATAGAAGAGAAGAACCTATTGAACTCAATAGCAGAATAAGAGGCTGAATGCTGACCATCGTTATTGGACAGGAGTGTTGGTTTGTTATATATATAATCTTCTTTGATCCCAATATTTGTGAAATTGTGCTCCAAGTTTTTTTAATGTTGCTCCTTATTTGGGTAAATTTATCCTCGAAGTATTTAGTTTTAGCTCGTCTAATTATCTTAGATAGCAATAACGAGTAATTCTTTGAGAATTCTTTGGAGACAATACCTAATCTATACTTCTTCTCAAGGTCATATTTTTTATTAATGGATTTAAGTATTCCCTTTGTTAGCCAGGGATTGTTTAGCCTTTTGGTTGTGACTTGTTTTGTAAGCATAGGACAGTGGGTGTTATAAAGGCAAAGAGTTTTTTGAAGAAAAGATTGCACTGCTAGGTTGATGTCCCCTATGTTACCTAACTCGGACTCCCAATTGACATTATCAGCAGCAGTTATAAAATTGTCTATAGCAGTTTCATTGTGCAGCCTAAAACTTAACTTCCTTGATTCTAGAGGTGGTTTGTTAATGTTAGTTAAGAGAAATGTGGGGTAATGGTCTGTAGTGCTATCGGTGATTATACCTGAAGTAAGTGGAGAGGTTATGTTTGTCCAGATGTGATCTAGAGACATGGCAGTACTATCAGTGATTCTAGTAGGTCTAGTGATTAAGGGTATGAGGAAGCAGGAATTCATACAGTTAAGGAAGCTAACAGTAGTAGGGTGTTCAGGCTCGCAGAGGTCAATATTAAAGTCCCCTCGATAATTAGATGGTTTTTGTTCAGTCTGTTATCGAGTATTAGGTTTCTAAGGTTTGAATTGAATTCGGACACATCAGTGTTAGGAATTCTATAGACTGCACCCACAGACAGGACAGACTCGGCACCCTTGACTCTGAAGCTAGCGAAGATATACTCCCCACAGGAGTCTCTAGTTCTAATTACTTTTAAGCATGTAAGTTCATGGTGGTAGTAAAGAGCAATACCACCACCTCTCTGAATTTGACGACAGTTGTGAATTGCTGAGTAGTTAGGCATGTTAAAGAGTTGAGTAGTGTCCTCTTTCAACCACGTTTCAGTAAGTATAATAAAAGAGAATTTGTTGTCAAAAGTTTCAAACAAGGCACTAACATCATCGAAATGTTTACCTAGGGATCTAACGTTCAGGTTGATTACAGAGATATTGTGATTATGTGTTAATACATTGTTAACATCATTGTTAACATTGTTAACAAAATATCTGCAATTTAGATCATTAAAGTGATGATTGTCATAGATAGTGGATAAGAGGTTTAGTGCTGGGTCTATACTTGTCTGCATAAAGAGGCTGGTTGCAGGAAAACAAGGCAGAAGTGGCAAATACAAAGTAGAATTAAGCTATAAATGGGGAAAAATATATAAACAAGACTATACGAAACAAACACAAAAAGAACAACAAAGAAAAAATGAGGTAGCTTACAAGGGTACAATGGAGTAAGGGAGTATGGTGAGGCTAGGCAACCTAGGTAGTAAATGAAATCAGAGAAAAAACATAAACAAAGACTATACAATACAAAAGGTATAGATATACAAAATAAAGATATAAACAAAACTATACAATACAAAAACAAAATGAACAAAAAAGAAAATTGAGGTAGATTGCTTACAAGTATTCTCAGGTACACTGAAAGTAACAATATGCTATTTGAGACACAGGCAAAGCCAGGGGTACAATGGAGTAAAGGAGTATGGCGAGGCTAAGCAAACTAGGTAATAGAAGAAATCAAAGAAAAAAGTTGAATAATAAACATAGGACAAATTTAAACAAACGATTATTTAATATAACTAGTTCAGTTATGACTGTACAATTAATAAGACCTAAAGAAATATTAACGCACACAATTAATTAAGTCCAGTAACAGACTAGTAAAGAGTAAATTAAAAATTCAGGTAAAAGTGAAACAAGGAGACTTAAGATACCTAGCCCGCACTAGGTGACAAGGGGGTTAATTAAGTTGATTCATTGAGAGTGATAATAAGGTGAGGCAAACCACTTTGGGAGAGGAAAGTGTTGAGGTTCTCTTCATTAGTAATTGTAAACATTTTACCCTCTGCAGTCTTCCTCACTTTTATCAATCCATCTCTTACAAAGCACTGATGAATCGCCTCTGGGTTTTGATGACGGATTTGACGCAGGCGGAAGAGGAGTTGCTGTCTTTTCCTAGTCAAGCACTCGTTGATGTATATTCCCTTCCGTTGGGATTCAGCTGACCGAACAAGATATGATTTCAAGGACTGGGAAGTCAGCTTCAGGCGAATTTTCCGCTGGTTTTGTCCTGATGGATTCTTTTTGCCTACTCTGTAGGCAGCAATAATGTCTGTTTAATTTAAAAAGACCTGCAATTCGTTTTTTATGAGAGCCTGAGCTATTTGAACACATTTTTCCCCTTCACGTTCCACAGGTATATCTTGGGACGACACAATAACAGAGTCTAGCAGCTTTTGCTGTTCTTGTTCTTCCTGGGAGACGGAACGTTGAGCGGATAATGTACTGATACATTCGGTCATTTTGTTGAGAGCTTCCTCTTGTTTTTTTATTGCTTCATCAGTTTTCATAAGATTGTTTTCCTCACGGAGATCATTCAAGTCATGCTGGAGTTGATCTTGGCTAGCCTTAAAGTTTCTAATATCATCGCGGAGGAGGGTTATTTCTTGTTGACGATGGAGATTCGCGCGGTTCGCTAGATTCTCATTTTGAAGACTGAAGATATAGCATTTTGAGACTCAAGGACTAGGCACAACTTTTTAAACCACTGATTCTCGGTCCAGTTAGGGAACTCCGGTGAGGGACCGGAAGCTCGCTTGAATTGCGTAAACTGGGATGTTAGCATGTTAATGGGAGAGGATTGAGAGGACCCCGCTCCCTGGCTCAATGGGGGTAGAGGGTAGAGCAGCACCTCTGCCGCAGACCCCAGAGCTTCCAGACGGAGAAACACGAAGGCTGTCAGAGTTGGCCGGGATGGATGCCTTGTTAGGGGGTTTGTTGCCCTTATTTCCCTGCGCAGTCACGTTTTTAGGAGACATAATTGGTTGAGAATGGACCAGGGGTATTTGTTGTGAAGAAACTTTCGTCAGGCAGCGCGGTAGCGAGGAGAGGCGGGCAGCATGCACTGATACTCACAGCCGTAGAGGTTTGTTGTGAAATTTGTTTGAGATGGAATGAGTTGATTTTGGTTGGTTACTTTGATAGTGCTATAACATGCTTGGACTCCATGTACTTAGCTGCCTGTGGGTGGCGGTCTACATCATCTGGCGGTAGTTTGAGGGCTGTAAAACAGCTAAGAGTGAGGAGCGTAGCGTGCACTCAACAGCGTCAGCCGACAAGTTTTGTCAATGTCTGAGTTGAGCAACCACTTGGCATGGACGGTTGGTGAAGCCAGGATATGGTATTGGATTGCTACCAGGTTGTAGCAGCTTAGAGTGCTGTATGCTAATGTTTTATTGTTCTTATTTTTGTGTATTGTATATGTTCTTTTGTTTATTAAATGTGTACTGTTAACTGGATTTTGTATTCGTCCTGGTTAGAGAGAGAGAGAGAGAGAGAGAGAGAGAGAGAGAGAGAGAGAGAGAGAGAGAGAGAGAGAGAGAGAGAGAGAGAGAGAGAGAGAGAGAGAGAGATCATAGCTGCAGACAGGGTGACAGAAAATACTAATTTACAAAAGGGAGATTGAGGAGATCATTTCAAATAAGGAGAGAGTGGGGAGTCACGGCGACTCAAGTAAGGTGAGTGTGCACAGGACAACAAGGCCAGTGTTGGAGCCACACCCTTTGGTATGTGACTCTGAACCCCTCTCCAAGATCAAGAGGCATATAGGGTGATCTGAGAAAACGTCAAGCACTTTAGAGTTCATTGTTGGTCGACCGACGATAGCGGGAGTGTGGCTGCCGAGGTCGGTTGTCTGTTCCGGCAGAGTGGTTGGGACGTTGTCCGCCTGTGAGTAACAGTTTGGTGCAGTAACTCTTTGGAGGTTTAAGCTCTGTAAGCCCCAACCCCCTCAGGTCCAGAACAATAGCTACTATTGGTCACTGTATCTAGTGCTACCCAATCTCCCAATATATGTACCTAACCCATACAACTTTACTATTGTAATCATTGCTATCACCTTATATCATAGTTGTTATATTGAGCACATATCCTACTGCATTATACCTTGAAATAATCCACAATTTATGCTATAGTGTACCTGTTGATAACCCTTGAATGTTACATTAATGTACCTGCTAATCTTTGTCAAATTGTCTTACAATGTACCTGCTGACATTGTTTTACATTTTGCTAGATATTACAAATTAAAACTATTTGTTAGATTAAGGACCTGCCTGAAACGCTATGCGTGTTAGTGGCTTTACATGAATGTGAAACATCAGTGTTATGTTCTATAAATATAAATAGATAAATTATTATCCCATACGTGTAACCAACCCTCCGGTGAGATGGGGGATGTTAGTTGAACTTTATCTTTGATCCATACTCTGTAATTAGTAAAAAATAATAGAAGCACACTACTGTGTACTTAAGCTTCAACTATATATAGTCTCCCAGGCTTGATGCCTTCCTTTGATAATTACTTACTTAAGCTTCTTTAAATATAAAAAGATAGTTTTTTTTTGTTAACAGTCTCAACTCTCACACCCCCCTCAGCCAGGCATGGAAGGATATTAAAAGAATTAAAGGCGATAAGATTGGCCAAGTAGCACACCCTCACCCTCTACACAGAGCAAACGAGTTAGTCGATGCTTGGGCAACCACCTCTAGCTTCAATAATCTTCCCCCAGACACACAATTCAGATTAAATGCTCGTTACGGAGATCGAGAGAGGCTCGTTGACTTCATGCTCCACAAGGAAGATGAATGCAACGTGCTATTTACTGAGTTTGAATTACTCGCGGCCCTAAACAAAGGTAAACCCATGGTGAGGATGATATCACTTATGACATATTGCGTCTACTTCCTTTAGTACCAGGGAATCCCCTGCTTGAGCTGTATAATATGAGCTATGTTACTGGGGAACTTCCTATCTCTTGGACTAACAGTATAATCATTCCAATTCCCAAGCCAAATCAAGAGAATGCTTTCCGCCCATTTCCCTTACTAGCTGCATTTGCAATACATTCGAGAAAATGGTCCTAAACCGTCTCCTCCATAGAATAAGAACCATGCTATCCCCCCAGATATATGGCTTCATGCATGGAAGGAGTGTGCATCATTGCATCACCACCTTTCTTACCCTGCACACTGAAAAGTCATAAACCACCTTCCTAGATCTCAAGTCTGCCTTTGATATTGCAAATAGACATGTTATCTTGAGTGAGCTTCCAAGAATGAATATTGGTGGTCGGCTTCTTTCTTGGATCAGAGGTTACTTATCCAAAAGGAAGTCATCTGTAATTTTCCAGGGGCATAGGAGTGTAACAAGAGACTTTGAACTAGGTACCCCGCAGGGAGGTGTCCTCAGTCCTACCTTATTTAATATCTTAATAAACATGCTGTTAAACTCTGTACCGAGCAAACCCAACGTTCACATCATTAGCTATGCTGATGATATAATGATACACACCACTGAGTACGCTAACACACAGAACACTCTTAACTTTGTATTAGACTCATGTCAGGACCTAGGATTAATTATCTCAGCAGAGAAAACAAAGATACACAATCGGCGCCCACCCAGGCAGGAAGGAGCTGTTCACAAGATGCAACTGTCTGATGGCTCCCAGCTTGACTATGTAAACAGATTCAAATACCTTGGCCTTGAGGTGCTACTGTATGGTCCTGTTGTATTCAGACTCTGTCGTCAATATAAAGAGAGGCTCCGAGCTCTCAAGGCTGTTGCAGGTTATCAGTCAGGCTATGGTGCCAATGTCAGAATTGTCAAAATGATGTACCTTGTATACATCAGATCTTTAGTGGGTTATGCTGCACCTCTGCTTGTTTTGATGCCTGAAAGAAAGCTTGGAGGGCTTGAAAAATTGCAGAACGAAGCATTGAGTATAATCCTTGGGTGCCCTCGTACCACAAGGATACTTAATATGAGAAAGAAACTTAATATTCCAAGCGTTGTTGATCGTGTTACTGAAATTAACTGTCAAATTGGTTTAATAATTCTTAGGCTAACTCATCCTAACCCTTACACAGAAGCCCTCCAGAATTTCTTTATTGAGGTTCAGCATTGTTCCAGATGGATAACTAAAACTGGGAATGATCTCAAATGATATCAG
Organism: Procambarus virginalis; assembly: GCA_020271785.1. Taxonomy (NCBI): domain Eukaryota; kingdom Metazoa; phylum Arthropoda; class Malacostraca; order Decapoda; family Cambaridae; genus Procambarus; species Procambarus virginalis. The sequence continues at coordinate 96,686 of WNGS01163772.1, read as the reverse complement.
GTTTATAATTTGTACCAAGAGAAACAACAATGACACTTTCCTGCACCGTAGGAGGTTACACCCTTTCCAATTTTAAATCTCTCCCTTTCCACCCAAGAAACAAATTAGAGATCAGCCCAATCTTCGCCTTGAGGTTAGGTGAACAGGAACATCAGGGTGAAAGAAACTCTGCCCATTTGTTTCCGCCTCCACCTGGGATCGAACCCGGAACCTCAGGACAACGAATACTGAGCGCTGTCCTCTCAGCTGTCAGGCCCCCAAAAGTTCAAAGTTCAAAAAATAATGCCCAAAGTTCCAGTACCTGACGCTTGACAGCTGGGTGGACAGCACTTCGGATTCGTAGTCCTGAGGTTCCGGGTTCAATCCCCGGGTGGAGGTGGAGACAAATGGGCAAAATGTTTCTTGCACCCTAATGCCCCAGTTACCTAGCAGTAAATAGGTACCTGGGAGTTAAACAGCTGCTACGGGCTGCTTCCTGGGGGTGTGGAACAATAAGGAAGCCTGGTCGAGGACTGGGCTGCGAGGACGCTAAGCCCCGAAATCATCTCAAAATAACCTCAAGATAACCTATTGCAAAGTCTAGGAGAGGGAATGTACTCCTGAAGGGAGCATCTGGCATCAGCAAGAATTATAGAAAGCGGAAGGGTCATACTATCAAAAGTGATCTTCACAATGCGAAGAGGCTGATGACGACCACGAAAGGGTTGGGTGAACGTATCAACCTGGAGGACAGAATGGCCTTGGGCTGCAAGGATATGTTTAATATCCCCGTGGCAGTCTTTCAGGTCCCTAACACCAGCCGCAACATAGTGCAGGCGGATAACAGTGCCAATACTGACACTTAACCGGGCATTTTTGGAGATCCTAACAGGGGTCTCCCCAATGCTGGACAATATGGCTAAGTGGGCAGCTGCTTCCTGAGAAGGAGCAGCAATGACACATGAACCAGTGCGAGTGGGGTTAAAAGAAACAGAGGTATCCACTGAATCAACGAGGTGTTTATGGACGAAGAAATCACCAGGCCGTGTAGAATCCAGATGGTTGAGATCAAAGTATTTAGTCCACGTAACAGGGCTAAACAAGGTGTGGAACATATTAGCACCGGCAGGAATCATGCGAGTGCAGCCGTTGGGGGGGGGGGGGTGGTTGGAACGAAGCACCCCCAGTAAGAGGGGGGGGGGAGGTAAAAGGTGCTGACGTGGTCATCCCTGGGATCGTGGAGCTCAACCCTACCACAGAGGTGGGAGGAGACCAGAGGGGGTTAGTCGATAGGTTCAAAGGAGTAGCTTGGTCTGGGCCCAATGTAGTTGGGGCTAAAGAGCCCAATCTTCCAATACAGTCCGCCTCGGGGGCTTGGTCGCCCACCCCACGAGCCTGAAGAAGTTATAAGAGGATCATTCAGTGGCATAGGAATGAGAAGATAATAATTTAATTTACGAATAAGCCCCCATATCCACCATGGAGCCACAATTAGAAGATAGAACACCCGGCAAGATGGCCCCCCCCCCATCCCAGGGGTGCATCATGAGTATACTCCCAGCAATCATCACCTTAACTGTATTTATTTATTTATTTGTATATATATTGTACAAGAAGGTACATTGGAATTGTAAGGATACATAGCATAGTAATTACATTCTTGTAAAGCCACTAGTACGCACAGCGTTTCGGGCAGGTCCTTAATCTAAGAAAAATTTTATAGGTAAATACTAGCAAAATTTATAAAAATGATAACAGGTAAATTACAAGAAAAAAAATATAAGATGAGAGAAATTTGTAGGTATATTAAAGCACATAGGTAGCTCAAATTGATTGCATTGACAGCTTGAATGGTAGTTTAACAAAAATGAATAGGCACAATACAGCATATGGCTAGCACATAAAAGAAGACAGCAATGATCACAATGGTAAAGTTGTTTCGATTAAGTACATAAAGATTGGGAGATTGAGTAACACTAGATACAGAGCAAATTTAAAGCTCAGTGTAGGAAACTATGAAGATGAAATTAGGTACTATTTGGTTTTGTTTTTGAATGAGGCAAAAGTTTGACAGCTTTTCAATTCATTAGGGAATGAGTTCCATAGACTAGGTCCCTTTATTTGCATAAAGTGTTTTCACAGATTAAGTTTGACCCTGGGGATATCAAAGAGATATTTCTGGTGTGGTGATAATGGGTCCTATTACATCTGTCCAGGGAGAGTTTCAGAGCATGGTTTGCGCTTAAGAACCATCAGTCCGTCAAAATCGGGTTCAGCAACGAAGGCGAGGATTGACAATAAAAGTGTTCCCTCCCTCACAACGTCGGGTGCCACAGTTCTACGGGTGAATGTGTGCCTCCCCAAACATCCGGGCGTCAAAACAGAAGATGTTCGAAAGAATAATGAAGCCATGCAAAAGATTGGCGGGAAATGACAATTAGAAAGAAGAAGAGGGGGAAGGTTAAACGAAACATAAGGAAGAGGAAATAGCATCCAGCATGAATAGTGAAGACGGTAGAGGACTGTCCCATGGAGCATCACACCCCGGCTGCTGCCCACCAAGCCTCCTCACGTCAACAACGGCCAGGAATGTGAAGGGTGACGGTAGGAGACCAACTCCATCGTCACCCGGCGTTAAACCCTAAACTACTGCAGCAGACAACGACTGTCAAGTGGAAGGCAGGACAGGGGCTATGTTGACACAAGCCAACACTGCTGCAACCATACCAACAGCCATGTTAACTCTGCCTCAGGGGAAAAGGAAACTACTAGTCAGGGGCTGTTTTATGAGGGTTCCAAGAAAAGCTTTGTCACACAGAGGGCGACAGAACAAATGGAATTAAAACCAGTGATGCAGGTCACCCTGAATATACTTGGGTTTTTATCCAACAGTGGACCTAAACCCTACAACATAGTCAAACCCTACATTCCCTTGGGTGGTTACCTCTTGAGGTTATCTTGAGAAGATTTCGGGGTTTTAGAGTCCCCGTGGCCCGGTCCTCGACCAGGTCTCCACCCCCAGGAAGAAGCCCGTGACAGCTGACTAACATCCAGGTACCTATTTTACTGATAGGTAACAGGGGCATAGGGTGAAAGAAACTCTGCCCATTGTTTCTCTCCGGCGCCCGGGATCGAACCCGGGACCACAGGATCACAAGTCCAGTGTGCTGTCCGCTCGGCCGACCGGCTCCCTCAGACCTGTATTCTCTACAGTCGTGGACACAATCCCATCTGACCTACATGTACCAGGTCTAGGGATCACAATTAAACATTTAAAACAGCAGCGAGTCAAATTAGCTGACCCATAAAACAAATCTGAACGTATCAAAGATATAGGAGTGTTAACTGGGTATAAACTGTTAACTGTATAAATTCATCTCTGGCAAACACCAATTGCACGGGATGACCGTCCTGAACTCTGCAGGTGGAAAGTTCCATTGTGTGAAGAGAACTAGAATGGTGGAGATGTGATTATAAACTAGTGAAGATATTGACTCTTATACGTTTCATCTTTTTTAAGCCGGGTCTTTCCCTCTAACCCCGTCCACTCCCACAGCAGTACACAGGTGCACATAGTTACAAAAGCAGTGTGTAAACAGGAGGCTGGGTTGATATATTTGGAGGACAGTGTGAAGCCCAGACTGTTACTGGGTCTCAGCCAGCAAGGGAGGCGCCACGCTGCCAGATGCATCAGTGTAAACATTGCCCCAACATCCCAGTGGAGTGTTTAAGGCACTCAGCAACGGGTCGTTAGCAGTGTTTCCTAGGACCAGCTGCTCATTCCTTTCCATGCATGTAATATTCTTTTGTCTTGGTGTCGAGAATGGCTGATCTTAATTACCTCAGGGAATGTTATTGATGAACAATCGTCAAGGGACTTACCAATATTAGTCATATATGTGCAAGTTAGTGTACCCATTTATTGTTGTCCATTATGTGGAGTGTTTGACCATATGTTGATTTATTGGTAACTTTTTTGCCCAGGAAGTGAAGGTTATGTGGTGAAGATATTGAACACATGAAACGCTGCACGTACAGTCTGCCCGGAACGCTGCGCTTACTAGTGGCTTAACAAGATTGTAAATACCATGTCATGTATCCTCACAAACCCAATGTACCTTCTTGTATATAAATAAATAAATGAGCACATTAGATATATGTACAGTTTTGACCAAAGGTTCACCTCAGTTACAGAGGAGACAGTCACGTGTGATATAAGACAATTAACAACATCTTTGTGACATGGTGTAACGGGAGTGTTGAGGAGAGTTCAAGAAGAGTACACTGAGGGGTTGTGGGTCCAGCATCAGTTAATATCAATATTTGCCATCGTCATTTATTTGTATTAAAAGTTCTATTTTTTGACTTAGGAGTTTATTTCCTACCTCTGCAGGTGTGGAAGTAAACCAAGAGTAATTAAAGCCCATCACTATTTTTTGAATACATATAGATACTAATCAGGATGGGAATAATCAAATTAGTGAGAAAATCCTTAGGAGCCGTGATGAGGATTCGAACCTACGTGGTGGGTATTCCCACACACACACCCCAGACAATCAGGCCACGACATGGAAAAGGACTGCAATCTGGAGTTCTGCTGAACACACGAGGGTTTCCCAAGGCTTCTACTGAAGCTGGACCAGGATTGTCACACAACCCCCCCCCCCCATGCACTCTGACAAAGTGCATGGGGGGTAATCACATATTAGTGTCATTACTCTGTGTATTAAAAGAGGAGCATCAGAGGTAGAACATTCCTAGATGACAGCGAGTGCATGGGGGGGGGGGGATTGTGTGAAAATCTACCAGAGTGCATGGGGGGATTGTGTGAAAATCCTGGTCAGGCTTCAGTGGAAGCCTCAGGAAACCCTCGTGTGTTCAGCAGATCTCCAGGTTGCAATCCTTTTCCATGTTGCGGCCTGATTGTCTGAGGTGTGTGTGTTGGACTACCAAACACATGGGTTGTTTGTGTGATTACTCGCTGTAAATCAAATTATTATTGGTGAGGATTGCTAAACACGCCCTCGTACTGATTTTTTAGGGTTACACTAATTTCCGTGTCGTCCTCTGTGCATGAACTTTCATTTATAATAATAGGTCCAATACTGGAGGAGATTTTTATTATGATTTCACATACTTGAAGAAATATTTTGGAGTCTTCTTTTTCTCTTGAGTGGCTTTCTGTTCTAATTTACAAGGTTTTACAAGAATGTAAAAACATCATTGCTATGTATTCTTATAAACCCAATGTACCTACTTTTATATAAATAAAATAAATAAATAAATTGCATTTCTTTAATCTGGTATGGTTGGTGCACGTTTGGTTGATGTGAGGCCTCACCAGGTGACTCTCTGGGTGTTACTGGCATCAGTGAAGTGCCAGAAGCAGAGCTTTCTTTCCTTCACAGTTGAGGGGAGGAACCAGTGGAGCTGGGGGTGCCCAAAGCCTCACAGGGACAACGACTATCCAAAGTGGACCTCTGGGCTCATATTGCTGCTCACCAACGACAGCAGTGATTCTTGTTGACACTCCCAAGTTGGGTGAGAAATAACTAAGAAATAATTCCCACCTGTCATGATATGAGGTTATGAACTCCCAATAATATATAAATATATATATATATATATATATATATATATATATATATATATATATATATATATATATATATATATATATATGAAACGATTTGTATTCACTTTGGTATCAACCCATGTATATCTTGTAACCATCAAATACATAATAAAGCACAAAAAAAGGAAGGGGGTGGTAGGAGAAAAGCACACAGAAACTGTATTGGAGGGGATCTAAACATTCCCTCTAATGCGTTATGCGTGGTTTCCCCCTATATATATATATATATATATATATATATATATATATATATATATATATATATATATATATATATATATATATATATAGCAAATAATCCTTATACTCGCTCCATTATCTCATTATCTTAATGCATTACTAATCACACAAGCTACAATCCTTTCCCCAATACTCTTCTCACCTTGTTGGAGGGACCTGAGGTGTAATCACCATATAACCCAGCGAGGTGAGAACAGCAAAACAGTACAATCTCCAGTCAAGAATGTGGTACTCGGCGTAGGCAGTTCTAATCGACACAAGACGCTACAGCTTCGACACAGAGCAGACAGCAGACTACGACCTCATCCAGCTACAACGCTCTCCCACATCGAGCTCCGCGACTCGGGCCACACTCAGCTCTCTGCTCTGCTCCAGGCTTCGTCTCAACGTCTACAACACTGCTGTATCCAGGACTACTAAATAAATATGAAACTCACTAAACACTGTGTATCTAATCTACCCAACAACGTTTCATAAACGTACGTTACATATATATATTCTATATATATATATATTTATACATTATATATATATATATATATATATATATATATATATATATATATATAATATATATGTCGTACCTAGTAGCCAGTACGCACTTCTCGGCATACTATGCAACGCCCGATTTGCCCAATAGGCCGAGTGATTTTCTTTATTTTCAATAAATTGTTAACAATTAGTTTATTTAAATTATGATTATTATATTACATTAAGAACATAAATTATTTACTTAGTTGTGATAGTTTAGGTTAGGTTAAGATAGGTTAGGTTAGG
>WNGS01163772.1:56169-77720 GCA_020271785.1 Procambarus virginalis | reverse complement strand
CTGTGTGTCGATGCGGCTCCTGCTGTGCCGGCAGAGAGGTTGATGTATGTGCTGCCAGGGTAGATACGCAAGATATAGTCCCATGCCAACTGTCTGCCACCCTTCCACGGACGCCAGGTGATTCCGTCTGGTCGGCGGCAAAGCTAACGAGAGTCACGGGTTCAGAAGGTTGCGGGGGCTCTCTCTCCGCTGGACACTGGGCGAGACGGCAAGGCTTCTTTTAATGATGTCGTTTACTTCCGTCGTGTCCTAGTGTGTCCAACCACAGATCTTTCCACAGTGCTGGCCATGCAATCCATATTCGTCAGCATCTGCCTCTCCGCACTTACACCTATGAACAGTGTGGATAGGGCAGCAAGACGGAGAGCGACTGCAACCGTGAGCTCCTGCGGATCAAGACGTGTGCCTGTGCAGACATAGTGACTGCCAAAAGGAAGTCCCACGCATGGGGAGCCTGCACAGCTGTAAGGCGTGCACAAATGTCACTGGGGGTGTGCTTGCTGGGTAGCCTTCCACAAAGGCTGTGTGCTTCGTTTGTCCTGACAATGCGGGTGTCCCAACTGGATTGTTTCTTGGCTTTCGGCATGGCTCGAGTCTGAGTGCTGGTGCTGCCATGGCACCCCCATTTCGTGTCGCATTCCGTTAGTGGGGGTCCTGTATCCCCGCTTACATCACTGAGGGTGTCAGGAGAATTTCACTTAACCAGGTCATCTGATGCTGAGGAGGAAGACCAGGAAGGCTGGGGACAGCAATTTGGGTGGCAGCGCGGACACCCAAGCCACCGAGCCTAACAGGAAGGGTGGCTTGTTTCCACTGGCACTCGTTGAGGGGGAGGTTAACAACTTGTTCCAGCGATGGTCTTCAGTAAGAGGTCATACTCTTCAAGCTTTCGGTTGTCGTAGGATGGGGCGCACCTCCTAATAGTAGGTAGCCTCGGAAGGGATAGGCATTATAGAAGAATTATATAGAAGGCATTATATAGAGCAGGGTATATATCATATATATACTATAGTATATATATATATATATATATATATATATCTATATATATAATATATAATATGTATGTTATAAATATGACTGAAAAAGTAAGACTAATAATTCTAACAGCGAATTTTCTCAATTTTTCCTTATGTTTCTTTTTTACTGGTGACGGTAATGAAAAATCAATTCTTCAAATTCATTTTTTATTTCTTAGTCTGACGCGACACTTGACGCCGTTTCGTAATAACTTATTGACATTTTCAAAGGCTTAATTTTCCACCACACAACTTGAATTGACTGGAAACCAGATTGGCTTTTATACCTGCATTTGGGTGAGGTGATATAATACAATAGTGGGGTGAAAAAAAACTTTCAACATAACACACAGACACGAAACAATGTGTATAGAAGTGTAGAAGTCTGGGGTAAAAGATAAGGTAACTGCAGAGGCCTATGGCCCATATTTCTTGATGTTTCTATATTGGAAGCCGGAGTCTTGAAGTGGGTAGAATCTCAGTTGTGCGTTAATTGGCTGTTGATTGCTGGTGTTGACTTATTATGTGTAGTGCCTGGCGCAATGTCCAGGCCGCCTGCTTGCGCTGTATCTATCAATGATTTCTGTGTTGTTTGGGTAAGATGTCTCTGGTGATGGTTTGGCTTGTGGGAAGAGATTATATGTTCCTTAATGGAGCCCTGTTGCTTATGCATCGTTAATCCCCTGGAAAGAGATGTTGTGTGTCTCTAATATATATTAAGACAACAACATATATTAACTTTAACTATTAACAATTCCACAGGATAGGTATCAGTTGCCACGTTTCCTGTTTCTGACATTCACCATATTCTCACAGTTATTCGTGTCTCATTTATTTTGCCATTTTTTTTCATGTTTCGTATCCACGCTTTCAAGGCAGATCCAGAAAGTGAAATAGGAACTTACGTCATGCTAGGAGGGTCGAATTGATAACTCTTGCACATGAGTATCATTGGAAGTTCCCCCTGGAGCCAACAAGTATGCCATACATAATATGATTTTAGATCATCTTTTGGATGAAGGTAGATAGATTCTGATACTCACGAACATATATTTCAGATAAGCATGATTTGACGGCAATGAAACTCAAAATCGAGCTCGCAAAGCTCGAGAAGGAGCAACAGCAAACCGCCCTACAACAACAACAAGAAGCCCTGCATCAGAAAGCTGCCATAAAGGAAAACAGGAGCGTGAGCTGCCATCAGAAAGGAAGAGCAAGAACGCGAGCTCCATTCAAGAAAGAAGAGGCCGCACTGAAGAAAGAAGAAAGTGAACGTGAGTTGGCCTTATACAAAGAGCGACTCGAGATACAACGTGAACACGACAAACGGCAGGCAGAAACAGCTCTAGAATGTCGTGACCGAGAACTCACGAGGGACGCTGCACACCAAGCTCAACTCCAGCAAGCTGCAGCTAGTCTTCCTCCCAGTTTCAATGTCTCCCATGCAAGTAAGTTAATGCCCCCGTTCATAGAAACGGAGGTTGATGTATTTTTCACAACTTTTGAGACCCTTGCTAATCAACTTAGTTGGCCTGACGACCAATGGGCTACCCTTCTCCGAGTACATTTAACAGGTAGAGCAGCCGTCACACTCAGCACTTTGGCATCAGAAAACGACTACACCACCTTGAAGCAAGCTGTGTTGGACGCCTACCTTCTCTCCACCGAAAGCTATCGACGAAAGTTCCGTGACTACGTCAAGGCAAGTACCACCACCTTCTTAGAATTTGCTAACACCAAACGGAGATATTTCATGAAATGGCTGGAGGCAGCACATGTCTCTACTTTTCCAGAGCTTGTCAACCTCATACTGGTTGAAGAATTTTTGAGACGTGTACCTCCTCCTGTCCGCCTATACTTAGCAGACAAAGAAGAGACCGATTTGGTGAAGTGCGCGAAGTCAGCTGACACTTACAGCCTCATCCACCGGCTGACACCAGAACCTACCAGCAAGAAGTCTTGGTACAGTTACGAGAAAGCGAGCCCAGATCAAGGTACCTCTCAACTGTACTGCAGGTATTGTCGACTCTATGGACATACCATAGAAAAATGTGGTAAGTCCCAATCTAAAGGTAACACCGAACCTCCTAAGCCCAAACCTACTCACCCTAAGTCCGGTAAGCCTGTAATGAATGTTGGTGTTCATGCTAATGATCTCTCTCTCTTTAGCAAGCATCTATATCCAGGAACTATCACTACCCACGGTTCAGATTCAGAGGGACGTTTTGGACTTAAGATCCTGCGGGACACAGCGGCTCTACAATCGATCGTCTTGAAATCAGCTGTGCCCAACGTCGCCTACACAGGAGAGACTGTATTCATCACTGACCTTACTGCTACTACTCCTTATCCTCTTGCCAGAGTTTACCTAGATTGTCCCTTCGTGACCGGTGAAGTCCAAGTCGCCGTCAGGGAAAAGCCTTTTCCCATGCCTGGAGTGCAACTTCTCCTGGGCAACGACTTGGCAGAAGACCAACAACCAAACAACCTGATCGTCAAGGACATATCCCAGGTGAGCAACTCTGTGTTGGATAACCCGATTTTTGAGCATGTTCCAGCAAAGGTTCAAGAGAGTGATGAAGGTTCTCCTCCTGTTATGGTGACCACCCGTGCTCAAGCTGCACGACCACAGCCAGCTGACTCTACTGCTACCGCTGTCCCTCAGGACCCTTCGAAACTACCCCCTAATCTGACCGCTTTGGAGTTCCGTAAGTTACAGAGAGATGATCTTACCTTGACACCATTATTCTTTCAGGCTGAGACCCAATCCGACAGTGTTCCTGGGTTCTTTATGGAGAACGAATTACTCTATCGCAGGTATAGACCCAGTAAACTGAAGGACGAGGACGATTGGGCAGACGTTGAACAACTAGTGATTCCTACCAGCCTGCGGCCCACGATTCTACACCTGGCCCACGGAGCATTGTCACACTACGGGTTCAACAAGACTTACCATGGAATTCGGCAAGACTACTACTGGCCAGGTATGGTTAACGATGTAAAGAATCATGTCAAACTGTGCCACGTGTGTCAGTTAGCCGGGAAACCGAACGTTTCCATTCCCAGAGCACCACTGATACCCATCCAGGTGCCTGAGGAACCGTTCCACAAACTTATTATTGACTGTGTTGGTCCTTTGCCTCGGACCAGTGCAGGCAACGCCTATATCTTAACTATCCTGTGTCCTACCACCAGATTCCCCATAGCAGTTCCAGTGAAAAACATTACGGCTGCTACAGTGGTGAAGAATTTATTGAAAATCTTCACCCAGTATGGATTTCCGAGGGAGATACAGAGCGACTGTGGCACCAACTTCACCAGTGATCTCTTCAAACGGACTCTGGAGGAGTTCAACATCAAACAGGTACTGTCCAGCCCCTATCATCCTGCTTCACAGGGTTCTCTCGAGCGTAGTCATCAGACTATCAAGGCACTCTTAAAAAAGTTTTGCAATGAGACCTCAAAGGATTGGGATAGGCAACTTGATCTCATTATGTGCATTTTCAGAAGTCTTCCCAACGAGTCACTAGGAGTATCTCCTTATGAGATGCTCTACGGACGTAAGTGCCGTACACCTCTCAAGGCTTTCAAGGATTCTCTACGTGATGCCACCTTCAGTGAGCATCAGAATGTGCCCCAGTATCTTCAAAACCTCCGACACATTCTAGAGAGGGTCCATTCCTTTGCTAGCAACAACCTACAGAAAGCCCAAGAGAGGATGAAGACTCGTTACGACCAGCACTGCCAAGTAAGGAAGTTTAAACCGGGAGACTTAGTTCTTGCCTATTTCCCTATCCCAGGTTCTCCTTTACAGAACAGGTTCTCAGGACCCTACCGTGTTAAGGAGTGCCGGAACAACTTCAACTACGTTCTCGAGACCCCCGATAGGCGGCGGAAGACCCAGCTGTGCCACATCAACCTGCTTAAACTTTACCAGGGTGTTCCTCCCACTGTGCTAACCACCTATTCTACATTTACAGGACCATATAGCCACAGTGAGACCTTCCCTGCTTCTCCTTCCGAAAACACTGACACTGAGACAGCGCTTTCTAATTCGGAAATCCTTACTGACCTTCACAATCATTTTCAGGACGATAATAGTGCTTCACTCATCAAACTCATCAGAGAACATCAGGAGTTGTTTCGAGATGATCCCCAAGAGTGTACTGTGACTCGGCACGACATCCAACTGCTACCTGACACCCAGCCGATTCGCCAACCGTTCTACAATCAGCCCTAGCAAAACGGAAGTCATGCGTGCTGAGGTACAGTATCTCTTGGACCATGGACTGGCTACCCCCTGTGAGTCCCCCTGGGCCTCACCATGCATCCTGGTACCCAAACCTCACGGCAAAATCCGTCTTTGCACGGATTATAGGAAATTAAAGTGTCACCGTGAAGGATGCCTACCCATTACCTAGGATAGACGACATCCTTGATGCCATTGGTAATGCCCGCTACCTGTCCCAGGTGGACTTACTCAAGGGCTATTACCAGGTGAGCTTAACGGAGCGAGCTAAAGAACTGTCTGCCTTTATAACCCCTTTCGGGCTTTTCAGGTACAACCGCCTTCCCTTTGGACTCTGCAATGCCCCGGCCACCTTTCAGAGAGCTGTCAACCGCGTCATCCAGGGCTTGGACAACACCTACGCCTATTTGGATGATATCGTTGTAGCATCCAACACCTGGAGCGAACACCTGCTCCAGCTACAACGATTGTTCTACAAGCTCCTGAAAGCCGGCCTCACCATCAATCTGGGCAAGTCCACCTTCGCGAAAGGTAAAGTGCGGTACCTGGGTCATGTTATAGGGAGTGGCAGCCTGGCTCCGTTAAATATCCACATTCAAGCAATCCAACAGTATCCACAGCCTACTACCAGGAAGCAGCTCCTGCGCTTCCTTGGTCTTGCTTCCTATTACCGTAGGTTTGTGAAGAACTTTAGCACTGTTGCAACCCCTTAATCACCTTAACCAGTCCCAAGCAACGGTATAATTGGACCAGGGAGCAAACCGTTGCCTTCGAACAACTCAAATTCCTCCTCTGTTCTAATCCTATTCTCGCCTCACCAGATATCAAGAAGCCTTTCATCCTCCATGTCGACGCCAGTGGTACCGGCATCGGAAGTGTCTTAATGCAGCAGCGAGGCGAGGAGGTTCTACCTGTCAGCTACTACAGTTGCAAGTTGAAGCCTCATCAGAAAAACTATAGCACTATAGAGAAGGAACTCCTCTCCATCGTCCTGAGCTTACAACACTTTGCACCATATCTGCACGGTGCTAGGTCCACTACCATCTATTCGGACCACAACCCTCTGAGATTCCTACATCAAGCCCAATTTAATAACCAACGTCTGCTGCGATGGGCTTTATATCTTCAAGGCTTCAATTTAAAGATCTGCTACATCAAGGGGCCTGATAACATCATCGCTGACGCCCTCTCCAGAGTGCATGAGGTAGAGGCAGCTCCACCTCCCACTCTACCTCCCGAGAACGTGACTTCACCAGAACCGCAGGCTTCGGGGGAGAGTTGTGACGATAATCTCTTCCCAGAGATTTAGCCTGCTATATCTTATCATCGTCCCGTTCTCAACAATATCGAAGATACGTTTCATAGTGGCTTAACGTATATATCAAGACAGCCACACGCACCTGCAACTCCCTCCTCCCCCCCACTTCTGCACACCTGGTCGCGCCGACGGCTACAGTCCCAGACAAACTACTTGTTACTGGACACCCTGCATTCTCATTGGCCGTTCAACAACACACCACTCCAGCTCCACGCCAATCACATTCCTCGCAAGCCAATGTCAGGACCGTCCAGCAATTCTCTCACCAGAATATCTAGTGCTCTCATGCTATGAACACCTAAGTTGACTCACCTCGTGTGATCAAATAGAGGTTTATAGCTAGCGCATATATTCCCAGCACTAATATTATTTTTGCTTGTTATTGTATGTCACTTCTTCTCCCTTTAACGTAATCCAGTTTTATGTTCAGTTATTTTTCCACTTGTTGTTCTGCACCATTAAGCCAAGATTTTTGCCTTTATTTCAATTTGTTTTTTAGTGTTATTAAAGAGCCTTGTTTATTATTGTGTTTTATGTCTCTTCCCTTACCTTACCACAGATTATCAAACACGCAGTCATTCTTTTTTTTTTTTTTTTTTCTTTGTAATACTTATATGTGGCCCGGCCTTAACATCTGCCAGTGGAAGACTGCCGACCACCATACTCCACTACTTTACCGTCACAATATGTATATATATAATATATATATATATATATATATATATATATATATATATATATATATATATATATATATATATAATAATGCCTATCCTGACCTTAAAAGCTTCATTGAAGGTTGTAACAGAACCCATGAGCACCACACCAGAAACAAATACCTTTTTGATATTCCAAGGGTACGACTTAATCAAACTAGAAATGCTCTACAAATCAAGGGACCCAGAATGTGGAATGACCTTCCCAATCATGTTAAAGACTGTACCTCTCTCAACCAGTTTAAGATAAAAACTAAGCACTACCCTGTTACCTACCTTACCCCTATAATGTCAACCCATGTCTGTTTTTTTAAACAATGCTGTTTGCCGACTAAATTTTGTTTTTGCTGTTTTTCTTCCATATGTTCCCCTTTTTTTTATATATTTTCTCAACACATTTTATACTTTAATCTCAATTAGTATTAAGTTTTAGTCTTTAGTGTTTTTCCTGCCCGAAACGCTTTGTGTAATAGTGGCTTTAGGCATTGTATGTACTAGCTATATCTATAAATTCACCAATATTTGTATCACCCCTTGTATGTATGCACTTTACCTGAATAAACATTTGATTTTTTTATTTTTACTCTATATATTTAAAACTCTGAATTGTAATGTCAATCCTGATCTTAAAAGCTTCTTAGAAGGTTGTAACAGACCTGCCAAAGAAAATTGGAGAATACAAACCTGGATAGCATATGGAAATGTCAAGACACACAAGCCTGGAAACCCACTTCAGCCAATCATCAGCCAGATACCCACACCTACGTACAGACTGGCGAAGCGACTCAATGGCTTGCTGACTCCTTATGTCCCTTGCGCCTTCAGCCTGAAGACTCCAAAGGAATTTGTTGACTTACTATGGGGAACATGGGCCACTGGGATAAGAGCCTCGGTGGACATAGAATCACTGTTTGCCAACGTACCTGTGGATGAAACAATCGGAATGATAGCGGAGAGAGTGTATCGTGATCCAGCCTGTACTCCTCTTGACATACCAGAAAACATTCTAAGGAAACTACTCCAAGCTTGTACTAAAGAGGCTCCCTTCTTGAGCCCAGATGGGCACATGTATAAGCAAGTAGATGGGGTCGCCATGGGTTCTCCCCTAGGTGTCCTGTTTGCGAACTTCTACATGGGTACCATCGAACAAAAGGTCTTAGTCGATATGAACTTGAAACCGGCCATATACTGCAGGTATGTTGACGACATTTTCACACAGGTACCTGATGTCAGACATCTGCAGGAGCTGAAGGAGACATTTGAGCAGAATTCCGTGTTGCGTTTCACTTACGAGATGGAGAAAGATGGGAAACTACCCTTTCTAGATGTAACAGTCACGGAAAGGAGCGGAGGTTTCCACTCTGCAGTCTACACTAAGGAAACAAACATAGGAATGTGCCTCAATGCCAACAGTGACTGCCCAGACAGGTACAAGAGGAGTGTTGTTAACGCTTATGCCGACTGTGCTCTCAGCCACAGCTCAGGATGGAAGCAAGTCGATGAAGAACTCTGTAGGATAAGGCAGGTCCTAGTTAACAACGGCTTCTCCAATGGTTTCGTTGAAGACATCATAAGTAGGAAGGTGAAACGCCATGCAACCTCTGAAGAGACAACTAACACAACACCTGTACCCTCTATTAGACTATTTTACAGGAATTTTAGATGCATGCGCAAGCTTTAATGCTGATGACCACAACGTGTCCGGAATAACTAGTTGAAATACTGCCCTATCATTCTGGCTATTAACATAATACAGGACGCCCTGTTTCATCTCAAAATCATGAATAGGTAAATTCTTTTTCTTTTTTGGGTATCCGGGGGGTCTTTAAAACCCACTCAAAGGCAAAGTCTCTGTTTTATTTCCTAGGACTACTTTCTGAAGTAATCACTTACGTGAAGTCATGCAATCGGTGCCTAAGGAGGAAAGGCACCCTTAAGGTACAAGCCCCACTTCAGGAATTTCCTGAAATTCGTGAACCTTTAGATCGTGTGGGGGCCGATTTAATTGAGTTACATCACAGTCATTCAGGGAATAGATACGTGTTGGTGCTAGTTTACCATTTGTCTAGGTACACTACACTAGTTGCATTACCTCGAAAGGATTCTCATACGGTTGCAGATGCGTTCTTGCATAGGTTTGTTACTGTATTCAGACCTCCTAAAGTTTTAGTCTCTGACCGGGTAGAAGATTTCAATGGCAATATATTTAGGGAAGTTTGCAAAATTTTAGAGACAACTTCGGCTTTTACCCACAAGCCTACCACCCACAAGCAAACGGTATGATGGAACGGACTAATCATTCAGTCAAGGATATGCTTGCAATCCTTGCTGAACATGACGTGAACTCTTGGGATGAACACCTACCCTATGTTCAATTAGCCTTGAATACTGTCATCCACCAATCGATAAGCACCCAACCCCTTCATTTGTTTACTGGTAATTCATGCAATTTCCCCTCAGGTCTGCTTAACAGACATAATGTTGCATAAGGGAGGACCATCCTTCAGAGGTCCTTGGAAAAATGAGAAATGCATGGAATATTGCAGCTGAAGCGTCCAAGAAGGCACGGAATCGGTATGCTCATTTTTATGACAAGAAAGTGCGCCCTCTTGAGTTGAAGGAAGGAAGCCTCGTATTGAGAGTGAATGAGGCTGCGCCCGCCAATCAGAGCAGGAAACTAGCTCCGAGGTGGCGAGGGCCGTATAGAGTAGTTAAAAGGGCGGGGCCGGTTAATCTTGTTATAAAAGGAGTATTCGAGGACCAGGTGGAAAGGACAATTCATGTAAATAAATTGAAACAATATCATGCTAGAGAGGAATTAGAACTGCCTTCAGCGGATCTAGTTCCTGACTTAGCAGTGCTGACTCATGGCTTCACCGGCGAGTCAGAGGATGAGGATGACCCTCTGTCATCGCTCATCAGTAGTCAGGTGCAGTCTCGCCACCCTATGGTGACGAGATCTTGCGCTATACAGTAAAGTAACTTTCTTAGTATAATTTAGTATTCATTAGATTTTCATGTAGAGGCAACGAGGTGAACTATCTCTATACTTAACTCGGGTAGCAGCTTTTTACCGTCCTCTGGGGTTCCACCTCCACCAAACCCAGAGTATATCTATGCTTCCGCTGTGTTGTGTCTGTTTGTTCCCAGGTCTGATTGGTACACCAATCCAGTTGTTCCAGCCACAGATGAACCCTTGTCTGTAAAGACCGAGGGAGGAGGCACGTTACCTTACCTTGAGGTTACCTTGAGGTGCTTCCGGGGCATAGCGTCCCCGCGGCCCAGTCATCGACCAGGCCTCCTGGTTGCTGGACTGATCAGCCAGGCTGTTGGACGCGGCTGCTCGCAGCCTGACGTATGAGTCACAGCCTGGTTGATCAGGTATCCTTTGGAGGTGCTTATCCAGTTCTCTCTTGAACACTGTGAGGGGTTTGCCAGTTATGCCCCTTATGTGTAGCGGGAGCGTGTTGAACAGTCTCGGGCCCTTGATGTTGATAGAGTTCTCTCTCAGAGTACCAGTTGCACCTCTGTTTTTCAACAGGGGTATTCTGCACATCCTGCCATGTCTTCTGGTCTCATGTGATGTTATTTCTGTGTGCAGGTTTGGGACCAGCCCCTCTAATATTTTTCATGTGTAAATTATTATGTATCTCTCCCGCCTGCGCTCAAGGGAGTACAGATTTAGGCTCTTTAGTCGGTCCCAATAATTTAGATGTTTTACCGAGTGGATTCTAGCAGTAAAGGATCTCTGCACGCTCTCCAGGTCAGCAATTTCTCCAGCTTTGAAAGGGGCTGTCATTGTGCAGCAGTACTCCACTCTAGAGAGCACAAGCGTTTTGAAAAGTATCATCATCGGTATAGCATCTCTAGTGTGAAAAGTGTGTGTTATCCAACCTGTCATTTTTCGTGCAGTTGTGACGGCCACTTTATTGTGTTCTTTAAAGGTAAGGTCTTCCGACATGAGTACACCCAAATCCTTTACATTACCTTTTCGTGCTATGTTATGATTTGTCTGAGTTTTGTACGTGGTTTCCGTTTTTATATTTTCATTTTTTCCATACCGCATGAGCTGGAACTTATCTTCGTTAAACACCATATTATTTTCTGTAGCCCATAGAAAGACCTGATGACGTTACACAAAGCCCTCCCCCCACCCCCCCCCCCACCAGACCCAGTAATTTCCCATACATCAGTTACTTTGGGCATGAGTGACTGTCCAAGAGAGTAGTGTAAAAGGAGACAGATGGAGAATTGATTTTCAGAAACGGTTGGGCACTTCCACAGTTCCACGCCGACTTGACTCCCAGGGGCCGATGTGAGCAACACCAATTTTTGGGGGTGGTGGGATGGTTTGGTTAGGGCACAGTCAGCGCGCACCTGGCTGGCTGGCCGGTGTGGGTTAGTGGTCTGTTCCCCCTAGGGGTCCCCACAGCCCACCCAGGGCGCACCTGGACAAACTTGTGCCCTATCCTAACCTGTTTTAGTATGCAATTTGTCTCGTACATTTATTGCGAGAATTGGGCATCAAGAAGGGGGCCCCTACTTATGAGAGGTACAGAAAAAGAATGTTCAATAGATTCAAACCAAAAAATACACTGGTGATAGGAATATAAAACTTTTTGGGAGTATTTACAGGTGATGGACCAATCAGGTCCTTATTTGTCGCAGGGTGTCACGTGACCTGGCGTCAGCAATAGGGACCCCAGCGTACTAAAGGGGGGGGGGGTCAAGATTCCTTACAAAGACTAAGTTGGATATTTAGGTGTAGTAGGCCTTATCTTGAATTTGCCTGATACTGTGAGGTACATTGACATGAAGGGCGAACCATAGTACAGGATTTGCATGTGAGAGGGTCATATTAGAGTTTTAAAGAAGTTAAAATAGGTTTAAAAGAGTCCTGTGTGTGTTTGATGGCGGGTAAATGTTCAGTCAATAATTCTCGTGTTTTTAATTTGAATGAGGGGTCCTAGTTTGCGTTCTAGTCGTAAAATAAGTTCCTTAGTATATTTGCTATGGAAAATGAGCTTTCAGTACTCTATATAATTTGAAATGAGGTCAAGAAAGACATGTTTATATGTGAGAAGAGTCAGGTTGGAAACTGTTTATTCTATGCAGTCCCCCCCTCCCCCACTCGGCTTTGCTCCGTTTTCTGTAGCCAAAGTAAAGATTCCATTTTCTGTGGCATTCAGTTGATTACTAGTGGAAAAAGGGCATGCTCGTATTTGTATGTTCTAACCTGTTTATAGATTTTATAGATGTAATTGTCGGGCCTCAAAATTAAATTTTAATATGAAAAATAGCATCAAATGTATGTCTATCTTTTGTAATAAACATTAGACACATTGACATTTGCTGCGATATTTCATAGAATAAAAGTTAACTGCTAAATAGTGGGGGGCCTCAGCCATATTGTGTTGGGTTTGACACTCCCAACATCAATTTGACACTTGTAAATATACTATAAAGGAAAGTAGTTGAGTGTTTTACCTGATTTAAGCAATTTAATATCAATTAGGAATATGGTAATGTTCCTTATTAAATTGTATTTTTTTTATCACCATATTAGCTTAGCCTTTGTGGTGGGGGCCCCAATAACTCATGTATCGCGACAGTAGTTTCGCTTTCTGTTGCTATGCAATACTTTTTGCTATCATTTATACATCACAAACTCTATCAACATCAGGGGCCCGAGACTGTTCAACAGGCTTCCGCTACACATAAGGGGCATAACTGGCAAATCCCCTCACAGTGTTCAAGAGAGAACTGGATAAGCACCTCCAAAGGATACCTGATCAACCAGGCTGTGACTCATACGTCAGGCTGCGAACACCCGCGTCCAACAGCCTGGTTGATCAGTCCAGCAACCAGAATGGCCTGGTCGATGACCGGGCCGCGGGGGCGCTAAGCCCCCGGAAGCACCTCAAGGTAACCTCGAGGTAAAAGTAATCATACCTAAAAATTTAAAAGTCGAATCCATCAGTTTCCGTTTTTTATGTCAGTGGTAGTATATCAAGCGCAAAGGGTTTTAGAAAATGTTAGACCTCCACCTTTCAAAAAGTGAGAAGATGAATTCATTTTGGCATTACTGTCATCACTTTGGAAAGTTTTTTAATGATAGCACATGCTTAAACAAACTCGCTCGCAAAAACAAAAACTCATACACAAACTCATTTTTGTTTTGGTTCAACTTACCACAAATAAAACCCAGGGCTTTCACATTCACGCAAAATACTTAGTCCCCCTAAACTTAAAAAAAAAACAGTTGCACAATCTTACTTACTTAAACACATCAGGGCAAAAATAGAGAGACTTCTGACAAGCTACCGGCCTCCTGTCCTCACCAAGGCTACTAATTCTAACATACTTAAAACAAAACACACTTGCTAAACTCTTATACACAAACAAAAAACTCAATTTTTAACTTACACAAAATAAACACGGGCTTTGCACATTCACACAAAAAATTCTTAGTCTCCCCTAAACTTAAACACTCACAATCTTACGGTGCTTTAATTACCAAAGCCTTCCAAACCTGCACTAGGTCGTTAGTCATACATAGAATCAGGGAGAAAAATATCCTCCTCAATATATATATATATATATATATATATATATATATATATATATATATATATATATATATATATATATATATATATATATATATATATATATATATATATATATATATATATATATATATATATATATATATAAATCTTAAATAGTCCAACCACTTGGGCCGCCATTCCCTCCTCCCATTCTATTCCCAAATCCTTATCCTGACTCCTTTCCAGTGCTACATGATCGTAATGGCTTGGCGTTTTCTCCTGATAGTTCTATTCCATTCCATTCTTGACTAAATAACTAGCATTAAGTTTTAAGTCAATCTAATATTCCCATCTCACGCCCCCAGAACTCCAACAAATCCCAAAAGCCAGTCACGCGGCAATAGACATGTTTTTGCCCAACTGTATTTATTTAAAAATAATGCGTCAGATAGAAAGAGTTTCGCATTGCTATTATATTTACCTTATAAAGCCTCTCTATAAAAATGATATGCCATTGCATATTGTGACTGTTTTATAATAAATATTGCATAAATACTTACGCGATTTCATAAACAAAAAATTTATTTTAATGAGCCGTGTTTGGAAGGCAAGGACATTACACACACAGTACTTTGCTCTAAGAGGTCAGACCCCACCCTGATCCGGTGCATTATGCCGGTAAGAGACGGGAGACCTCTTAAAGAAAGTGCAACCCTCTAGTTCAGGCTCTCCTGCACCCAGCACTGCCGGGTGGGTAAATATTTGGCAGCAACGATTGGAGCCTCCTGAACAAGCAGCATGCTGTTCAGAGTGAAGGTGCGGTTCCGTGGAACCGACACCACATACAGCAAGTCCGAGATAATGGATATACTGTCATCGACCTCCGGGGTAGCACCCATCGACGTCGTTATGGACGCCAATGGACCCCAAATTCTCTTCAGTAGTGCAGCAGCACTAGAAGCCTTATTCATCACGACGACGACCACTGCGCTCGAGGCAAAGGGCTTAACACTCCTGCCTCCCCACCAGTTTCAGGCAGTAAGAACCATATTCATTCACAGAGTGAGTGACATCATCGCGGAACGACCAGCTACAGAGATCGTGAAGAGCATAAACGCACAAAATCGATCCCTCACGGCCATCTCGGCCCACCTCATTCAGCAGGATGAAAATGGGAGGCCAACCCTCAAGGTCACCCTCAAGACTCCAGCAGAAGCTATTCTCGCGGCGGGCAACGGCCTCAGGTGCTGTGGAGTGGCCTGCACTCCCCACCAGATCACCAGGCAACGTTATTTCCGCCTACGACAGTGTTTCAGGTGCTATGAATACACCCACTATGCTCAGAAGTGTCCAAACCCGCTGCAGAAATGCAGCATTTGTGCTGGAGAACACCATCACAGGGCCTGCACAGCCACCATCAAGCGCTGTCTACTCTGCAGCGGTGAACACACAGCCGTTTCTCAAGACTGCCCCTCCAGACAGGCGGAAATCAAGAAAATGATCGAAGCCAGACCTAGCACTTTTACTCCAAGAGTGAAATCCTTCAACATTCAGGAAGAATCGTTCCCAGCACTCCCGACAAGTGGCGCCACGAGCGGCGCACAAATAAACTACTGGACCAGCAGCTCCCGAGCCAGCCACTCAAGGTCACAAACAACACCTCTCAACCCAGCCAGCCAGCCGTCCTCACTCACGCCGCCAGCAGCCACCCCTGATAGCACTGTTGCAGCTCTGATACACTTCGCAACGGAGCTCTCAGGTGGAGACCTCAGACAAAGGTACAGAATTCTGAACGAACTGTACAAGGAGAACAACCTACCACCGTTTGTGATACCAGAGGCCATGTTCACCGCCTGCTCCACAACTACAGTGACTGATCCTACACCAGCCACTCCTGCCAACCAGACTATGGGAAACAACAGCGACACGTCGACTTCTCAAGCGGTCTCAACACCTGCTGAACCAGCTACTGTCATCACACCTGCAAGTCAACCAGAACCCAAAGCCACAGCCAGCACAGCTCCTCCGAAAATCTTCAACCCATACGTCACCTCCTGCCAAGGTATTGACGACAACGCCGACCCAAGAATGAGAGAGTTTCATGTACCAATTCGGGACCCAGTATATGCAGACGAAGATGGTATCAACGTCAACGTGTCAGACTACGACTTAGAATCGACCTCACCAGTGATCCTAGATGGCCTGAAAGCCCCCCGCAGATTCCTGATCCATAACCCGAAGGCATCAGAAACGCCACTATCAATCCTGGACATCGTAGCAGGAACGATAACGACCAAACACAGAAATGGCAAAGAAACTGTAACCAAGGTAGAATCTGACATCAAAACCCTGATGTGCAACAGCGTGTGGCGTGCATCAAGGGAAGACCTGAACGAATATGTAATAGTGGCAAGACCCACTGCTTCACCAAGCTCGCCAACAAGCCAAACTCCATGCAAAAGATCAAGAAGAGGAAATCATCCCAGCTTCAGCACTAGACGGTATCGAAGGTAGCTGCCTTCCCCCCCCCCCCTCTTTAGGGGTATGGGGACCTAATTTTGCTCGTTTTGAGGTGGTGGATCCACTGCAAGAAGACTCTAACATCTAAGAAGAAAGAAGACTTCAGCTCCAAGAAGAAAGAAGACTTCAGCTTCACGAAGAAAGAAGACTTCAACTCAAGAGAAGAAAGAAGACCTCACATCGCCGCCCCTCCCCTGGGACCCAGCCAACCCAGCCTAAGCCGGCAAGGTGTTCAGAAAGCCTCATTATCAGCCGCGCAGCTGGGTCTAGCCCTGGCTCTGTCTCTCCAACTCCGACGCTTCCTCTCACCCAAGCTATTCTTCACCTGTCCCCACTTGAAAACTCACCCGAAGGGTATCTTGACCTATATTTAATTGATTGATTGATTGATTGGACATTAAGAATATTACTAACTTTTGAATTAACTAATGTAGTAGCATATTGAAAGATTTATTATTCGGGACACAAGTTAGTATTTAATAATAGTTTCATGCTGTATAAGAAAGTTGCCAATATTTTCAAAACTGGCCACAAATTTTATTAAATGTTTTCCAAGGGAGTAAATCTCGCTTCCTCATTTGCACAGGAGCAGAGCAACCTTCGTGCAAGCCCTGGTTCAGTTCCCCAACGTCCGAGCTAATGGAGATTACAAATTTCACTAAATGATGCAGTATCTTAGCTGTCTCTCTAATTATAAGTGTTAATCTTTTTTTTAACTTTTGAGTGCTAGGTCTCAAAAGGTTCTTTACCTCAGAAAGAGAGAGAGAGACATTCTATTTTTGTCCATATTCGAGTGGAATGTTGAACAACCTTCGTGCAGGTCCTGGTTCAGTTCCCCAACGTCCGAGATATTGGACATTACAAATTTCACTAAATGTTGTTGTATCATAGCAGCCCCTCTAATTATAAAGGTGTTGTCTTCTTCAAATAGCAATCCAGTGGTAAACAAATATTGTTGGAGTTTGTTATATTTTTTGGTGTGTGTGTGTGTGTGTGTGTGTGTGTGTGTGTGTGTGTGTGTGGGCTTTGCCTTCTCCTGTTGAACAGAGGCGGATGAGACGACTATAGTCGCTAATGAAATGGATGTTGAAACTGGCGAAGAGGCCACAGACTTTGATGCGGCATCCCATGTTGAAACTGTGATGACACATCTACGCCAACTTCTTGGGATGCTGATATTTGTGTAAGGTGTGCTTTGACAAAGCGTTGAGTGTTGTACTGCTGCCCTGCAGACATATGGTAACATGCAGTAATTGTCTTTATCTATAAGAACCTGCCCCATTTGCAGATGCACCATTTCGCATGTCCTTCAACCGATTATTTCCTAAGATGACAAAAAAAAAGGCATAGAGACTTATTTATTTATTTATGTAAATAAAAAATTGTACAAATGTCGAGTTTTTTTTTATATCCATAAATTGGTATAAATAAGCTCGCAATTTCTTGAACAAGAGGGGGGGGGGGCAAGATACTGCCTCATTTAGCGAAATTTGCTATGTCCAATAGCTCGGACGTTGGGGAACTGAACCAGGTCCTGCATGAAGGTTGCTCAACACCCCGCTCAAATATGAACAAAAAAAAGAATCTATCTCTCTCTCTTTCTTTCTGAGGTAAAGAACCTTTTGAGACCTAGCACTCAAAGGTTAAAAAAAAAGATCATCACCTTTATAATTAGAGGGGCTGCTATGATACAGCAACATTTAGTGAAATTTGTAATGTCCAATATCTCGGACGTTGGGGAACTGAACCAGGACCTGCACGAAGGTTGTTCAACATTCCACTCGAATATGGACAAAAATAGAATGTCTCTCTCTCTCTTTCTGAGGTAAAGAACCTTTTGAGACCTAGCACTCAAAAGTTAAAAAAAAGATTAACACTTATAATTAGAGAGACAGCTAAGATACTGCATCATTTAGTGAAATTTGTAATCTCCATTAGCTCGGACGTTGGGGAACTGAACCAGGGCCTGCACGAAGGTTGCTCTGCTCCTGTGCAAATGAGGAAACATGTGGGAGAAAGAGAGGAAGCGAGATTTACTCCCTTGGAAAACATTTAATAAAATTTGTGGCCAGTTTTGAAAATATTGGCAACTTTCTTATACAGAATGAAACTATTATTAAATACTAACTTGTGTCCCGAATAATAAATCTTTCAATATGCTACTACATTAGTTAGTTCAAAAGTTAGTAATATTCTTAATGTCCTTGCCTTCCAAACACGGCTCATTAAAATAAATTTTTTGTTTATGAAATCGCGTAAGTATTTATGCAATATTTATTATAAAACAGTCACAATATGCAATGGCATATCATTTTTATAGAGAGGCTTTATAAGGTAAATATAATAGCAATGCGAAACTCTTTCTATCTGACGCATTATTTTTAAATAAATACAGTTGGGCAAAAACATGTCTATTGCCGCGTGACTGGCTTTTTGGGATTTGTTGGAGTTCTGGGGGCGTGAGATGGGAATATTAGATTGACTTAAAACTTAATGCTAGTTATTTAGTCAAGAATGGAATGGAATAGAACTATCAGGAGAAAACGCCAAGCCATTACGATCATGTAGCACTGGAAAGGAGTCAGGATAAGGATTTGGGAATAGAATGGGAGGAGGGAATGGCGGCCCAAGTGGTTGGACTATTTAAGATTTATATATATATATATATATATATATATATATATATATATATATATATATATATATATATATATATATATATATATATATATATATATATATATATGAGGAGGATATTTTTCTCCCTGATTCTATGTATGACTAACGACCTAGTGCAGGTTTGGAAGGCTTTGGTAATTAAAGCACCGTAAGATTGTGAGTGTTTAAGTTTAGGGGAGACTAAGAATTTTTTGTGTGAATGTGCAAAGCCCGTGTTTATTTTGTGTAAGTTAAAAATTGAGTTTTTGTTTGTGTATAAGAGTTTAGCAAGTGTGTTTTGTTTTAAGTATGTTAGAATTAGTAGCCTTGGTGAGGACAGGAGGCCGGTAGCTTGTCAGAAGTCTCTCTCTATTTTTGCCCTGATGTGTTTAAGTAAGTAAGATTGTGCAACTGTTTTTTTTTTAAGTTTAGGGGGACTAAGTATTTTGCGTGAATGTGAAAGCCCTGGGTTTTATTTGTGGTAAGTTGAACCAAAACAAAAATGAGTTTGTGTATGAGTTTTTGTTTTTGCGAGCGAGTTTGTTTAAGCATGTGCTATCATTAAAAAACTTTCCAAAGTGATGACAGTAATGCCAAAATGAATTCATCTTCTCACTTTTTGAAAGGTGGAGGTCTAACATTTTCTAAAACCCTTTGCGCTTGATATACTACCACTGACATAAAAAACGGAAACTGATGGATTCGACTTTTAAATTTTTAGGTATGATTACTTTTACCTCGAGGTTACCTTGAGGTGCTTCCGGGGGCTTAGCGCCCCCGCGGCCCGGTCATCGACCAGGCCATTCTGGTTGCTGGACTGATCAACCAGGCTGTTGGACGCGGGTGTTCGCAGCCTGACGTATGAGTCACAGCCTGGTTGATCAGGTATCCTTTGGAGGTGCTTATCCAGTTCTCTCTTGAACACTGTGAGGGGATTTGCCAGTTATGCCCCTTATGTGTAGCGGAAGCGTGTTGAACAGTCTCGGGCCCCTGATGTTGATAGAGTTTGTGATGTATAAATGATAGCAAAAAGTATTGCATAGCAACAGAAAGCGAAACTACTGTCGCGATACATGAGTTATTGGGGCCCCCACCACAAAGGCTAAGCTAATATGGTGATAAAAAAAATACAATTTAATAAGGAACATTACCATATTCCTAATTGATATTAAATTGCTTAAATCAGGTAAAACACTCAACTACTTTCCTTCATAGTATATTTACAAGTGTCAAATTGATGTTGGGAGTGTCAAACCCAACACAATATGGCTGAGGCCCCCCACTATTTAGCAGTTAACTTTTATTCTATGAAATATCGCAGCAAATGTCAATGTGTCTAATGTTTATTACAAAAGATAGACATACATTTGATGCTATTTTTCATATTAAAATTTAATTTTGAGGCCCGACAATTACATCTATAAAATCTATAAACAGGTTAGAACATACAAATACGAGCATGCCCTTTTTCCACTAGTAATCAACTGAATGCCACAGAAAATGGAATCTTTACTTTGGCTACAGAAAACGGAGCAAAGCCGAGTGGGGGAGGGGGGGACTGCATAGAATAAACAGTTTCCAACCTGACTCTTCTCACATATAAACATGTCTTTCTTGACCTCATTTCAAATTATATAGAGTACTGAAAGCTCATTTTCCATAGCAAATATACTAAGGAACTTATTTTACGACTAGAACGCAAACTAGGACCCCTCATTCAGATTAAAAACACGAGAATTATTGACTGAACATTTACCCGCCATCAAACACACACAGGACTCTTTTAAACCTATTTTAACTTCTTTAAAACTCTAATATGACCCTCTCACATGCAAATCCTGTACTATGGTTCGCCCTTCATGTCAATGTACCTCACAGTATCAGGCAAATTCAAGATAAGGCCTACTACACCTAAATATCCAACTTAGTCTTTGTAAGGAATCTTGACCCCCCCCCCCTTTAGTACGCTGGGGTCCCTATTGCTGACGCCAGGTCACGTGACACCCTGCGACAAATAAGGACCTGATTGGTCCATCACCTGTAAATACTCCCAAAACGTTTTATATTCCTATCACCAGTGTATTTTTTGGTTTGAATCTATTGAACATTCTTTTTCTGTACCTCTCATAAGTAGGGGCCCCCTTCTTGATGCCCAATTCTCGCAATAAATGTACGAGACAAATTGCATACTAAAACAGGTTAGGATAGGGCACAAGTTTGTCCAGGTACGCCCTGGGTGGGCTGTGGGGACCCCTAGGGGGAACAGACCACTAACCCACCCCGGCCAGCCAGCCAGGTGCGCGCTGACTGTGCCCTAACCAAACCATCCCGCCACCCCCAAAAATTGGTGTTGCTCACATCGGCCCCTGGGAGTCAAGTCGGCGTGGAACTGTGGAAGTGCCAAACCGTTTCTGAAAATCAATTCTCCATCTGTCTCCTTTTACACTACTGAGTGTGGGCGTGGTCTCATATCCGGTCCGAGTGATAACCTTTTTCTTTTACTCGTTTCGTTCTTTCTTT
>WNGS01163772.1:16988-48082 GCA_020271785.1 Procambarus virginalis | reverse complement strand
GAAGCCCACAGGACACAGGCCGAAAAAGCCCAAGAAGCCAAGGAACACACGCAGAACACCCCTGTGGCAGAGGAGGAAAACAAGGAACACACAAACAATGAAGTGGTGGAAACCGACCACGTCCCCCAACATAGCAGCAAGTGCAGGCAAAACTGACCAAAGGAGATGCCAGGAAAACGACTGGGTGAGGCAGGACGAAAGAGCAGAAGCATAAAAAACCCCAGGAGTAAGGACACGCCACTGCGAAACACGGTACTAATGCACACGCGCAGTAGTAGCAACATACAACCTGGTGGATAAAGACAGGCTGTTTAACACAAGGGGCACACGCCCTAGGGGACGCAGGTGGAAACCGAATGCCCAAATGAGCCACAGAGACAGTAGAAAGAACTTTAGTGTCAGAGTGGTTGACAAATGGAATGCATTAGGAAGCGATGTGGTGGAGGCTGACTCCAAACACAGTTTCAAGTGTAGATACGATAAGAGCCCAATAGGCTCAGGAAACCGTACACCTGTTATAAGATTGACGTTTGAGAGGCGGGACCAAAGAGCCAGAGCTCAACCCCCGCAAGCACAACTAGGGGAGTATACACCACCGCAACATGCCACAGGTAAAGAGCAACTCGCTCCGGCAAAGGCAGAGAACGGAGCAGATAGACCCCAGACAGGGCCCACTGAGACACGACAGAACCCAGCAGGCCCAGGAACCCGCCTACCAGGCGACCGACGGCGGAGAAACCCCGCTCAAAACCGGCTGGATGGGGAACCGGGAGCTCATGTACACCCCAAGCCCGGCCCGAGGCCAGGCTAGACCGGCCAAAGGGAGGCCCACCAGGAAGACGCATGGGGCGGCCTGCAGGCCCACAGACTCCCCACAACCAGGATGGGCCATAACTAAGTCGAAGGCAAGCTAGTGTGCCCCGAAAGTCCACAGACCGTACCATAGGGGCATAACTTGCAATCCCCTCACAGAGTTCAGTGGCATACCGATAATAGGTTAAGTAACAATTGTAATTACGAAACCATAAGATGCTTATTGTAACCTACTAAGTAGGTCAGGTAAGGTCGGTGTTTTCCACGAAGTTTTTTAAGGGAAACCATTATGTTTAGTATGGCACCTATGCACGGAACGAAGAAGTCAATATTGACGTAATAAAGATGCGGTGACGGGTTGGTGCAAGAGAGAACCGGATCAGCACCTCCAAGGATACCCGATCAACCAGGCTGTGACTCATACGTCGGGCAGCAAGCAGCCATGTCCAACAGCCAGCATGACCAGTCCAGGAGGCCTGGTCGATGACCGGGCCGCGGGGACGCTAAGCCCCGGAAGCACCTCAAGTTAACCTCAAGATAAGGTACCAGCGAGAAGGCGTATGCTCGCAAGGAGGTCGTGTAACAACTGCAGACCTCTGATGGATATACAGTGTTCCCCGAGTGTGCCTATGGCACCACTGCACTCCACTGGTACTATCCCGCAAGTTCTACCAGATAGGCGGGACCCAAAAGCCAGAGCGCATAAACCTTGCAAGCACAGCCAGAAGCCCTACCAGGCGAGTACAGAACCAACACCACAAACCCCCACACCACATAACACTAACAAAGGTGGGACCCCTGAATGACCCTAGCATGGGATGGACATGCACAAGAGTGGGACAGGAAGGGGTGAAAAAAGGGGACCGACACTGGTGTGCGAACGGTCTCAGTCGTACAAAAAGAGACCTAAAGAAAGACAGGCATATAACACCACATCCAGCGCCCTGCCAAAAGACGCCAGACCGCAGAAACTCACCTGGCAAACGGTGGCTCGAAGTGACACGACTCAACCGAGCCCAGAAGAACCTGGGAGCACCGCCAGGTGAAGAAGCCAGAGCCGGACCTGCAGGAGAGCAAGGAAGAGGCGAAGAAGGCGGCCCACACCCATGACACAGGGGAAACCTCGGCGGCCTCCCCACAACTGGAACCCAGGACACCCCCGAGCGAAAAGGGGCACATACCGCGGCAAGGGAGAAGAGCGAAAGGCGAAGCACTGGAGCAAAAAGACGACGAAACACCGGCACTACACACCGCCCAGACCAAAACAAACTCCGCGGCGCACGCGCATGACATGCCGGCCGAAAACGCGCAACCTACCCTGCGGGAAGGCGGCAACCAAGACTACTGCACAAGAAAAGTAGCCAAAAGAGTGAGCAGGAACAAGAAAACCGGCCAAAGAAGCGAAGACAGAGCCCAAAAAAGGCACGCAACCGGTAGCCACAGGGCCACAAGTAGCCCAACAGGGCCACAAGTAGCCCAACAGGGCCACAAGTAGCCCAACAGGGCCACAAGTAGCCCAACAGGCCCAGAAAGAGCCCAAACCGGGCCAAAAGTAGCCCAACAGGGCTACAAGGAGCACAACAGGACCACAAGGAGCCCAACAGGGCTACAAGTAGCCCAAACTCGCCAACAAGGACGAGGAGCCGACAGACGTTCCAATAACGCGGGAAGGAGGAAAAACCTTCCCGAACCCTCGAGAACACGGAAGCCAAAACCAGTCCCGAAGGCACACAAAGGCGCATGCGCACCCGAGACCAGTAGTCATGTAGAACCCCCAAAACGGGGAAACATGACGAAAACACCGTCCCCCCAAAAAAAGGGGTGGGGGGAAACATCCACCCACAGGACGGAACCAACCGACTCAAAGGCCAAGGAACCGAGCCCGGGGAGGGGCCGACGCCCAACAGCACGTACGGCGAGTGGAGAGGAAAACCCCACTCCGCGTAACCACAAGCCCCGCCGAGAGGGGGATAAAAACCCCCACGGGGTCCTATGGGGCCAAGGCCCCCCAAGTCAGCCCCTCCGCAGCCCCGGGAACCCACACAACAGGCCCCGGGGCCGAGCCGTCCCCCTAAAGCCCCGGCCGTACCAGAAAACCGGGACAGCCGTGAAAACACTAAGGAAGGGAGCCCACTGGCAGACTCTTACAACACGGCTGGAGGAACAGGCTCGAATGCCCCCGTCACTACCCCGGAAGGGGATTTCCCCGAGACTGCCCGAGTCTCAACACCACCAAACCCCGCCCTGAACCTACAGACGGTAAGGAACCGGATGCAGGCAGGAAGGGGAATCCAGGGGAAAAACAAGAACCAAAACGGGGCAGCCCCGGGGCTCCCGGGGAGTTACCACGAGAGCGTTGCCACCACCAAGGCTCAAGTGCAACGCCTCTGCTGCCCGCACCAGCTGAGCACAACTGGGTAACCGAGCCATAACGAGCAACAAACTCGCAGGGCTCCGGGTCGAAGGTGTCACCGACCCCACAGGCAGCAGACGGAGGCAAAACAGAGAGTCACCCAGAGACAAGGGGTGAGCAACCCTCAAACTCGCTGGAAGCGAGGGGGGGGCTCTGGGGTCACATCCATCGGACCCACGCGCCCCCAGGGGTTTCCCAGGGTCCCGAGCGTTTACTATAAGAGGACTCGCGCTCAGGTAATCCCAGGCAGGGTACTGCTAACCGGCACCCAAAACTACCAAACAACTTTCTAAGAGCTGAACCCCCGGGACGTGTACACTCACGGGGACCTAGCAGGGGGTACCACCAGAAAACTCAGAACACAAGGGACACCAGGGGCAAGAACGAAGGCAGACCCCCCCACCAGGTAGATAAACAAAAAGAAAAAGAAAACCCCGCAAGAGGACAGCGTACCCAAGCGGAACAGAGCCGGCCGCTATGATTGGGAAAAGACAAGCTGCACAGTACCCTGCGCCCCACCAGTGCAAAAACTGCCCCTTACTCTAAGGCGAACAAGGGAGACAGAACACCCGAGCACACAAAGAGCGGCCGAAAACCAAGCAGTAAACGGCCTAGCAGGGGCAGACCCCAAGGAACTTGTGGAAGGCGGCCCCAAGTCCCAAGGGCAGTACTTACAGGGCACCTAGGGAAGGGAACCCTAGGCGCATGCAGCCCGAGTACTGGAGAATCACTCCCGGCTCGCGCACCACCTAGAAAACAGACACCACACTCTAGGTGCAGTGCTGAAACAACCACTGGAGCCGGAGCACATAACCGGTGCCTATAGCATCAGCCGAAGAACTAATGGGTGGATAGCCGGCGTGGGAGGTCTGGGGCTCCACCTTCCCCCTCCCGGGGAGGGGGGAGCTGCGCAGACAGCGGCGCGGTGACGTGTGACGTCACACTAGTTTGCTTGTTTTTCTGTTTGGGAGTTCTATCCACTAGTTCGGATTTTGGTAGCAATTTTAACCAGAATAGGGGTTTGTTTTGGGGCGCTTACCTTTCTGGGTGCCTGTCCCGGTCGATGGCAGACATAGAATGCTTCCAACCACACGGGGGCTTCTATAGGCCATTGCTCCCCGTGCCTCTCTGAGGGGGCCCGGTTCTGGCCGTGGTCTCCGGTAGGCCTAAGAACTCCATACACATGACTGATGCCAAAGTCTGAAATTAGCATATCAGCCTGGGATAGCTCCGGGGAGCCGACGGGGCTCCCCCCAGAAAAGCAGAAGGATAATATCAATAAATTCTTTGCTCAAACTGATGCAATAGGCAACAGGAAAAATTGAGGGCTGCAAAGTATACAGGTTTGGACTCGTCTGTATTTTAATGGTTTGCACAGCATGGTGCGAAAGAATTGCTGTTTCAGTTGATTCTATTAGAAATGCAGCTGAAAGACTTGCTGTAAAGTTAAACATAGATAATTTCAAGGCTAGCACTGAATAAGTATGTCGATTTAAAGAGAGGTATGGCATCATTAACAAGATAATTTGTGGCGAGGCATTAAGTGCAGGTGTTGGACGTGCTAATGCATATAAGAATAAACTTTTTCAGCACATTATATCTAATAATCTAAGCTGTTTTAAGTGTACAATGCAGATGTAACAAGCTTTAACTGGAAATGCCTTCAAAGAAACACTTTGGCCTTCAGGCTTGAGAAGAGTACTCCTGGTTGCACGGTAAAGAAGGAAAGAATTTCAGCATTATTGTGCTGTAACGCAGATGGCAGTCACCGAACAAAGTACGCAATTCTTGGGAAATCTGCCAACCTCAGAGCATTGAAAAACTGCATGAACCGACTACCTGTCATCTACTACAACACAAAAAATGCCTGGTTCACACAGATTATTTTTGAGGATTGGTTCCAGAATCATTTTTGTAAAGAAGTAAAAAGCAGCAGATCAATATGTGTAGAATTCATCCTGCTGAGGTAAAGGCAATATTGTTGACTGATAATGCCCCAGCTCACCCCATTGCTAAATTAACATCACCTGATGGCAAAATAACATGTATGGCTTTACCACCAAACACTACATCTGTAATGCAGCCCATGGATTAGGGGTTATCTATGCTCTCAAAGGCTTTATAAAAGAGCTATGAATTCAGATATTATGGAAGTTCTGCTCTCTAAGGAAGACAAGATGCCTACTAAGGATACGAAGGCTAGTAGAACACTAGAAAACTTCAAGAAATATTCAATTAAATACGCAATTTACAACTAGGCCAAAGAATGGAGCGAGTTGAAGGTCACCACATTAGAGAATGCATGGAATAAAATTCTGAGTCCGGTACCTGGTTAAAATGAAGACAAAGATGACTATGATTTTGAGGGCTTTGATAATGCGATTTTTGAGATATTCAGAGATGCAGGTGAGGAAAATTTGAAACATTCTAATGTGAATGCGTGGTTAGATAATGATGGTGATAATCCAGGTTATGGTGAATTAACTGATAATGAGATTATCCAGTGTGTTATTGGTAATAATGATGAGGATGTGAAAGAGGAAGATGACAGTGTGTTATCTATTTCATATGCTGCATCATTGCAAAAGGTTAATGATCTGCTTGATTTGGTTGCTGTAACTGATAATGAAGAGCTAACAGATTATTACCTGCACCTAAAAGACATGAAAGATATTATAATGAAGCTCATAACAAAGAAACAAACTAAGATTCAAAAGTTTTTGGTACGGTTTCACAGTAGGCCTACAGAACCAGCACCCAGTACTAGCAAGGACTCACCTTCTGAGGATGCCCAGGCAACTGGACCAGCACCCAGCACTAGCAACGACTCACCTTCCAAGGATGTCTAGGCAGCTGGACAAGCACCCAGCACTAGCAAGGACACACCTGGTGAGTGGTGTCCCAGAGAACATAAAGGTATAGTGCTTTGAAAAATAGGTGAGATAACAGTAATATGCCAAGGGAAGTGAAAAAATTGGATGAGAAAAAGTTGCCCTAGTGTTTCCAGTGCAGAGAACATTCAAGATGGCTGGCGGCGGCAAGAGGAAATACAAAACAGAGCTTGATTTTGCTGGATTCAGTGAAGAAAGCATTGAGATAACCAGTCTATACAACAAGTTGGTAAAATTAGATACTATGGTGACCGCTCATGTAGAAATAATTAGTAAATTGAAAGAAAATAATGACCATTTAAATAGCAAAGTTGTATGTCTTGAGGGTGTAGTGAAAGACCTGTGCAAGGATAAGATTCAATTGGAAACAAATTGCAAAGCCATGGAAGAAGAAAATGCTCTTAAAAATAGCTTTGGAAGAAGTTAAAGTAAATTTAAACATAAATGACTACAATAGGTTAGGCAAGGAATTTCAACAGGAGAAACAGCTTTTGTCAGCACAGATGGAGGAAGTTGCACAGGGAATAGAACAGTGCAAGAAAGATATGCAAGTCACTTATGCACAAGTGGCCAAGGAGATGGAAAAAATAGAAGAAGCAGTAAAGGAAGTCAAACACTGCAGCAACCAAGATAAAACAAACATTAGGCTAGAAGTGAGGAAAGAATTGGCATCTAACCTGAAGTTGGTGCAAAACACAGTTGATCGAAGTAAGTCCCTGATCATTTTTGGCTGCAAAGAAAAGGAGATAACATCTAGGTCAGAAAGAGCTGTAGAAGAAGCGAAAGTAGTAGATAAAATTGTTGGCCTCGTGGAAGGTCTTACAACCATAGAGAATGTGTGCGACTACAGGAGAATAGGCAGATATGTAAAGGGAAAGATCGACCTTTGAGGATCACCCTAAATGGTGCCAAACAGATGGAAGAAGTACTAAGGAATGCTAGAAAATTACAAAATGATGACGATGGGAAAGTGTGGTCGTTAAGACGAGATCTTTCAAAAGAAGATAGAGAGAAGCTGAAACTGAACCTCGCTGAGGCAAAACGTTTAAATGAGAGCAGGAATGAAGAAGAAATCAATTCTTTTTTCTACAAAGTGATAGGGGTAGGCAGACCAGTAAAGTGGTACATAAAGGCAAACCAACAAAATCATTAGAGAAAGGGGAGTGAAAAATAAGAAGAGGGGGAACAAGTTCCTGAAGATTGCATACACCAACATAGATGGAGTAAGATCAAAGATACTGGAGTTAAGTGATGTAATACAGCTGCAGACACCAGACATTGTTGCACTCACAGAGACAAAACTTGAAGATGTTATTTTAAATGAGGTCATATTCCCAAGGGGCTACTCAATTTGGAGACGGGACAGAAAAATTAGGAAAGGCGGTGGCGTTGCTGTGCTGGTGAAAGAACACCTAAAGGTGAACGAAATAATGACTGCCAATCCACAAGAAGTTGACATAATAGCACTAGAGATCTGCCACAAGGATGACAAACTAATGATTATAAATGCATATAGACCACCGCTAAGCAGCACATGGTCAAAGGAGGAGCTAGATAGTAAACAAGAAGGTCTTATAACAATAATGAGAGAGATCATAGCGACAGCGGATAACGATAGTTCACGACTGTTGATAGTTGGCGACTTCAACTTGAAATCCATAGACTGGGAAGCATATGAAGCTAAAACAGAAGATTTCTGGACCTGTAAATTTGTAGACCTCATCCTGGAAACATTCTTGTACCAACATGTTAAACAAGCTACGAGGATGAGGGAAGGGGACGTTCCCTCTATGCTAGATTTGATATTTACCAGGAAGAAGGAAGAAATATTTGACATTCAGTACCTTCCTCCCTTGGGTAAAAGTGACCATGTCTTTTTGGGAATAAAGTATGCAATGCGTTATAATCTGGAAGAAAATATGACGGTCGATGCAACTGAAAAACCTGACTTTAGGAGA
This sequence comes from Procambarus virginalis, assembly GCA_020271785.1. Lineage (NCBI taxonomy): Eukaryota > Metazoa > Arthropoda > Malacostraca > Decapoda > Cambaridae > Procambarus > Procambarus virginalis. Next base: position 40,007 of record WNGS01163772.1, on the reverse strand, counting down.
GAACATTATGGCAACCTTAGGAAATATTTTAGTGAGTATAATTGGACAGACTTGTTGCTAGGCAAGGAAGTGAATGAGATGTATGTCAAGTTTTGTGAAATATAGGATAAAGGCACAAAAAAATTTATACCAAAACAGAGAAGCAGAACTAGGAAACAGGATTGGTTCAACAGAAAGAGAGGGCCAGAGACCAAAAGACACAAAAATGGAATCAATACAGGAAGAGGCAAAACCCCCAAACATACCAGCGATACAAAGATGTGAGAAACAACTACACGGCAGTGAGGAGAGAGGCAGAAAGAAATTTTGAAAAAGGGATTGCAGACAAATGTAAAACAGAACCAGGTCTATTCTATAAATTCATAAACAACAAATTGCAGATAAAGGATAATATTCAGAGGTTGAAAATGGGAAATAGATTCACGGAAAATGAAAAGGAAATGTGTGAAACAGTAAACGAAAAGTTCCAAAGTGTGTTTGTACAAAATGAAATCTTCAGGGAACCAGATACAATAAGAATTCCAGAGAACAACATAGAGCACATAGAGGTGTCTAGAGACGAAGTGGAAAAAATGCTCAAGGAGCTAAATAAGAACAAAGCAGTTGGTCCAGATGGAGTTTCACCATGGGTTCTGAGAGAATGTGCACCTGAGCTCAGCATTCCTCTTCAACTGATTTTTCAGGCATCCCTGTTTACAGGAGTTGTAGCTGATGTGTGGAAAAAGGCTAACATAGTTCCACTCTACAGAAGTGGAAGCAGGGAAGACCCCCTTAATTATAGACCGGTATCATTGACAAAAATAATTAAAACTAAATGGGTAGAACACCTGGAGAGAAATGATATAATATCAGACAGACAGTATGGTTTTCGATCTGGAAGATCCTATGTATCGAATCTACTCAGTTTCTATGATCGAGCAACAGAGATATTACAGGAAAGAGATGGTTGGGTTGACTGCATCTATCTGGACCTAAAAAAGGCTTTCGACAGAGTTCCACATAAGAGGTTGTTCTGGAAACTGGAAAATATTGGAGAGGTGACAGGTAAGCTCCTAACATGGGTGAAAAATTTTCTGACTGATAGAAAAATGAGGGCAGTGATCAGAGGCAATGTATTGGACTGGAGAAATGTCACAAGTGGAGTACCACAGGGTTCAGTTCTTGCACCAGTGATGTTTATTGTCTACATAAATGATCTACCAGTTGGTATACAGAATTATATGAACATGTTTGCTGATGATTCAAAGATAATAGGAAGGATAAGAAACTTAGATGATTGTCATGCCCTTCAAGAAGACCTGGACAAAATAAGTACATGGAGCGCCACTTGGCAAATGGAATTTAATGTTAATAAATGCCATGTTATGGAATGTGGAATAGGAGAACAAAGACCCCACACAACCTATATATTATGTGAGAAATCTTTAAAGAATTCTGATAAAGAAAGAGATCTAGGGGTGGTTCTAGATAGAAAACTATCACCTGAGGACTACATAAAGAATATTGTGCGGGGAGCCTATGCCACGCTTTCTAACTTCAGAATTGCTTTTAAATACATGGATGGCGATATACTAAAGAAATTGTTCACGACTTTTCTTAGGCCAAAGCTAGAATATGCAGCGGTTGTGTGGTGCCCATATCTTAAGAAGCACATCAACAAACTGGAAAAGGTGCAAAGACATGCTACTAAGTGGCTCCCAGAACTGAAGGGCAAGAGCTACGAGGAGAGGTTAGAGGCATTAAATATGCCAAAACTAGAAGACAGAAGAAAAAGAGGTGATATGATCACTACATACAAAATAGTAACAGGAATTGATAAAATCGATAGGGAAGATTTCCCGAGACCTGGAACTTTAAGAACAAGAGGTCATAGATATAAACTAGCTAAACACAGATGCCGACAAAATATAAGAAAATTCACTTTTGCAAACAGAGTGGTAGACGGTTGGAAAAAGTTAGGGGAGAAGGTAGTGGAGGCCAAGACCGTCAGTAGTTTCAAAGCGTTATATGACAAAGAGTGCTGGGAAGACGGGACACCACGAGCGTAGCTCTCATCCTGTAACTACACTTAGGTAATTACACTTAGGTAATTACACTGGAACGAATCGGCTATGCCTCATATAGTTCATTCAAGCGAGGACACACTGTATTATTCATTTAATTTCTACATTTACTGTCTACATTTAATGTCATATAATTTCATGCATTTCTTTGATAAAGTGTTTACTCGTGTCCTTAATGATCTTGGTTATTTGTAAGTGTTGTCCCCATTAACCATAAATTATAGTATGTTACTGTATGTTCCAAGAAAATGTTGAGGAGCAGTTCACTTACTTTTCTAAATTACACCTTGTATTCTGTAATTAATGTAAATAGACTACTGTACTGTTACTAGAACTACTGACTCCATAATGTAATAGTCTATGCTTGTCATCCTTAACCACTTAACTGTACCAACAGTGAACCAGTCTCCGTGGTGTAGTGGTACCAGTCTCCGTGGTGTAGTGGTACCAGTCTCCGTCGTGTAGTGGTACCTGTCTCCGTGGTGTAGTGGTACCAGTCTCCGTAGTGTAGTGGTAAAACACTCGCCTGGCATTCCGCGGGCGCTTTGTCATGGGTTCATATCCTGGCCGGGGAGGATTTACTGGGCACAAATCCTCAACTGCAGCCTCTGTTTATCTCAACAGTGAAATGGGTACTTGGTTGTAAAAATGATTCTTCGCGGCGGGGATCGTATTCCAGGGACCTGCCCGAAACGCTACGCGTACTAGTGGCTATACAAGAATGTAACAACATTTGTATATATCTCAAAAAAAAAATCTCTCAAAGATTATTCTTGGTCAGTGGGAAACTGCACCAACCGAGAAAACTCTTTTTTATTTTTTTGTACCCATTCTAAATGTGTGCGAGATTGATTGTGTACGAAATGGACTCTTAGGACCTCCAGTGAGAGACAGCCATCTTGGAAAAAATTCCCAGAATGTCCTAGGGTAGGAAAACAGCATGTAAAGGATTTGGGAATAATAATGTCTGATGACCTAACGTTTAAGGAGCATAACCAAGCAAATATTGCGATAGCCAGAAAAATGATAGGATGGATTACGAGAACTTTCAAATCCAGGGATCCCATCACAATGGTTGTACTCTTCAAGTCACTTGTGTTGTCCCATCTTGAGTACTGCTCAGTACTCACTTCCCCCTTCAGAGCAGGAGAGATTGCTGAAATAGAGGGAATACAGAGAACATATACGGCACACATAGACGAGGTAAAGCACCTAAATTATTGGGATCGTCTCAAAGCTCTCCAAATGTACTCACTAGAAAGAAGACGAGAGAGATATCAAATAATATACACATGGAAGATACTGGAGGGCCAAGTACCAAATCTGCACAGTAAAATAACGACGTACTGGAGTGAACGATATGGAAGAAAATGCAGAATAGAACCAGTGAAGAGCAGAGGTGTCATAGGCACAATCAGAGAACACTGTATAAACATCAGAGGTCCGAGGTTGTTCAACGTCCTCCCAGCAAGCATAAGAAATATTGCCGGAACAACCGTGGACATCTTCAAAAGGAAACTAGATTTATTCCTCCAAGGAGTGCCGGACCAACCGGGCTGTGGTGGGTATGTGGGCCTGCGGGCCGCTCCAAGCAACAGCCTAGTGGACCAAACTCTCACAAGTCAAGCCTGGCCTTGGGCCGGGCTTGGGGAGTAGAAGAACTCCCAGAACCCCATCAACCAGGTATCAACCAGGTATCAACCAGGGCTCCTGGCTGGGTTAGTACTGAGTGAGCAACCATGGGTGGCGCATGCGCCTCTGGCTCCCAAACACCTGTCCAACGTGGTGTTGAAAGATCGCGCTCTGTCGGTGAAATTCAAACTTTATTGTTTGAAGAACATAAGGGTCATGATACTGATGAAGCTAGGCACAATAAGAACCTAACACAAAGGTCGGATGCAAGTGATTCAGCACCTAAGAGAATGATACAGCGATCGTATCTAATTGTAGTTCTGAGCGCCATCCTTGCCCACCTATGTTATGCTGTCTCCAATTTATTTAGATGATACATACATGAATCATTTTCTGCATTCAGTGATGATGTATCTGATACAAGTAGCATAGATGAATAGTGTTAGCAGCTTCCATGGTGGTGTTTTCCATAGATATTTTCCGGAATACCTGAATCTCTTTTTGACTGACGGACACTCTTTGAGGCTGGCTGAATCTCTTACAGACTGACGGACACTCTTTGAGGGTGGCTGAATCTCTTCCTGTGTGGGACCTTACAAACGATCTTTTCATGACTACCTTACAAATTGATCTTTTCCTGTAATCTTTTTAAGACTACCTTACGTTTTACAAGCTTGGCTACATACCACCGACAGGTATTAATGCCGAGGATGTATGTGAGTGCGTTATTTGCAAGCACACAGAATGAAGAAACACAAAGCTAAAATCTATCTGTATCTGGTGCAACGAGAGCGAAGTCGCACTGTGTACCATGGACTACTTCGTTGATTATTACTCACTTCCGAAGTACTGAGTGTGTAATACAGTGTGTTACTGTGTAAATAATGTGTGAAACTGTACATATTGTAATTTTAGTGAATTTTTAACAAGTAATATTGTAACAATAAATATTTATTGTGGACACATTACTGACACATGTATCACAGTTCCATGGAACATTATGAACATTCTAATGTATACACATTAAAAAAGACACAAATATGCATCATATGGTATCTGTGCATGGGGGTCTACCACTGCAAACCACCTTAAGCCTATCATCACCCAGCAAAAATCTGCTATCAGAATAGTAACAAACTCTGCTTTCAGACAACACTCAGCTCCCTTGTCGAAATCCCTTAACATGCTAAATATTAACTCTCTCCACACATTCTCTTGTGTCAACTACATTTACAAAACCCTGTTCTTAGATGCAAACAATGCTCTGAAACTCTCCCTGGACAGATGTAATAGGACCCATTATCACCACACCAGAAATAAATATAGTATGTCTTTGATATCCCCAGGGTCAAACTTAATCTGTGTAAACACTCTATGCAAATAAAGGGACCTAGTCTATGGAACTCACTCCCTAGTGAATTGAAAAGCAGTCAAACTTTTGCCTCATTCAAAAAAAAAAAAGTACCTAATTTCATCTTTGTAGCTTCCTACACTGAGCTTTAAATTTCCTCTGTATCTAGTGTTACCCAATCTCCCAATCTTTATGTACTTAATCCAAACAACTTTATCATTGTGTTCATTGCTGTCTTCTTTTATGTGCTAGCCATATGCTGTATTGTGCCTACTCTACTAATTTTTGTTAAACTACCATTCAAGCTGTCATTGCAATCAATCTGAGCTACCTATGTGCTTTAATATACCTACAAATTTCTCTCATCTTATATTTTTTTTCTTACTATGTACCTGTTATCATTTTTATAAATTTTGCAAGTACTGTATTTACCTACTTAAAATTTTCTTAGCTTAAGGACTTGCCCGAAACGCTGCACGTACTAATGACTTTACAAGAATGTAATTACTATGCCATGCATCCTTACAATCCCAATGTACCTTCTTGTATATATATAAATAAATAAGTAAAATAAATAAATATACGATAAAAAACTAATAAAACCGCATTGGGAATACATAGAACAAATAATTGAAAATATATTTATGGCAACACCCGGTGCTTGAATGGCCCACGCGACCATGTCCAGGTGAGTCACACACGGGTGACCAAGCCCTGATGACGAAACAGCGCACCTTGTCCATGTCCCCACAACCAAAGTAAGTGGAATTTGGTATTTATTTTTACATAGACATGTTCAGGAATGGAATTTATCCTTTTACGAAGAAAAAAAAAATTGGGGGAACACTTTATTTCATGCGCACAGGGGGAATTTCACAATAAACTCGTTGCAGCACGGTGGTTAAATATCACTTTCTTTGTATTAATTTTTTATTTTTCTTGAACATTCGCATTTTGTTAGCTTACCTCTCTTATAATATTAGGTGTTTTACCCCGTCACAACATTAATTAAAAAATTTCTATATTATTATTAATTTTGCCTGAAATGTTTTGCATAATAGTGGCTTCATTAGCATGTGTTACTCCTGTCCCTTCAATTGAACAATGCTCTTATGTTCTTTGTACACACAATCTTTTGAATAAATAATATTATTATTATTTACACAGAAAATCACACTAACGTGATATACATCAATGAGAAACTTCACTCGGGCTGTGAGGCGATGCGAACCTGCAATGTTTGCATCACCTCACAGCCCCAGTGTTCATTGATGCATATCACCTTAAGTGTGATTTTCTGTGTATCTGAAGTTGGGCATATGGTGTTCAACTACAACACTTAACCCCTTCACCTGAGTGCTTGGGGAGGGGGGTCTTTCGTAAAACTTGGACTGGCTTCAGGACTTCCTGTGATATTAGGATATCACAGACTTCCTGTGATATCAGCAGAAATCTGATTGTGAGACTTTTAGGAAGTCAGTGGTGGTACAGTGGTAGAGTATGCGGCTGCCAACGCCTTTGTCGTGGGTTTGCAACACCACACAGTCCCAGTGGAATTTCTCATTATTATTATTGTTATAAAAATTATTACTATTTGATAGGCCAATGTCCAAACCCCAACAATGCCACTGACACATATTTACCCCAACAATTCCATTGGCCTACGTCTACACCTCCAAAAATTTCATAGGCCTATTTCCACACCCCAACAATTGTATGTTGGGGTGTAAGACAATGGTGGAGCAGAAAGTACTCCAGTACTTACGGAGGATGATGAGAGTGCGAGGAACAAGGTGGTCAGGTGGAGCCAGTGACTCCTTCCTTCAACACAGTTTTGTCTCTCCCTCGTGGTATATCCTCAATGTCTTCAGTGGTGTGGCCTCACCACACACTTACACTGCCATAAGTGTCCTGAGAGTACTGTGGGAGGGACAATATGGCGGGTATTGTGGACACAGGTCTTTAAGACAGACGAACTTCACGAATCTTGGACACGTCTATAGCAACCTTTGTTGTGATGACGTCACTCACTCGCTCGCTTACACACCACGTTGCTCTTTCCATTTTCTTTGGTTACTGATCTTTGCCGACGTTTAATTAATTGACAGTCATTAAGACTGGTGGCTTCAACGAGGACAGGAAGCTGGCGGCTTGTCAAACGTCCCCCATTTGCCCGGATGATCTTTTCTATCTGTATTTTAAAACCCAATAGAGTTTTGGCGTTTACCTTACCTACTCTTCGGCGAGTAGGCGGTTCCACGGGTTTACAACCATACAGGTGAAAAAGCATCTCCTGTTTTCTGTCCTACATTGTGGCTTGTTGAGCTCGAACCCGAAAATCTGACCTTTTGAAGAAAGTGTCCAGATCGACATCGTCCAAATTGTTTAGTATTTTAAAGGTTTCGATGAGCTCCGCCCTGTCATGCCTGGTTTGCAGTTTGTTTGCCCAGTATAATAATAATAATAATTTATTGAGGATAAGTACATACATAGTTGCAGAGTTACAGTACAAACATTCAGTTTGATTTAAAGATAGAGGTAGTACATACAATACCTGTAGCCAGTGGCCCCTCAACCCTTCCTGATACGAGAGGTTGTTCCGAACGTTAATGGAATCTGACCCATATATCAATCAGGTCAACCCATGTGTTGCGTTTCCAAAAGGGTCGCCCATGTTGGAATCGGTGAACGCCCTAGTAATATTGTTGAAAACATCTTGATAACTTATTAAACCAAAGGTCTTTTTATGCCAGGAGAACGGCAGAAACTGGATCTATATATATAGAAACTCTTTCAGGACAAAATTTAAAGTAAAACTGAAGATATTTGCAGTTGTATAAAAGTTGCATTTTTCATCGGTCGTAGAGCTGGAAATCCGCAATATTCATCTCAGAACAATGCTTATTTCACGCAGAATCGTTAATAAACGTAAGAGGTTTATACGTCTCAAGAAAGATAGAAACATAATCTTCATTTTAAATGCCTTACCATGGGCATATTTGTATTTAAAGCGAAGATACGTGTATTTTTATAATCGGCGAGCTCCGATCCCGCACAGATCGAGCAACGGAGTAACTCTCTCTCAGAACAATGCTTATTTCACGTAAATTCGTTAATAAACACAAATGTTTTATATGTCTTATGAAAGATAGAAATATAAGCTTCATTTTAACTACTTTACCATAGAAATATATAAAGTTCTAATGAAGATACATGTGTTTTAATAATCGCCGACCTCCGACCCCGCACAGACTGATCGACAGAGCAACTCTCTCTCAGAACAATGCTTATTTCACGTAAATTCGTTAATAAACACAAATGTTTTATATGTCTTAAGAAAGATTTAAATAAGCTTCATTTTAAATACTTTACCATAGACATATATAAAGCTCACGTGAAGATACATACGTTTTTATAGTGGCATTCAGTAGCTTGTCGGTCATGGAGTGCAGAAGCCTACGCACTTGCCATTTTTTTTTTTTTTTTTTTTTTTTTTTTTTTTTTTTTTTTTTTTTTTTTTTTTTTTGAGATATTACAGAGTTTGTTACTTTTGTATCAGCCACTATAACGCTTGCGTTTCGGGAGTCTGAATACGATCCCCTCCGCGAAAATCTTTTTCTCCAAGTACACATTTTACGTGCGTAAACATAGGCTACAGTTAAGAATTGCGCCCAGTACATCCTCCCCGGCCATGATACAACCATGACAAGCTCTCGCGGAAACGCCAGGCGATGTCTTACCACGACACACGGAGACTGATTTACACTTGCCAATATAGTGTGTATTACAAAGATACGCTTATAAAGCCAAAATATTATAGCCTTCAGAAGACCAGATATCCTCGTTATTGTGAGTGCACCAAGGATATATCTTGTTGGAGGACAAATATATCAATTCTAAAATAAGTTCGACTCTCGCCCGGGCGAGAGATAGCGCGACTCTCACCCCATCTATTGAGATTCTGTTCACCTATTGACCCAAAGCTACTCAAACCTTATAGCATTACTTAAATAATGAGAAATATGGTATAATTATTCCTAATAATGTTGGTGCTTAATGCAGAACACGAGAAAACAATATTTATTATGAAATAATATAATTTCATTATGAAATAAGCAAATATGTGGCCTCACAGGAAGTCAACGGTCCGTGTCAATGTTGTGGAGCGACTTATCCAAGATATATTGTTGTCTGGAAAGTGTTTTTGGCATCTCAACCTTCTGTACACAGTGATCCAGTCGTCGCACTTCTCTCCTTAAATGATCGCAAATTTAATATTAACTAGAATACGTATTTCTAATAATATCTAACATAACTAGCCAGAAAACATTTAAGACTTATTGAAAAATACATGTCTGGAAGTTAAATCGACTTCTAGTGTTGGTCTATAGATACCAATCATTATTCGTTAGTATGCGTTTGCTACTTAAACCTTTACTGTACTGATGTAAAATCTCCCATGTCTCTTCTCACATGGAACACCGAACCCTACACACTCTCTGATATATTGCTTAATTATAGAGATTCACTAATAAAGCTTATAATTGTATATGTTATCAAAAGGCATAGATAAGTCGTTCTTACGTTTTAGTCACAGAGATTAGTATTACTAAAGTTCATTTTATCAGGAAGTACATAAATAGTCGATTTACAACATAATATTGGATTTATAGATAGAGCTAGTACATACAATATCTAAAGCCACTAGTACGCATAGCGTTTCGGGCATATTATTGAGAGGAAAGATATTTATATTTAAAAAAAAAATTTTGACCGACGCTCTCCCTATTGATGGGAACTACAACCTAATGAAGATCAATGTTAATTTTATGTAGATCTGTAATAAACGAAAGTTTTTTTATATCATCAGAAAAGCAATATAGGGAAATTTTAAATCCCTTGTCATAATATAACAGAAGTGAAAGCAAAGATATATGCATTTTGATAGTTACTTGATGGCTAGCATTGAGTGTGTGAAGCTCTGCACTCCAGTTAATAAATTTTGTAATTTGCATATATGTTTATTAACATTAACATCTATATGTTAGAAGACGACAGATGTAGACGTTAATGTGACAAAATTTCAAGGAATATATATTTATATATTTCGTTAAATAAATAATACAACCCCATCGCCGGTGTCAGGACACAAAAACTATTGGCATCAGTGTGTGTAAGTACTTCATTCATAATGATGTGCTGCCCAAAATCTTAGCGAAGTATCCAAAATTGCTTACTGTAGGTAATCATGAACATGACTGTTTGCCGCCCAGTTGGGTGGGTGTGGTGCACATGACTGTAAAGCTGCTGCCCAGTTGGGTGGTGGGAGCACATGACTGTAAGCTTTAGCTGCCGCCAGTTGGGTGGGTGTGCAGCAAGACTAGTAACTGTGTGACTCATCATAATGTAAGTGCCTTGTATAGTGACTGTTGTGAGCCTCTTGTTGATCACTTGTGGCACAAAGATTATTGATGTGTTTATTTGTGTGGGTGATTAAATATGTATGTGTATGTATATATGTATACGCATATATATATATATGTACATGTATGTATGAGTGTGTACATTGTATATAACATTATATTTTGTAACTAGCGTCAAAAATTGTTATTTGCTTAGCTAAACGAACTAGGGTTCAGTTCCTGAACCGATTATGTGCCTCTGTAATCCTTTACACCACGCCCACGGGATGGGTATGGGGTGCATAATAAGAAAGAAATTGAAATTGTCCAGCCAGGCGGGGAAAACAGGCTGCACAATACTGAAAATATGTAATTCACAAAGATGCGCTGATAAACATTAATGTTTTTTTTATTAAAGATACAGATATAACTTTGTTTTCAAACGTTGAATGTAACAATATTTCAAGTATAAGAACAAAGATATATTTAGGACTTAACGATTTCCTATCAAGTTGCAAAGATACCTGAATTGCACTCTATCATCTCATTTTTTATGATGTTAATTATGACGCAGGATCGATGTCTAGGTGAATTATGGCTGACACAGTCAGATTACATATGTCAGCCCCAAGCAGGTAATTTCAAAAGAAGGCCAAAGCCTTAGAATGGCATCCACAAATACAACTCTTAACTTAATTATAACCATATATAGTCTATATCATCAGAAATTCAGAAACATAAAATATAGTTTCACATTTTTGTATTAAAGTATAATTTTGAACCCATACTCATCCTGCGATCTTAGTTTATTGTGCACCCCATAGTTATCATGGCCCGATCACGAAGCAGTTAGCAAGTACTTACAAACGTGTACATCTTTCCTCAATCTTTGCCGGCTTTGATAACATTTATTAAACAGTTTAAAAACATGAAAACTTCCCAATCAACTGTTAATATTTTTATAACAGCCTCGTGGTGCTTCAGAGTTCACCAGCAAACACAGAACGTTTGTGAACGTTTTTAAATGGTGCCACAANGTCTGCCTTTCTTGAGACATATAAAAACATATATGTTACTAACGAATCAAGTCATGAAATATACATTGATCTGAAAGAGAGTTGCTCGGTCGATCGATCTGTCCAGGGTCGGAGCTCGGCTATTATAAAGTACACCTATCTTCGCTTTAAATTTAAATATGCCAATGGTAAGGTATTTAGAATGAAGCTTATATTTCTATCTTGTGACATATAAAAACTCTTACGTTTATTAAGGAATCTGCGTGAAATAGGCATGGTTCTGAGATGAATGCTGCGGTTTTCGAGCTCGACGAGCGATGAAAACTACCCCTTTTATACAACTACAAATATCTTCGGTTTTACTTAAAATATTTGTCTGGTAGACGTTTTACAGATAGATCGCGTTTTTGTCTTTCTTCTGATAATATAAATAATTTGGTTTAATAAGTCATCAAGATGTTTTCAACAATATTCTTTCGGCGTTCGTCTTTTCCAACATGGGCGACCCTTTTGGAAACGCGATACTTGGGTTAACCCACCCCATAGTTGGGTCTGTTTCCATTATGGTTCGGAACATTTGTTACTTTTAAAATGCTAAGCTAACCTACATACCTAAATACATAGATACACAGATTTACGTATGCCCTACATAAAGTGTTCGAAGTGTCATGAATGTGCATTTACAAAGGTGAAATGCAATTCTGATCAGCTTCCATATGTACTTTATACACATACATATACATACACACACACACACATATATACGTACATATACATATATACATGCATATATATATACACACACATGCATTCACATACATTTGTCTCTTTTACTCTGACAGGGTGAGATAGCTGACAGAGAAACTAGTGTGCAATTAAGCACTTAATCACTGAAGGTGATTAAGGTGCTTTTACAAGTTCAGGTTATATAGTTACATCACATACATACATTGTATAAATTTATTTATTTATTTATTTATTTATTCATATACAAGAAGGTACATTGGGAATGTGAGAATATATAATATGGTAATTACAATCTTGTAAAGCCACTAGTACGCGCAGCGTTTCGGGCAGGTCCTTAATCTAAGAAAATTTTTAGGAGGTAAATACTAGCAAAAATTATAAAAAAGAAATGATAACAGTTACATGGCAAGAAAAGAAAAAAGAAAAAAAAGATGGGAGAAAATTGTAGGTACAGTATAATAAAGCACTTAGGTAGCTAAGATTGATTGCAATGAAAGCTTGAATGGTAGTTGACAAAATTTGGTAGGCACAATACAGCAAATGGCTAGCACATAAAGGAAGACAGCAATGAACACAATGATAAGGTTGTTTGGGTTAAGTACATAAGAATTAGGAGATTGGGTAACACTAGATACAGAGCAAAAAATAAAGCTCAGTGTAGGAAACTAAGAAGATGAAATTAAGTACTTTTTGGTTTTTGTTTTTAAATGATACATTACATGGTCAATCTTGGATACAAGTCCAATATATCATCAAGTGTTCCAATACTCATATAGTAATTACACAGTTCAGCATACCTCAGCCCAGGAGGGCGAAAGTCAGACAATATGGGACATTCTACAATATAATGTTCAAGAGAGTGCATGTTTTCTTTTTCACAAAGTTGACACATTGTGTACTCAAATCAAATGTCAAATCAAATGCTTATTTAGGTACTCGACATTTGAGTTTTGAGAAAGCTGCCAGATACGTCTATATCCCAGGCGAATTCTGGCCATTATAACATCACATTGCCGGGTTCTTGTTCTATTAGTCCCATATGTGAATGTCTCCTCACGATATCTATCATAATATTTAATGCTACAACTTTCAGGTCTTTGTGAATTTGTTAGGTCGGTGAGATCTTCATTAGATATTTGTTTAAATATTCTCTTTGTCACTGCTAATGAAACACCCATATCAATTTCTACCACTGGTTTTCTACAGGCTGTCTTTGCAAGCATATCAACAGTGTCATGCCTCGAGATGCCAACATGTGATGGTATCCATAGGAATTTAATTTCAAATCTGTTTTCTTTACCAGCTAAAACATTCATTCGAATATCACTGACTATTTTATGGGTGTCACTGCTATGTGCGTTCAATGCCAGGAGTGCACTCTGCGATAGTGGGCGGTAGTGGACCCCCTACCGACCCTGTGGGCGGCAGTGGACCCTATATACTAATCCTGTAGGTGATACTGGACCCTATACTCATCCTGTGGGCGGCAATGGACGACATACACATCCAGTGGGTGTTATTGGACCATATACCCATTTTATGGGTGGATGTGATCCCCATACCCATCCTGCGGGTGGTATTGGACCCCTTACTCACGTAACAGGTGGTAGTGGACAATATACCCATCCTATAGTTGCTATAGTAGACACCATACTATCTTGTTTGCCGTAGTTTGCCCCATAGACATTCCAACGTAACATCGTTTTCTGTTAGCGTTCCTACAAAACATTCTTTAAATATTTTTAAAGCACAGACTATGGTATATAATATTGATTGGTGAAGCACTGTTATTCTATGTAATAATTTATAGTGCTTATTATAATTTACTAAGAACAACTAATATTTCTCAAAACAAAACTACGAGCCTTCAATAGGATGTAGCTGATCTGTAATATTCTAAGAGCATGGACAATAGTAGGTAAATTTCACAACCCATGTGGGTTCTGAAAACTACAATTTTCGTTATAATTGAACCAATCACGACTATTCTGCTATCTACGTTGATGGACGGGTACTGTGAGACGTAAATTGGTAGGTGAGGAAGAGTTTGGGCCTTGGTAAAAAAGGTAACTGGGAATATATCACATATGTACTAAATCACATTCAACATATAGACTTTAAGCTTTAAGTCATATACAGTACAACCTCGATTCAACGTACCCCGATTCAACGAATCTCCGGCTAGTTTGCACACTTTTCAGGCCGGATTTACTCAACCGGTTCGACGAACAATGGTTCGCCGAAGCGGGGGATGTTCGGATTTGCTTACGACGTCGAGACAGAGTTCACAGACTGGTGGAAAAGTTTCACATTCTATCACAGATTACAATTATTAATTCCTTCATATGACAAGTTTGATCACACAAGTGGACCACACAAGTGGACCGCACATGTGGTCCACAAGTGGTCCACAAGCTTACGATGCTGGGACAGAGTTCACAGTGGTAGAAAACTTTACCATCCCATCACAGATTACATTTAATAATTCCTTCATATGACAAGTTAGATCACACAAATGGATCACACAAATGGACCACACAAGTGGACCACACAAGTGGACCACAAGTGGTCCACAAGCTTATGATGTTGGGACAGAGTTCACAGAGTGGTGGAAAACTGTCTCATTCTATCACAGATTACAATTAATAATTCCTTCATAAGACAAGTTAGATCACACAAGTGGACCACACAACAAGTGAATCATATAAACCAAACACCAGCCAGAATGGTCCACAACAAGTGACGCATATTAACCAAACACCAGCCAGAGTGGTCCACAGAAGTGAACGACTGAGTTTCAATGATTTTCGTTCACCGATTTGTGGCACACGTATCTTTGTAAATTAATTTAAAGGCTGAAGCATGAATAGCTAGCTAATATGTTGAAATCTTCTTATACATTTTCTGTGATGAAACAAGACGAGTGAGGGTGGACAGATAAGGGAATACTGTACAGTAAACTTCCCTTTACAGTGAGGTTTCACTCACTTTCGTCTGTGTTGTCATAGTTCAGTGACCCATGGCTTTGAAAGTTTCACATTAATAAATCATTTCTAAAACTGGTGTTTTAATAACTCTTTATTATCCTAATTAAACCAAACTAAATAAGACCAAAATATACTGTAATAAGGTAGATATCTCCTATTTGAGAAATTGTTCACATTATTGGCAGCACAACTCCAGCACGAGTAGACGGGTCTAATCCCTGTCCATACACCATGCTTGTTGTGTTGTGTTCGATTTCGTCGCCACAGTTCAGCGATCTACGGCTTCGAAATAATAAAATTAATAAATTACTGTAGTTCCAAAGTAAGTATTTTTTATAGCTCTTATTACCGAAATAATGTTGCTAAACTAAATATGTAACCCAAAAATATATAATTTGATGTAAATTGAATATTTGAGAGAAATATATGTTACTGGAAATCGAACACAACACCAGGCGGTATTTTGTTCGATTTCGTCGCCACAGTTCAGTGACCTATGGCTTCGAAATAATGAAATAAATAAATCAGTTTCAAAATAAGTATTTTTTATAGCTCTTATTATCGTAATAATGTTGCTAAACTAAATACATAACATAAAATATATAATTTGATGTAAATCGAATATTTAAGAGAAATTTATGTTACTGGATCAGGCTTAAACACCAGCCAACTGAAGGGTGTGCGTATAGACTTAGCCTGCGTTCGTACAGTATGCACCCAGTGCCCTTAGCTTTGTCTGCGATTGATGTACAGCATTTATCCGCCGATGGAAGAATAATTGTGGAATTGACCATTTTTTTACTACAGCTCTTTGGTTATAAAACAAAATGTCTCAGGGGCTTACTAATAGTGCCTTATTAATGCCAAAAACGAAGCAATATTTTGCAAGAACTAGTAGCAGAAAATCAACCAGCA
Organism: Procambarus virginalis; assembly: GCA_020271785.1. Lineage (NCBI taxonomy): Eukaryota > Metazoa > Arthropoda > Malacostraca > Decapoda > Cambaridae > Procambarus > Procambarus virginalis. Next base: position 23,894 of record WNGS01163772.1, on the reverse strand, counting down.
CGAGAACAGTCGTACCCAATACGAGAACAGCCATACCCAGCAGGAGAACAGCCGTACCCAGCAGGAGAACAGCTGTACCAAGCACGAGAACAGCCGTACCCAGCAAGAGAACAGCCGTACCAAGCACGAGAACAGCCGAACCCAGCACGAGAACAGCCGTACCCAGCATGAGAACAGCTGTACCCAGCACAAGAACAGCCGTACCCAGCACGAGCACAGTTGTACCCAGCACTGGTACAACAGCCGTACCCAGCACAAGCACAGTTGTACCCAGCACTGGCACAACAGCAGCCAGCACCAGCTCAGAAGCAGCTGAACTCACAGCAGCAGCGAGCACCAGCAAAGCTGATGCAAACATCTAAAAACATCGTATGCAGCATGAACAGTTAGAACAAGTGTTAAATTTAAGTGTGTACTCAGTGTTAAAATTAAAGTTGCAGTAATTTTTGTGGACAATAGTTTTCATAAACTGTATTGTAGTACTCAACATACAGCAGAACTACTTTTAATCAACACAGTGCTAACGGCATAATGCACTGCAGTACGTATTTACTGTAGAGCATTCACAACTTCACGAAACTTCAAGATGGACATAACTTCAACAATAAGGTAAATTTATGAATTACAGTATTTTTTTAGTAGAGAAGTAATATATAGGTATAGTATGTAATATGATAATGCATTTTTATTGTGTACAAGAAAAAAAAAAAGACACTGACACAAACGCCTCCTGAAGGTCACCTCTTGCTACGAATCCAACGCTCCAACGAACTGGGGTTGGTCCCATATAGTATGTTGAATCGAGGTTGTACTGTATGTGCTGTCTTGTGTGAGGACGGGTTGCCCCGGTAGGCCCATAAGAACTCCGTACACATGACTGATGCCAAAGTCTGACATTAGCATATCAGCCTGGTAAGCTCCGGGTAGCCGTTGGGGCTCTCCCCAGATTTTTTTTTTTTTGGCGGGGGGGGGGAGATTTTTTTGTTGTCTCCTTTGTTTATTATCTCATTTTGTTGTAACCTCTACATCCTGGAGAGTGCATACCCATCCCTAACTATGTCAAGATAGAATGAAATTGGTCACCAAATAAATCAGTCACAACTGGCAGAACTTGGGACTTTGAATTTTTTTTGACTGGGTTTTTCACAGATTTCAAATTCAGTTTTCAATGTCTCTTTAGGCTGTTTTGATGATTAGGGACCAGATTAGAGCTTTATCACTTTTATAAAGTATACATTTTTATCCCCTAAATCATTATAATTACCCCTATATTATAGTTTTTTTGGGGGGTTATTTTTTCTTGACATCATTCCAACACATATTGACCTACAACTTTCACATATTTGAAAACGAATGCCAAACAAAGTTTATTAAAACATATAAGTAAATTAATGAATTAGAACTACCTTATTCATTGTCGATAACTTCAACTTCAATTACTGTATCTCTAAAACTTTGAGTCAGCTTAAAAAAATTCAGTTTCTGACCGATTCTCACCATTGTTACAAATATTGTGCACAGTTGTCTGTTCTACAATCCTATCAGAATGGATTTTACACAAACCCTAAACGTTTGTAGTTATCAATTTTTTTTCTACATTTGGCACATAATTCAAATGCCACATTGACTATTTTTTGTACAGTAAACTAAACTGAAAACATATATTCTAAATCTACGAAAATGAAGATCATATACTATTCTGAGAGCATAATAACACCAAATGAATGATTGGTGATAGTTATTTATTTATTTATTTATTTATTTATTTATTTATTTATTTATATACAAGAAGGTACATTGGGTTTGTGAGAATACATTGAATAGGACAGTATTTCCGATCTTGTAAAGCCACTAGTACGCGCAGCGTTTCGGGCATGTCCTTAATCTAACAGATAATTTTAAGTAGGTAATTTCTATCATAATTGATAAATGATAACAAATACATTACAAGAGAAAAATGAGATGAGAGAGCTTAGTAAGTATATTAAAGCACATTGTTATATTAAAGCTCTAATTGATTACATTGAACAGCTTGATTGGTAATTTAACAAGATTAATAGACACCATACAGCAGATTGCCAGCACATATAAGACAGCAATAAACATAATGGTAAAGATGTTCAGATTGGGTACATAAAGATTGGGAGACTGGGTAGCAATAGATACAGTTAAACAAGAATAATAAACTCCATACAGCAGATTAGCAGCACATATAAGAAGACAGCAATGATCACAATGGCAAAGATGTTCAAATTGGGAACATAAAGGTTGGGAGATTGAGTAGCAATAAATACAGTGCAATTTTAAGGCAAAAGGTGAAAAACTATGAAGATGAAATTAGGTACTTTTTAGTATTGATTTTGAATGATGTAAAAGTTGGACAGCTTTTCAATTCAATAGGGAGTGAGTTCCATAAACTGGGTCCCTTTATTTGCATAGAGTGTTTACAAAGATTAAGTTTAACTCTGGGGATATCAAAGAGATATTTATTTCTGGTGTGGTGATAATGGGTCCTATTACATCTGTCCAAGAAGAGTTTCAGAGCAGGATTTGCATTTAAGAACAGGGTTTTGTAAATGTAGTTGACACAAGAGAATTTATGGAGTGAGATTATGTTTAGCATGTTTAGGGAGTTAAACAAGGGGGCTGAGTGTTGTCTGAAAGCAGAATTTGATATTATTCTGATAGCAGATTTTTGCTGGGTGATGATGGACTTGAGATGGTTTGCAGTGGTTGAACCCCATGCACAGATACCATAGTTGAGATAGGGATAGATTAGTGCATAATATAGAGAGATGAGAGCAGAGTTAGGTACATAATATCTGATTTTGGAGAGTATACCAACTGTTTTAGACACTTTCTTAGTTATGTGTTGTATGTGGGTACTGAAGTTGAGTCTCTTGTCTAGGAATAGGCCAAGAAATTTTCCATCATTTTTATTGCTAATGTTTACATTGTCTATCTGAAGCTGAATTGCATTTGTAGATTTGCATCCAAATAAGATGTAGTAGGTCTTTTCTATGTTAAGTGTTAGTTTGTTGGTTGACATCCATAAGTGGACTTTTTTTAGTTCATTATTAACAACATTATTTAGTGTATGTGGGTTGGGGTTAGAGTAGATGAGGGTAGTATCATCAGCAAACAAAATAGGTTTCAGAATGTTAGAGACATTAGGCAGATCATTGATGTATATAAGAAATAGAAGAGGTCCCAAGATACTGCCCTGTGGCACTCCAACGGTTATTGGTAGAGTGGGAGAGGTTATATTATTGATGGCTACACATTGGTGTCTATCACTAAGATAGGATTGGATATAGTCCAGTGCATGGCCTCGGATTCCATAATGATGGAGTTTACATAAGAGGTAATTGTGATTAACAGTATCAAAGGCCTTTCTCAGGTCAATGAAGAGTCCAATCGGAAACTCATTTTTGTCAAGGGCTGAGTAAATTATATCAAGGAGACTAATAATTGCATCGTTGGTACTCTTTTGGGAGCGGAAGCCAAACTGACAGGGGCTAAGAATGTCGAATTTTACGAGATAGGAGTAGAGCTGTTTGTAGATAATTTTTTCAAATATTTTTGATAGAATGGGTAGGTTCGATATTGGTCTATAGTTGTTTATGTCTGCCGGATTACCTCCTTTATGAACTGGCGTTACTCTTGCTTTTTTAAGGATATCAGGGAAGGTATGACACTCAAGGGATTTGTTGAACAGCAGAGCTATAGGTGGCGCAAGAGCATGGGAGGCGCTCTTGTATACAATGGATGGGATTTCACTGACGTTCCCAGCTTTGGTTTTTAGTGAGTGTATGATGGACACAACATCTGTCGGGCTGACTGGTGAAAGGAGAAGAGAGTTTGGATAGCTGCCTGAGAGATATGTGTTGATATGTGTCTGAGTCTGTGGGATTTTACTTGCAAGGTTAGCACCAATCGATGAAAAGAAGCTATTAAATTCATTCGCCATTTCTAAATCAGATGACGGTGTAAGGCCATCCTTAGAGAGTGTTATCTGGTTATGGGAGTGTTGTTTAGTTCCTAGGATATTAGAGATGGTATTCCATGTGCTTTTCATGTTGCCTTTTGCTTCTTTGAATCTAGTCTCATAATATGAAAGTTTAGCTTTTCTTATGATACTGGTAAGCACAGATGAGTACCTTTTAACTACTTCCTTTGTAACTAGGCCACTCCTAAAATTCTTTTCATATTCATGTTTTTTGTTGATTGATTTAATTATGCCACTTGTGAGCCACGGGTTATTTTTTCTTTTATCAGTTACTTGTTTGGTAAGGAGGGGACAGTGAGTGTTGTAGAGGCTTAGAGTTTTGGAGAGAAAGAGGTTAGTTAATGAGTTTATATCCTGTATATTATTAAATTCCGATTCCCAGTTAACATTGTGAAGTGCATTAGAGAGATTGCCTAAAGCTGATTCACTGTGTAGCCTGAATGAGAGTTTCTTGGTTTCTGGTGGTGTTGTGTCCATGTTTGCTATGAGGAAGGTAGGATAGTGGTCAGTTGTTCTGTCATAAATTACCCCAGATGTAAGGGGAGCTGTTACATTAGTCCATAGGTGATCCAGGGTGGTGGCAGATGTTTGAGTGACTCGGGTGGGCTTGGTGATTGTAGGGATTAGCATACAGGAGTGCATGCTGTTACGGAAATAGTCAACTTGAGGGTTGTTTTGAAGACCCAGGTCAATATTGAAATCACCTCCCAGAATGATGTGATTTTTGTTGAGATTGTTATTTATGATAAGATTCCTTACGTTGTCTGAAAATGAAGCTATGTTGGTATTAGGAAATCTATAGATGGCACCGATAGTCAGGAAGGATTTAAGGGATTTACTGGAGAACTTGGCAAAAGTATATTCACAATAGTCATCTCTATCACTAATAACACTATTGCAAATGAAGGTATCTTTGTAATATATTGCTGTGCCACCTCCTTTTTTGTTAGGCCTGCAGTTATGAAATAGCTAAATTGTAGAGTTGGGTACAGTCATTACTTAGCCAAGTTTCCGTTAAAATGATGAATGATAATTTAGTACCTAGTGCTGTAAGTAGAGCATTTATATCATCAAAATGTTTACCAAGTGACCTGACATTTTGGTTGAAGACTGATAAGCAGGTGCTATTTAGGAGTTTGTTTTTTGCAAGATTTGCTGTGTAATACCTGCAATAATGATGATCAATGTGCTGATTTGTGTGGATATGGGACAGAAGATTTCGATCAGGATCAATATCAGTAAGCATATAGATAAGATAATATCACGATAATATAAGATAAGCAATTACAGGAACAGTTAAATACTAAATCTGCTGTAAATAGAAAGTAATTATAGCAAAACACAATAATACAATAATATAACAGTACAATAAAAGCTTACAAAGTGCTAAGTCTACTAAAATTAGAGAATAAGTATAGCAGAACACAACAATAAATGCAAGTAAGTTATAGTAGTGCATATAATATATATATAATAGTATATAAATGCAAGTAAATGAATGCAAGTATTTATAGTAAAACACAACAATAAATGCAAGTAAACAAGAAAATTGAAACAAATAGAAGTAGAATAAAGGTCACTAGATAGCCATGGAGGATACACAAGTTTGGTGGAGAAAACAAAAAAGAAAAGTAGAGACTGTCAAAATGAATATATAAAAAATTTGACAAATGATAGTTGTAAGTAAAATAATCTTAAAGATAATAAATTTTATTTAGCTTAGTTTTAAACCTAAAATTAGTATGAACTTAATTAAGAGAATAAAATGAGATCAATAATTAATTTCAATAAATGATATAAATCATTACAATTAAATTAAAAATTTAAAAAGAATAGGGTAAGATTAGATTTAAGAGTAAAATTTTACAATGATACTGAGGTAGATGCTTACATAAGTGCATGGAGACTTGACGGATTATTTAGGAAATTATATGAATGAGAGAACATTAGGTAAATGGTAAGGCAGAGACAGCACCTTGGACAAAGTTAGATTAAGTTAGGTTAGGCTCAGGCACTGAAAGAGTTATTTTAAGTACTGGTATTGGTCGGGTTCAGGTTTTCAGATATACCACAATCACTAAAGAAGGCCAGTAGTTGTTGGTTACACTTTATTTCATATCTTTTTCCTGCACTTTCCTTCTTTGCAATAATCGTTCCATTCCTAGTGTAGCACTGCTTGATAAGACCAGGGTTCTGTTTGCGAATTTGACGCAGCCTGAAGAGGAGGGATCCACGCTGCTTTGTAAGACACTCATTTATATAGAGGTTGGTTTTTTGCTTAGCAGCTGATTTTATGAGGTCAAACTTAACAGAGGGATTTGCAAGTTTGATGAGCATTCTCCTACTGCTACGGGAACTGTTTTTGTCTATCCTGATAGCTGATTTGATATCAACATTGACTTTGATCTTTGAATTAATTAGGGTGTGGGCTATGTTACAACAATTCTCACCTTGTTGTTCATCAGGTAGATCAGTAGAGCTAATTATCAGGGAGTCATGAAGTTGTTGTTGCTCTAGGTCATCTTCGGAAGCCGCCTGGTGAATGTGAAGGAGATTGATCTGTTTTTCCAGCTTTTGAAGGAGGTCACTTTGAGCTGAGGGGGTTTCCTCGGCCTGAATCTTATGTATTTGATTCATTGCATCATTTGCAACAGATTGTAAGTTGAGAATTTCTTGATTGTTGTTCGTCGACGATTCAAGGAGGCGATCTATGGTTTGTTGTTGTTGGGTGACTGTGGCTGTTGGTTGTTGTTGGGTGACAGTAGTTTATATTTTTGCAGCTGATCTCAAAATCTGAAGTTTTCAATATTTAATTTTATAATTATTGTTTATTTTCTTATTTTTCAAGTTATGTTTGTGATCATTTAGACAAAGTTGCAAGATTTGCTGGTATGCAC
>WNGS01163771.1:50536-72596 GCA_020271785.1 Procambarus virginalis | reverse complement strand
TGGGTTGGGCTCTGAGAGCAGAGGTGGATTCCTTACGAGAGGAGGTACGACAGCTAAAACGTCGGAAAGAAACGGAGAGACCAAGATAAACAAGACCTCGTCGTGGAGAGTCGTTGGGGACAGGGGTCTTAAGAAGACCTTGACAAGGCCGCCTACAGACGCCCTAAAGACGGCAAATTCATTTGCCGTGTTGGAGGACGAGTGCTGTGGTGAGCCAGCAGTTCACTCGAAAAGAATCAGCAAGGAGCGGCGAAGCGCGGGCCCCTCAGGGTGCTCAGAAAGTTAAGGAGGTACCGAGCGAGTTTTGGTTGTGGGAGATTCCCAGGTGAGGTATTTAGACAGAACGTTTTGTGCCAGAGATAGGGGGAACAGATTAAGGTTTGCTATCCGGGAGCTGGAATTGGTGATATTGTTGGAAACATGAATGATATTATGACGGGAAATGGGAACAAACCCATTATTTGTATTAGTGTAGGGGGTAATGATGTTGGGAGAGTTAGAAGTGAGGAACTAATACTGAAATTCAAGACAGCAATAGAATTAGTTAGGAGCAAGGGAGGAATCCCGATCATATGTGGCATTCTTCCAAGAAAGGGAGTGGGAAATGAATGGATGTCGAGGGCACTTGGTGTCAATTGCAGGCTGGAAAGATATTGCAAATCTAATGCAATATCTTATATAGACAACTGGGAACACTTCTATGGAAGAAATGAAATGTATGCTCGGGATGGGGTGCATCTATCGAGAGCTGGGGTTGTTGCTGTTGCAAACTCGTTGGAAGAAGTGGTTAGAGGTGTTTGTTTGGGTTTAAACTGTTAGTAGATAGAGGTATGGGAATTGATTTGGAGGAAGGATGTAATAAAAGTATGTGTTTGCGGGAGAAAGGAATTGGCAAAATGATCAGGGAAAGAGAAGGGCCTCAAAATAACAATTCACTTAGGGTATATTACACAAACAGTAGAAGTCTAAGAAATAAAATTAACGAATTAAATGCTCTTGTCTGCACAGAAAAAATAGATATTATTGCACTTACCGAAACGTGGATGAATGTTGATAATAGAGAACTATTAGCCGAATATCAAATAAATGGATTTAAACTATTTCACACAGATAGATATATTAGACGAGGAGGTGGAGTAGCCATATACGTTAGGGACAATTTGAAATGTAGTCTCAAAGAGGGAATCAAAACTGAGCCACACACAGAAACTATTTGGATAGAATTAAACGAAAAAGCAAATAATATTATAATAGGAGTTATATATAGGCCACCAAATTTAGACAGAATGGAAGCAAAGCATCTATGGGATGAAATATCTAGGGCATCTAGATCTAACAGTATTTATGTCATGGGTGACTTTAATTTGAGTGGAATAAACTGGTTGAACAAAACAGGGAATAGTGAAGCAGAAGATTTTCTAGAATTAATTGACGATTGCTTTCTTACGCAACACATTAAGGAACCAACACGGGAAAATAATATTTTAGATTTAGTGTTAACTAACAGGGAAACACAAATTAATGACATCGAAATAGGGAGTGAGCTAGGGAACAGTGATCACAAAGAAATCAGATTTGGCATAGAATGGAATAGACCTGTAGGAGAAAATTCTGTTAAAGTGCCAGATTTTCGAAAAGCTGATTTTAATAGCCTAAGAAATTTTTTGGGTCAAATTGATTGGAAAGTCTTGGGTATGGGGTGTGGGCCGGTCTTGGAGCGAGACATGAACCCAGCGATAGGTGATGTAAATGGGGATTTCGATGTAGATTCAATTTATAACGTATTTAAGAATATTCTAAACAAAGCACAGGAACGTAGTATACCACACAAATTGAATAGATCGATTACTAATGACCCAAAGTGGATAACAAAGAATTTGAAGAATCTTATAGGTAAAAAGAGAGCTTGGTACAAAAGGATTAAAAATGGGGAGGTCACTTTAGAACAGGAATTCGTACAACTAGTTAGAAATGTTAAAAAAGAGATAAGGAAAGCAAAAAGAAACTATGAAGTTCGTATAGCAGGGCAAGCAAAGACAAATCCTAAAGGGTTTTTTCAGTTATATCGAACTAAGACTAGGGAAAGGATAGGTCCATTAAAAACTGAGACAGGTCAAATAACAGATAGTGATGAAGAGATGAGTAGTATTTTTAATAAATATTTTGTATCTGTATTTACTAAAGAGGAACTTAACAATATGCCTTCAGCCCAACAAGTCTATGTGGGTGGGGACGAGGACAGGTTGACGAGTTTAGCAGTTACCAGGGAGGATGTTCTTAAACAAATAGTAAAACTCAAACCAAACAAATCCCCAGGGCCGGATGAAGTGTTTGCCAGAGTGCTGAAAGAATGCAAAGAGGAGCTTTGTGACCCACTGTCAATCATATTTAATAAATCAATAGAGTCAGGCAGAGTGCCAGAGTTTTGGAAAGTTGCTAATGTGATACCAGTTTTTAAGAAAGGAGATAGATCACTTGCGTCTAACTATCGACCAATTAGCCTAACGTCTATTGTGGGAAAGTTACTCGAATCTATAATAGCAAATAAAATTCGTCTTCATCTTGAAAAACATAAATTAATAATTGAGTCGCAACATGATTTTATAAATGGCCGTTCATGTTTAACAAATTTGTTATCTTTTTATTCTAGCATAGTTGAGGCAGTTGATAGTGGTAAGGATTGTGATGTTGTGTACCTTGACTTTAGCAAAGCTTTCGATACAGTGCCACATGAAAGACTGATTAAAAAGATAGAGGCTCATGGTATTGGGGGTGCTATATTAAGCTGGATTAGGGCATGGCTATACCAAAGGAAACAGAGAGTTAGTATAAATGGAGTCAAGTCAGAGTGGGAAAATGTTGTAAGTGGAGTGCCTCAAGGCTCTGTCCTGGGACCTCTGTTGTTTATAATATATATAAATGATTTAGATTCAGGTTTGAGTAGCAACATTTGCAAATTTGCCGATGATACGAAAATCGGTAGGGAAATTAATTCGGAGGAGGACTCACTATCACTTCAAGTTGATCTAGATAGGGTTTTGAAATGGTCAAAGGACTGGCAGATGCAGTTTAATGCTGATAAATGTAAAGTTCTGAGGCTAGGTAATGATGATAGAGTTACAAGATACGAGCTAGATGGTGTTGAGATTGCGAAGTCGGATTGCGAAAGGGATCTGGGAGTTATAATTAGTAAGAATTTAAAACAAAAGGATCAATGCATAAATGTTCATAATAAGGCAAATAGGACACTCGGATTTATTAATCGCAGCGTAAGTAATAAGACACCTGGTGTGGTTCTCAAGCTATATCTTGCTCTGGTTAGGCCCCATTTAGATTATGCAGTTCAGTTTTGGTCGCCATATTATAGAATGGATATAAATTCACTTGAACGTGTCCAGCGTAGGATGACTAAGTTAATTCCCCAAATTAGAAATCTTTCATATGAAGAAAGATTAACAAAGCTTAATTTGCATTCACTGGAAAGGCGAAGAGTTAGGGGTGACATGATAGAGGTTTACAAGTGGATGAATGGACATAACAAAGGGGATATTAATAGGGTATTGAAAGTATCAACACAGGACAGAACGCGAAACAATGGGTATAAATTGGATAAGTTTAGATTTAGGAAAGACTTGGGTAAATACTGGTTCAGTAACAGGGTTGTTGATTTGTGGAACCAATTGCCGCGTAACATTGTGGAGGTGGGGTCCCTCGATTGTTTCAAGCATGGGTTGGACATGTATATGAGTGGGATTGGGGGGTTATAAATAGGAGCTGCCTCGTATGGGCCAATAGGCCTTCTGCAGTTGCCTTTGTTCTTATGTAATAGTCAATTCATCCATTTGTTTATGTTTGGTGAAGAGTATCACTCAATCTCAACAATCCAGTAATGTAATTGTGTGTTCCCATAGTTAATAAGTGTAGAATAATCCGTTGTTCAATAAAGCCCATGTGTGAAGATTTAACCCCAGTGCACTTATTGTCCAACTTAGACTAAGAATACTTGACCCTTCCCCCATTATCACATATGATACATACATTTCCTTCCATTATTCATAAGAAAGTAAGAACGGGTTTTGTTAGTCTGTACTCTCAGGTACGTCTTACAGGCATCCCTGCTGCTGCAATATGTTACGAAAAATATTATCCCATACTCCGGGCTATATTTATAAAAAATATTGGCCCTTGTGTGAATATGTTAATCTGTAAGTAATATTAAGTTAATCTGTAAGTAACAAAGTTTTCGATTGGGCAGCAGAAAATAATATGATGTTTAACAGTGATAAATTTCAGGTACTCAGGTACGGCAAAAATGAGGATCTGAAACATAATACAAGGTACAAAACACAATCAAATCTTCCCATAGTAGAAAAACAGCATGTCAAGGATTTGGGAATAATGATGTCCGACGATCTAACGTTTAGGGAGCATAACCAAGCAAATATCGCATCAGCCAAAAAAATGATCGGATGGATTACGAGACCTTTCAAATCTAGGGATCCCATCACAATGGTTGTACTCTTCAAGTCACTTGTGTTGTCCCGTCTCGAATACTGCTCAGTACTCACTTCCCCCTTCAGAGCAGGAGAGATTGCTGAAATAGAGGGAATACAGAGAACATATACGGCACGCATAGACGAGATAAAGCACCTAAATTATTGGGATCGTCTCAAAGCTCTCCAAATGTACTCTCTAGAAAGGAGACGAGAGAGATACCAAATAATATACACGTGGAAAATACTGGAGGGCCAGGTCCCAAATCTACACAGTAAAATAACAACGTACTGGAGTGAACGATATGGAAGAAAATGCAAGATTGAACCAGTGAAGAGCAGAGGTGCCATAGGCACAATCAGAGAACACTGTATAAACATCAGAGGTCCGCGGTTGTTCAACGTCCTCCCAGCGACTATAAGAAATATTGCCGGAACAACCGTGGACATCTTCAAGAGAAAACTGGACTGTTTCCTAAGAGAAGTCCCGGATCAGCCGGGCTGTGGTGGGTATGTGGCTCTGCGGGCCGCTCCAAGCAACAGCCTGGTGGATCAAACTCTCACAAGTAGAGCCTGGCCTCGGGCCGGGCTTGGGGAGTAGAAGAACTCCCAGAACCCCATCAACCAGGTATCAACCAGGTATTAACTCTGCTCTAGAAAGGCTAATGCAAAGAATGTATATAGATATTATGCAATTTGTATTAGTAAATAAAGTACTGTAATATTACTTTTTTGTTGTAAATACATCTAGTTTAATCAAATATTCTTTTCCACAGGATAACTTGCCAGAGGAATGTTCAGTGTGTTATAACGATTATGATGACAATAAGCTACGGCCTCGCACACTGCCGTGCGGCCACACATTCTGCTCCCAGTGTATTGAAAATGCTATCAAGAATGGTCAGCTGTCCTGCCCCAGCTGCCGTGGCCAGCACGCTGCCACAGCTGCTACTCAGTTCCCAATTAGCTATGCTGTGGAGGCTTTAGTTAGGAAACTCAAAAATATCCAGCTAACAACTGAGAAAGTAGTGCCAGCAAAACCTTATGAAGGTCCCGGGAAAGGCATCAGTAAGACGTTACGTTCCCTGGTGCAGGAGCAGAAGAGCATCATCAGCAGCCTCATTATTAGCTGTGAAGAGGTACTGTCCCAGCTGGGGGAGTACCGGGGGCAGCTGGGGGACTGGAAGACTCACCACCTCCAGCTCCAGGACAGACTCTATGCTCTGGTAGAGCAGAACAAGTCAGCGATGAAGCTCTTGGAACTGGAGGATACCAGTGTGGTGGATATGACAACACAAGGAGAGGAAGGGAAGACTCAGCTACAGGTCATGGTGGGGAACCTCGACACAGTCAACACCCCACAGGAGGTTGACACAACCATAGACACAGCTCATGAGTGCAAGATGAAGGTACAAGATTGGCTCCAGAAGTGCCAGGAAATCTTCCCAGATGTCAAGACTGTCCACACCTCAGTGAAGGTACATTGCTGAAGGTCACATTGTTCTCACCCAACTGAGTGTAGTATTGCCTCTATATAAACACTTTTGACATGGAGACACATCAAGATGAGAGTAGACTTTATATATAGGAAACTTTTGCCCTAACACCTGAAACATTTTTATTAATAAAGTCAACTGTTCTCTTGGTGTTTCTCTACACTGTGGTCAGTGTAGAGAAACATTACTTATATTGTCAAATTACTTTACTCAGTCTGATGCTTCATTGTAGTGCAGTTACTTTACTCAGAGCCTGATGCTTCATTACAGTCCCATTACTTTACTCAGAGCCTGATGCTTCATTATAGTCCAGTTACTTTACTCAGTGCCTGATGCTTCCTTATAGTTCAGTTACTTTACTCAGGGCCTGATGCTTCATTATAGTCCTGTTACTTTACTCAGAGCCTGATGCTTCATTATAGTCCAGTTACTTTACTCAGAGCCTGATGCTTCATTATAGTCCAGTTACTTTACTCAGAGCCTGATGCTTCATTATAGTCCTGTTACTTTACTCAGAGCCTGACACTTCATTATAGTCCAGGTTCCACATAAATGTTTGTGTAGGTAATGACAGGTGCAGGACACCATCAGGGAGGCTCTGGAGATGATGACCACAGAGACAGGTGCCGCAGCTGACCCTGTACACCTGGGAGACTCAGCCTCCACCATTAATGTTTGTGTTGGTAATGACAGGTGCAGGAGACCATCAGGGAGGCCCTGGAGATAATGACCACAGAGACAGGTGCCACAGCTGACCCCGTACACCTGGGAGACTCAGCCTCCAGCATCATGAAGAAAGTTCAGGAAATCACTGGACAGATCCACCAGAAGCAAATAACAGTAAGTTTCTTATTTTTTCTCATAGGTCATATCACAAGATATTGAGTTGCGTTTTGAGGAGAGGAAGCCTGTTCTTAGGTTTATTGAGGTTCCCCAAGGTCAACTACTGACTTTCCTTAACATACAATGCACAATAGTTGCCTAACTCCTGGATAAATATTTACTGGTAGGTGAACAGAGGCAACAGGTGAAAGGAAACATGTGAACCATTTCTGTCCTGCATGGTGATTAAACCTGTGATCCTCTGTTGAACCCGGGATCCTGACTCCCTCACAAAGGCGCAGAGAGTCAGCCAGTAGGGACGGAGCTACAGGTCTAGCACCAACCCCTCTTACAGTAGAGGGGGCTGGAGATACAGGTCCAACACCATCCTCCTGCCAGTAGAGGGAGGCTGGAACTACAAGTCCAGCACCAATTTCCCTGCCAGTAGAGGGGGGTTTAGGCTACAGGGCCAGCACCAACCCCCTGCCAGTAAAGGGGGGGGGGGCTGGAGCTACAGGTCCAGCACAACCCCCTGCCAGTAGAGGGAGGCTGTAGCTACAGGTCCAGCACCCCCCTGCCAGTAGAAGAGGACTGGAGCTACAGGTCCAGCACCAGCCCCCTGCCAGTAGAGGGGGGCTGGAGCTACAGGTCCAGCACCAGCCCCCTGCCGTTAGAGTGGGGCTGGAGCTACAGATCCAGCACCAACCCCCTGCCAGTAGAGGGGAGGTGGAGCTACAGGTCCAACATAATGGGGCTGACACTAACCACAGGTTAGTGTCAGCCCCCTCCCACTTTCCCTGATATCCTCAAAAAAGCAAGAGTAACGCCAGTCCATAAAGGAGGCAATCCGGCGGACATAAACAATTATAGACCAATATCAAATCTACCCATTCTATCAAAAATATTTGAAAAAATTATTTACAAACAGCTCTATTCCTACCTCGTAAAATTCGACATACTCAGCCCCTGCCAGTTTGGCTTCAGGTCCCAAAAGAGCACCAACGATGCAATCATTAGTCTCCTTGACGTAATCTACTCAGCACTTGACAAAAATGAGTTTCCGATTGGACTCTTCATTGACCTAAGAAAAGCCTTTGATACTGTTAATCACAACTACCTCTTACTTAAACTCCAGCATTATGGAATCCGAGGCCTTGCCCTTGACTACATCCGATCCTATCTTAGTGACAGACACCAATATGTAACTATCAATGAAACAACTTCTTCCACTCTACCAATTACCGTTGGAGTGCCACAGGGCAGTATCTTAGGACCTCTTCTATTTCTTATATATATAAACGATCTGCCTAATGTCTTTAATATTCTCAAACCTATATTGTTTGCTGACGATACTACTCTTATCTATTCAGACCTCAACCCACATACACTAAATAATGTTGTGAATAATGAATTAAAAAAAGTCCACTTATGGATGTCAACTAACAAACTAACATTAAACATCGAAAAGACTTACTACATCTTATTTGGAAGCAAATCATCAAATGCAATTCAGCTACAGATAGACAACATTAACATCAGTAATAAAAATGATGGCAAGTTTCTTGGCCTATTCCTAGACAAGAGACTCAACTTCAGCACCCACATTCAACACATAACTAAGAAAGTCTCTAAGACAGTTGGTATACTCTCCAAAATCAGATATTATGTTCCTAACTCTGCTCTCCTCTCTCTCTATTATGCTCTAATCTACCCCTATCTTAATTATGGTATCTGTGCATGGGGTCTACCACTGCAAACCACCTTAAGCCCATCATCACCCAGCAAAAATCTGCTATCAGAATAATAACTAACTCTGCTTTCAGACAACACTCAGCTCCCTTGTTTAAATCCCTAAACTTGCTAAATATTAACTCCCTCCACACATTCTCTTGTGTCAACTACATCTACAAAACCCTGTTCTTAAATGCAAACCATGCTCTGAAACTCTCTCTGGACAGATGTAATAGGACCCATTATCACCACACCAGAAATAAATATCTCTTTGATATCCCCAGGGTCAAACTTAATCTGTGTAAACACTCGATGCAAATTAAGGGACCTAGTCTATGGAACTCACTCCCTAGTGAATTGAAAAACTGTAAAACTTTTGCCTTATTTAAAAACAAAACCAAAAAGTACTTAATTTCATCTTCTTAGTTTCCTACACTGAGCTTTATTTTTTGCTCTGTATCTAGTGTTACCCAATCTCCTAATTCTTATGTATTTAACCCAAACAACCTTATCATTGTGTTCATTGCTGTCTTCCTTTATGTGCTAGCCATTTGCTGTATTGTGCCTACCAAATTTTGTCAACTACCATTCAAGCTTTCATTGCAATCAATCTTAGCTACCTAAGTGCTTTATTATACTGTACCTACAATTTTCTCTCATCTTTTTTTTTTCTTTTTTCTTTTCTTGCCATGTAACTGTTATCATTTCTTTTTTATAATTTTTGCTAGTATTTACCTACTAAAAATTTTCTTAGATTAAGGACCTGCCCGAAACGCTGCGCGTACTAGTGGCTTTACAAGATTGTAATTACCATATTATATATTCTCACATTCCCAATGTACCTTCTTGTATATGAATAAATAAATAAAAAAATAAATAAATAAGGTGATAAAGGCTCTGACCCTGACCACAGGTAATAATGGGGCTGACACTGACCACAGGTGATAATAGGGCTGACACTGACCACAGGTGATAATGATGCTGACACTGTCCACAGGTGATAATGGGGCTGACATTGACCACAGGTGATAATGGGGCTGACACTGACCACAGGTGATAATGGCGCTGACATTGACCACAGGTGATAATGGGGCTGACACTGACCACTGGTGATAATGTTGCTGACATTGACCACAGGTGATAATGGGGCTGACACTGACCACAGGTGATAATGGGGCTGACACTGTCCACAGGTGATAATGGGGCTGACACGTACCACTGGTGATAATGGGGCTGACACGTACCACTGGTGATAATGGGGATGACACTGTCCACAGGTGATAATGGGGCTGACTCGTACCACAGGTGATAATGTGGCTGACAGTGCCAACAGGTGATAATGGGGCTGACACTGACCACAGATGATAATGTGACACTATCCACAGGTTGAGGACCTCCGCAGGATGAGGGAGCCTGTCAAGAGGCTGGTGGAGGCTGGCCGGGTGTTGGCCGTCCAGGAAGACCAAGATGGCCGTCGCTCCGCCAGGATAACTCTACAAGACGGACTGCAGTACCTCCACCCACTCCTGCGTCAGCCCACGCCTGCCCACGCCCACACCCTCCAGGTTACTTTATTACGCCCACTTCTCTTACTGTCATTACTGACTGAGTTATGATAACTAATATGATAACATTTTGTTATACAGTTATTAGTATGATTTATTTCATTTCCTGCAGGAGAGTGAGGTTGTGGGCGTGCTGGATCCCTCCTGCACCCTGGCGTTCCTTGACCTAGGGTGGGCGGGGTCAACAAGAGGGCGGGTCACCATCCGGTTGACCCCTGACACTCCGCTGGCAAGACAGTTTGTGTTGTTGTGTACAGGCCAGCGGGGCCACACCTACTGCAACACTAAACTGTTGGAGGTGTGGTGCAAGGGTCAGCCGTGGGAGTGTGTGGTGGGCGGAGACTACGAGAGTAATGATGGTAGGGGAGGAGCCCCACTGCTGCCTGACCTCCAGGGGCAGTACCGGGAGTCAGGCCGGGCAGGAGCTGTGTTGGCCTGGTATGGGCCGGGGGATCCCAGGTGTGCCCAGTTCGTCATCACCACCAGGGACCGCCAGGATGGTCGCCAGTGGTCAAGTGTCTTTGGTGATGTGGTGAGCGGCCTGGATGTGGTGAGGGCAGCAGTCAACCACAGTGACATTACGGAGGTGACTGTGGTGGACTGTGGTGTTGTGCTGCCACTCTAGTTCACTGTACCACCACCATCACTACTGTGGTGTTGTGCTGCCACTCTAGTTCAATGTACCACCACCATCACTACTGTGGTGTTGTGCTGACACTCTAGTTCACTGTATCACCACCATCACTACTGTGGTGTTGTGCTGCCACTCTAGTTCACTGTACCATCACTACCGGGGTGTAGTGCTGCCACTCTAGTTCATTGTACCATCACCATCACTACTGTGGTGTTGTGCTGCCACTCTAGTTCACTGAACCATCACCATCACTACTGTTATGGTGTACTGTCACTCGAGTTCACTGTACCATCACCATCACTACTGTGGTGTTGTGCTGCCACTATAGTTCACTGTACCGCCACTATTACTATGGTGGTGTTGTGCTGCCACTCTAGTTCACTGTACCATCACTACTGTGGTGTTGTGCTGCCACTCTAGTTCACTGTACCGTCACCATCACTACTGTGGTGTTGTGCTGCCACTCTAGTTCACTGTACCATCACTACTGTGGTGTTGTGCTGCCACTCTAGTTCACTGTACCGTCACCATCACTACTGTGGTGTTGTGCTGCCACTCTAGTTCACTGTACCACCACTATTACTATGGTGGTGTTGTGCTGCCACTCTGGTTCACTGTACCATCACTATTGTGGTGTTGTGCTGCCACTCTAGTTCACAGTACCATCACTACTGTGGTGTTGTGCTGCCACTCTAGTTCACTGTACCATCACCATCACTACTGTGGTGTTGTGCTGCCACTCTAGTTCAATGTACCATCACCATCACTACTCTGGTGTTGTGCTTCCACTCTGGTTCACTGTACCACCACCATCACTACTGTGGTGTTGTGCTGCCACTCTAGTTCACTGTACCACCACCATCACTACTGTGATGGTGTACTGTCACTCGAGTTCACTGTACCATCACCATCACTACTGTGGTGTTGTGCTGCCACTATAGTTCACTGTACCGCCACTATTACTATGGTGGTGTTGTGCTGCCCCTCTAGTTCACTGTACCATCACTACTGTGGTGTTGTGCTGCCACTCTAGTTCACTGTACCATCACCATCACTACTGTGGTGTTGTGCTGCCACTCTAGTTCACTGTACCATCACTACTGTGGTGTTGTGCTGCCACTCTAGTTCACTGTACCACAACCATCACTACTGTGGTGTTGTGCTGCCACTCTAGTTCACTGTACCTCCTCCATCACTACTGTGGTGTTGTGCTGACATTCTAGTTGACTGTACCACCACCATCACTATGGTGTTGTGCTGCCACTCTAGTTCACTGTACCACCACCATCACTACTGTGGTGTTGTGCTGCCACTCTAGTTCACTGTACCATCACCATCACTACTGTGGTGTTGTGCTGACATTCTAGTTGACTGTACCATCACCATCACTACTGTGGTGTTGTGCTGCCACTCTAGTTCACTGTACCACCACCATCACTACTGTGGTGTTGTGCTGCCACTCTAGTTCACTGTACCACCACCATCACTACTGTGGTGTTGTACTGCCACTCGTGTTCACTGTACCACAAATATCACCATCACTCCTGCATCACCATGGACAGCGTGTAGCTGATGACAATGTAATTTAAGGACACACCTTTATCACTAGATCATCATAACTTCACTATCATTGGTATTTAACACTTTGGTATTATACTTTGTTATCATATACCTGACAATCACGGCTGTATCACCATCAATGGTATATCTTCTCAGTATTGTAACCTATCATTGCTGTATCACTATAGCTTCACTATCACCTCTATATATCACCATCACCTCAGGGCCCACACTTGGGGTCATATACTGACCATGTTGAGTAACAAATTGTTGGTGTCACCATATGACAGATGTTGTCACTGTTATATCACCAACAGCTCACTATCATATAACACTATCACTGCAACACCAACATCATTTCTCTTTCACCGCATTATCACCTCACTGATATATTTCCTCCTTACATTCACTGTTGTATCACTATCATTGCTACAGTACCACTACCTCACATCACTACTATATCACCATCACTGTCATATCACCATCACCTCACTACCACTGCTCTACTACCATCACGTCACTATCACTGCTATGTCACTATCACATGGGTGTGTTCTGATATTACCATACTGGACCATGGTGTGTTGTGATATTACCATACTGGTCCATGGTGTGTTGTGATATTACCATACTGGTCCATGGTGTGTTGTGATATTACCATATGGGTGTGAGGTGGTGTTATGACCACACATACACCAGTATGATCATACTGTAGCTGGTGTATGATGTGCTCAAACTGTATTGTGATATCTTGGCTGATTAGCCTAGTATCACGAATATTAATTTATGTAGTTATTCTTTTTTCGACAACACACTAGTATTAAATGTGTATTACCAATGTATGCCACATATATCTATGTATATTATATATCTGTACTATAAGTCCTTGCCATGTATTTGCGGATATATATTAGAAGTCTAGTGATTAGCAGTAGCCTAATGTCATGTAGCTTGAAAAGCATCCGTATATGCTTATATTATGGAATGCTACATAATGCTGTATAGGAAATATTATGTGAACTATGATGGAGAATGTATAAATTCGGATGTATTACTGTCATGTATATTGTGTAATTTCCCTTTCATTATTGTTCATTACATTGTCCTCTAACATTAAATTAGATTTTGTCACTGTGAGATGTATACCACATAGACATGGTTTTGATACACATGTTGTATATATATATATATATATATATATATATATATATATATATATATATATATATATATATATATATATATATATATATATATACCTGTATAACCTAACCAATATACAGATATACAGTATATATATATATATATATATATATATATATATATATATATATATATATATATATATATATATATATATATATATAAGCAAAAAATACATATTGCCAAGACATGGTAACACTGGCGGGAGAGGAGGGGTTAAGGGAGGATTTCAAGAAGTCTGCCCGCCAGCCATTATACATAAGTATACATGAATACAATATAAAGTATATATGTTTCATCTGACGTTGTTGTTGTAGAATGATTAGTTGTGGGCAGGAATTGGAGTACCAAACGTCCGTTGCTTTTTCCTTAGTTTTATTATAAATATATATATTCTTGTACACCGGGCCAGGAGCTAGCTAGTGTGTGTAAGGGGAGCGCGTGTGGGCGCTCCAATGCCCAGGCTGTGTCTGACCGTCTGAGCGCTGTGGCGTAGGGCAGATTGCATTAAAATCTGCTGACAACGTTGTTTATACTTATCAAGTTGTTTAGCTTAAGAGGGGTATAGGTCACCCTATGTGTGAGGGTGAACTGGCATCCAACACCGCTCGGCACGCTATCATCGGCGTCCTCCGCGATCTGCTTGAAAAAGTTGACAACCCTTGGGCGTGTACCTAACTAACATTATATACAGTGATTTACCTATAGTGGCCGTAAACAAACAAGTTTTTGAGACGTCCAACACCGTCTCGGACATGCATGAATAATGAGTACATTGCTTAAATATAATCTTCAAACTAAGCTATCCATGGAGCATCATGACTAACTAGCTAAATGTCTGCACAAACTGGAGACAGGAGGTCCGGCTTCAGGTAGAGGTGATAGTTGAAGAGTCAGCGGACCAGAAGTTGCGCGTAGGAATTCATGATGCTCAGCCACAGTGTTATCTGTTAAGTAGATTATAAACGGCAGACACTAACGTAGGCACAATATATTACATGGCAATACATAGAATAAGCGACATTTCCACTAAAATATGGAGAGCATGAATGTGGCAGGAACACTAGGACCTACATAGTGTATAGAGACACAACAAGATCAATAAACTACAAATAAAGATACCTGAGGTGGAAGGGTCTATATACATTGAACCGAGGAGTGCGAAACGATTGTTGTAATCCCTCTTAATCTAGTCATAAAACTATGATTTCTTAGGTGCTAGTCCGTCATGAATGTAGTCTTCCGCTGCCATGTACGAACAGGCAGGGAGAGGGGAACAGATAGAACGCATCCATTGTCCCTTACAGACTGGAACACCACAGTCACACGAAGATGAATCATCAGACTGTTGGTGGTGTACTGTCGAAATAACAGGTCTGGACCGAAGATTGTATGTGTGAGCACGTGGTGGGGTAGTATTGCTGGGCGTGTCTGAGACCGAAGTGGGTGTCACAGTGGTAGGGTCAGGCAGTACGTTGTCAGGGACAGGAGTCTGGGTGTCATCGTCAACAGTCAGGCGGGCTAATTTCATGTGGTTGAGATGCTCATGTACTTGTTCTCCAGTGGCTAGGTTTTCCAGCTTGTACTTATTACCTGTGATATGCTCAAGAACTCTGTAAGGACCAAGAAACTTCTCAGTCAGTTTGTACATGGGACCATCTCGTTGCTGGTAGAGGATCATTACTAAAGATCCAGGTCCTATCCTCGTAGGTTTAGCATGAGCGTTTTGTAACCGCGTGAAATCGTCAGTAGCTTTAGAGAGATGTTCCTTGACCCTCTGGAACACCAGTTGAGTGTCTCTCCGTTTGACCTTAACATAGTTGTCATAGTTGTAGAGTGGCGCAGGCGGCGAGGAGATGATGGCATTAGGAAATCTCATGTCTGTCCCAAATAGCACAAAGTGAGGTGTGTCTCCTATGGAGGAGTTGACAGAGGAGTTTATCGAACATTGGACGATTGGCATAAGTTCATCCCATTTGTGACTGTCTCGATTGACTGTCACTCTGAGTGCGTCAAGGACCTTCTTGTTAGTTCTTTCAGCAAGGCCGTTGCTAGCCGGCTGATAAGGCATTATATTACACTTTTTGATGTTGTACAATGTAGCCAGTTGTTCCAGGACAGAATTGTTGAATTCCGGGCCGTTGTCAGAGAGTATAACCCTAGGTGGACCATACCTGCAAATTATATGATCATGAAAGGCACTAGCTATAGTTTCTGCAGTCTTGTTTGGAATTGGAACCAGTTCACAGTATCTAGAGAAGTTATCTACCATAACTAGGAGATGTTTATTTCCTCTGGAAGTTTCAGCAAAATTTGTTAACAAATCCATAGAAACACGATCCCAAGGTGCATTAGTCGTAGGGTAAGACTGAATCGGGTTCGGGCCAGCAACATGGCCTCTGTGAGCTAGGCAGGTTAGACATTGATCCACGTGACGTTCAATCTGTTTGGCCATTTTGGGCCAGTAGTACTTAAGACGAGCTTGCTTGATGGTGCGGTCCTTGCCAGGATGCGCACTGTGTGGGGCGTCGTGAACAAGTTTTAACACGGTAGGAACTATCGACGCAGGAATAACAAGTTGATGTACCAGTCTGGCAGGAGATCCAAGCATAACTTTGCGATGG
This sequence comes from Procambarus virginalis, assembly GCA_020271785.1. Lineage (NCBI taxonomy): Eukaryota > Metazoa > Arthropoda > Malacostraca > Decapoda > Cambaridae > Procambarus > Procambarus virginalis. The sequence goes on along the minus strand of WNGS01163771.1, from coordinate 56,468 downwards.
AGCACATGATCTAAGAGTACTAGTTCCTTGAGTGGTACGGGTGGCTTGACCGTAAGAGTCGTGTGCGGGTCCACGAGAAAGCTTATGATCGGTGCCCACATTGGGTCTTGACGTTGTGCGAGTTCTACATCTCGCAAGTCTAACGAAGGGTATTCAACGTGAACAGAAGCGACGTAACGGGAGAGAGCATCGGCAACTACATTGTGTTTGCCAGGTAAGTATCCAAACGTGGGTAGGAACTCTTGTATGGTGAGCGACCAACGGGCAAACTTGCCTATGGGGTTCTTGTCTCTGAACAAGGGAATGATAGCTTGGTGGTCCGTCAGGACATGGACAGGGTAGTTATAGATGATATCTCTGAAATGTTTGAGTGCCCACACGACAGCCAACGCTTCACGCTCGGTTGTCGAATAATTCTTTTCAGCTTTGGAGAGGACTCGGCTCGCATATGCAATGGCATGTTCTTTTCTGTCGCTAGTTTGAGCGAGTACGGCACCTAACCCAATGTTACTGGCGTCAGTAACTAAAATGAACGGTTTGGTGAAGTCTGGGAACTTGAGAACGTTGAGAAGATATCAAGGCTTCTTTGAGCGTTTGAAATGCTTTCTCTTGATCCGTTGTCCAAACGAACGGAACGTCCTTCTTAAGGAGGTGAGTGAGAGGAGATGCAATCACTGAATAACCGGCAATGAAATGGCGGTAGAATCCAGCTAGGCCTACGAACTTTTGTACAGCTTCAGCATTATGAGGGACTGGAAAGTTCTTGACAGCTTCTATCTTTGAATCTAGAGTGGTGATGCCTTGTGAGGTGACGCTATGGCCGAGAAACTGTATTTTTTCTCTCATGAAGGCGCATTTGCTGAGTTTGATTTTCAGATTGGCTTCAGCTAGTTTCTGAAGGACTCGGTCCAAACTTTGGAGATGTGACGGTACATCCTTGGACATGATAATGAGGTCATCGAGGTAGACCATGAGGGTATTTCCTATCATTCGTCGAAACAGGTCTGTCATAAGCCTTGAGAAGGTAATAGGGCTGCTGCGTAAGCCAAAAGGCATGCGAGTGTACTGGTAATGACCATTAGGGACGGAAAACGCCGTCAGTTCTCGACTTTCTGGGTCGAGCGGTATCTGCCAAAATCCTTGCAATAAATCAAGTGTGGAAAAAACCTTATTCTGACCTATGTTCTGCAATAAGTCAGTAAGCACAGGAAGTGGAAATCGATCGGGAATCGTAACTTGATTAAGTTTCCTGAAATCAACGACGGGACGCCAAGAGCCATCCTTCTTGGGTACCAAGATTAACGGAGCATTCCACGGTGAAGTACTTTCTTCAATAACGCCATCGTGTAACATCTCGTCAATGAGTCGGTCTGCAACAGCTCGTTGAGAATGAGGCAATCTGTATGCGGGTACAAAAATTGGGCGAGTACCTGGTTCCAGTGGAATTTTGTGAGTAATGAGGTGCGTCAGTCCAAGTTGTTCACCTGTCAGTGCAACAACGTTGCGATGCTTGTTGAGGATGGCCAATAACTGAGATTGGGCGTCAGGGAAGTCAGTGGCACTAAGATGCACAGGTGAGATCGCGATCTGATCTGGATTTGTTGTGTGAGAGAGTGCATGTACCATTTGGTCAGTAGAGACCTCATCCACTACTCGCACCGGTAACGAATAATGGGCAAAGTCAACAATGTGTGTGCCTGATGCAAGGTGAATGTTGGCATTGGTGACGTTGGCAACATAAACAGCAGTAGTGTTATTCTGCACCTGATGTAAGGACGGTTCTACGTAGGTACCATTGATTTGACATGTGTCACTGTCAGCTATTATGTGTTCTAGGTCAGATACACCAGGTATTTTGACAATAACCTTTGTTAGTGCATGAGAATGTAGTACTGTGTCTTGGTGTAAGATGCCTCTGACCTGACTGATGTTAGACTCCAGGCAAGTAAGGTAATGAACAATCGCTGGGGCCCCTTGCAAAGATTCATTGACCTCACCGACCTGCGAGACTGTGGAAACGTGCGTTGGTCTGGTGTCAGTAAGTGACTGAGTGACAGGTTTGTTTGGCGTGACTGGTGGTCTGGTGTCAGTAAGTGGCTGAGTGACGGGTTTGTTTGGGCGTGACTGGTTAAGTGTACCCTGGTCTTCCCTGGTTTGTATGTACCTGACATAGTCCCAGTGGTTGGTGAACTCATGTCCCATGGTGTACACACTGCAAAGAGGTACCACTGTATCACCAATTGTTGCTTCCCAACGGTAAGCGTCGATAGTAACTCGGTAGTCTCTCATGGTGTTTAATCCTAGTAAAATATCTCCAGGGAATCGTACTGCACCGGCTATCACACATGGCACGGTGAGTGATCTGTCATTAACTATTAACTCTATGTCTGCTTCACCTAACGTTGGAGTCATTCCTCCAGTAAGTCCACCAAGGAAAACAGACGACTGTCGTATATCGAGTCGGTCGCGTAGGCCATGAAGGGCGTCTTGTTTAATGATGTTGACTCGAGCTCCTGTGTCTAGGAAAATCTTAACATGTCGACCCTTCAGAGTGGCTGAAATCAGAGGACCTTCTGTGTCCTTGATAGGCAACCTGTTAAACATGTAATTACGAGACTGACACGGTCGATGTGGTGTCTGGAGTACATGTACATGAGTACCGTCAGTGTGTAGTTCGTCCATGTTATCCTCCTCTGCTAAGGTACCGTACCTGTTACAGGTAGGCACTGAGTATACAGGGAGGTCGTCTCGCTTCCCTACGTCATACCGTTTACCCAGGCTGCTATACCTTCCCCCGACTGAGAGTCATAGGGCTGATCTGTGTGTTCGTAGGTCAGTCTGCATTATCCTTGATGGCCGTGGCGCCGTTTGTCACGCGCGAGTCACGGTGTCCATCTGTGTCGTGACTGTCAGTGGTTGCTAACCTAACATGGGCAGTCGGTCGGGTTGCAGGGCTACGTGTAGGGCTCGGTCGGCGCTGGTTAGTTGTTGCAGCCTGCGGTTGCTTACGGGAAGGAGGAGTAGGACTAGAACGGTTAGCCTGGTTAGTACCGCGACGGGCTCTACAGTCAGCAGTGTCATGTCCAGGTCGGCGGTGATATGTGCAATAAGAACGGGTGTGATCACGTGATCGGCCTGTGTAGTTATGTCTAGCATGCTGTTGGTAACGAGTGTTAGTTGATGTACACTCTGCTTTACGGTGTCCTGGTTTGCCACAGTTAAAACATTCTGGCGTTCGAGGTCGCTGAGGGTATTGAGGGGAACCTGTCCTGGAGTATGACCTGGGGCCATACGAAGGCGGAGGAGACCTAGCACGAGTCTGAACATGTCTAGGGGTAGAACGCGTGACAACGTTCACTGTGGTATGGGAACTGTTTGCACGAAAAACGGCAGAAAGCTGAGCAGAATCCCGGGACTTTAGCCTATCTGTGGACTCTACCATGACGTCCATTAAGTCCCAAAGCGTGTAGGACCAAAATTCCTATCCTCGATGTCTTTCAGTATGGCCTCGGGGGCATGACTCTGCATGGCACCGAACGCCAATAGTTTACCCACATTCTGTATAGTGAGGCTTCCACTAGCATCCCATCTAGAACCCATCAAGGCTTTCTCCAGTGAGTCCTGTAGCGTAGCTAGACGCGTGGCAAAAGCATTGCGTGTTTCATCAGGACGCATTACTGCAGTAGCTAATTGGCGAGCAATGCCAAAGGGATCACGATCAACTACCGATATATATCTCCTACGAAAGAATTTCTTAAATTCATCCCAGTTTACAATTTTCTTTAAGTCAGGTGTTCCTGCTACGAGATACGCATCTCCAGATTTATAGTCAAGTGTGGACGTCGCCATACTGATATAGTCTGCGTCTGTGACAGCAGTACCCTTGCTCTTCGCTCTAGCCTCTACACTAGCGAACCATGTCTCCAAGAGGGTTGGATCCTTTCCACTAACGGGCGAATGGTCAACAGACTGTGTAAGAACTGTAACGGTGTTCGAGTTAGAACCCGCAGTATTCAGGGCTTGAGTCATGATTACTGAGTCGCTGCTGGTTGTAGAGGTTAATGAGGATAAGCTACTGAGAGCTGAGGTTGGGAGTTCACTGGCTAAGGATAAGTGAGCGAGCGTAGGGAGCTCACTAGTTAAGTGTAAGTTACTCTCTGATAGTGAACGAGACCGTAGACTGTAGGGGTAAGTGCGCGAGCGAGGTCTGAGCGAGTATCGGTTATCCATAAAGTAAGTTTACATTGTGCCCACGAAAGTCTACAGTTTACTCTACTACACAAATAACAAAGGGTACTTAACTAGAGCTGAAGGCTGCTGGGGCTGCAATCCGTTCAACAGGGCAGAGATGATCTGGTCGTCACAGGTCCGGCGTCGTGCTGTGGCGTCGTCGGCGTCGGGAGGCGGCAGGAGACGTCAGGCGGCAGAAGTCGTCAGGCGGCAGGAGACGTCAGGCCAGACAGCGAGAGGTGGTAAGGTGACGTCAGGCAGGCACCAGGCTCCAAGGCACGGTGAGTCACGGCGAGTCAGCTGGTGGCGCGCGGTGAGTCAAGGACGGGCGCGCGCTGGGTGAGTGAGTCAGGGGGCGCGCTGGTGAACGAGTACGGGCGGGCGCTGGGTGAGTCAGCCACGCTGAACTGTTGTGATGCTGGCTGCTGTGCCCTGCTGTGTTGCTGTGCGCTGTGCTCTGCTGTGATTGCTGTGCGCTGCTGTGTTGCTGCTTGCGCTGCTGTGTTGCTGCTGTCTGCTGTGTTGCTGTGAGCTGCTGCTGTGCTGCTGTGAGCTGCTGTGTTGCTTGCTGTGCGCTGCTGTGTGCTGCTGGAGGACAGGGTGAACCCACTATGCTGCCACCAGTGTTTCATCTGACGATGTTGTTGTAATGATTAGTTGTGGGCAGGAATTGGAGTACCAAACATCCGCTGCTTTTCCTTAGTTTTATTATAAATATATATATCTTGTACACCGGCCAGGGGCTAGCTAGTGTGTGTAAGGGAGCGCGTGTGGCGCTCCGATGCCCAGGCTGCGTCTGGTCTGAGCTCTGTGGGTAGGGCAGATTGCATTAAAATCTGCTGACAACGTTGTTTATACTTATTAAGTTGTTTAGCTTAAGAGGGTATAGGTCACCCTATGTGTGAGGGTGAACTGGCGTCCAACAGGGGAGTACATGTAGGTGAGTACAACTACACGAGAACAACTAGGTGAGTACATGTAGGTGAGTACAACTACACGAGAACAACTAGGGGAGTACATGTAGGTGAGTACAACTACACAAGAACAACTAGGTGAGTACATGTAGGTGAGTACAACTACACAAGAACAACTAGGGGAGTACAACTACACAAGAACAACTAGGTGAGTACAACTACACGAGAACAACTAGGGGAGTACATGTAGGTGAGTACAACTACACAAGAACAACTAGGGGAGTACATGTAGGTGAGTACAACTACACAAGAACAACTAGGGGAGTACATGTAGGGGAGTACAACTACACGAGAACAACTAGGTGAGTACATGTAGGTGAGTACAACTAAGCAAGTCAACAACATGAGTGCTAAGAGTACATTAGTAGGTGAGTACACTTGGTACACTCTAAGGATACAAGTAGGTGAGTACAACTGACAATGAACAACTAGGTGAGTACAACTACACGAGAACAACTAGGTGAGTCATGTAGGTGAGTACAACTACACAGAGAACAACTAGGTGAGTACATGTAGGTGAGAAATCACATCAACACCAAACTACACAAGAACAACTAGGGGAGTACATGTAGGTGAGTACAACTACACAAGAACAACTAGGGGAGTACATGTAGGTGAGTACAACTACACAAGAACAACTAGGGGAGTACATGTAGGTGAGTACAACTACACAAGAACAACTAGGGGAGTACATGTAGGTGAGTACAACTACACAAGAACAACTAGGG
>WNGS01163771.1:10270-36907 GCA_020271785.1 Procambarus virginalis | reverse complement strand
TGTGCTCTCCGTGCACGCCCACAACCACTCTCTCAGCCTGGTGCTGGCAGAGAACATCAGCCTCGCGCTGCTGGGCCTCTACACGTACAAATACAAGGGTAGCGAACCCCTGGCAGCCTTCTTGCAACTCGCTGGTTACGCTCCTCCGTAGCACCTTACGTCGTCGTCTCTTCCGTTAGCCAGTCCCGGGTACGCCGAATTCTGTCACTGCCACTTCACAGGCAGACAGTAGAACACTTCTCAGTTCCTCTTCGGCGGCAGCTCACTGCTTCCGTAAAGCAGAATGGAGTAGAGAGCTATTGGCTGCCCTGGGTAGACTGACTGTCCTTGTACCACAGCAGTCCTACGTCGACTCTGTGGATACAGACACGTCATCAGTACACTGGTCAGTACTTGGGACACTAGGAAACATCACTTACGGACTCAGACATAAACATACAACTCCTCCTACAATAGATGGCGCTGATTTTCTAGGCGCCACCTCACTAGAGGTCAACACCAGCTACCTCTCGAGCTGACTAGGACAGGAATCTAGCGCCTCTTGCTGGTATCTTCCTGTCACCACCAGATGGCGTCGTCCATTTTGTGGGGGGTTTCGGGAGCGGACTCACAGATGGCGTTGACGTCGCTGCTCCATGCTCCGATGATGGAATCGGGTTCGTAACAAAGAGAAGTTTATTATGCGTTCCTTTTATTGAGAAGCAATAATATATCAGAATGTTGCATGAGAGGTTGAAAAGTTGCATGAGAGGGTTGAAAAGTTGCATGAGAGGGTTGAAAATTTGCATGAGCGGGTATACATCCCAGGAAACAAATTTTAGGTTGCCACAACGTATCTGGAAAGTGTTTGAAAGTATTGGCAACGTTTGTTTTCACGTATTAGATACGTAATTTTGTGTGGATGTAAATAGGTGTCCAACACGAACTGCACGAAACGTTTGTTAAAAAAAATTGAAACCTTGTGGCTACATTAAATGTGTCATTAAAGTAGTTTTTGTTATTGCTGTTATATATATAAATGTAGAAATATATAAATATATTTCTACATTTAGTAAAATAAAACAGGATCATAATAAAGGTTGGTGTCATCATTTCTTCCTCGCCCTCCTCCTCCTCCTTTCTCCTCGACCTCCTCCTCCTTCCTCCTCGACCCTCCTTCTTCCTCCTCCTCGCCCTCCTCCTCCTCCTTCCTTCTCGTCTTCCTCCTCTCCCTCCTCCTCCCTAAGTGCAGTATGGACACTTCCATACTCCCCTTCCCCTTCTCTTCCTTGACTTGTGTAGTTCTGAGGTGTAGGTGAGTTGTACTCACCTTCATGTACTCCCCTAGTTGCTCTAGTGTAGTTGTACTCACCTACATGCACTCCCCTAGTTGTTCTTGTGTAGTTGTACTCACCTACATGTACTCCCCTAGTTGTTCTCGTGTAGTTGTACTCACCTTCATGTACTCCCCTAGTTGCTCTAGTGTAGTTGTACTCACCTACATGCACTCCCCTAGTTGTTCTTGTGTAGTTGTACTCACCTACATGTACTCCCCTAGTTGCTCTAGTGTAGTTGTACTCACCTACATGCACTCCCCTAGTTGTTCTTGTGTAGTTGTACTCACCTACATGTACTCCCCTAGTTGCTCTAGTGTAGTTGTACTCACCTACATGCACTCCCCTAGTTGTTTTCTTGTGTGTTGTACTCACCTACATGCACTCCCCTAGTTGTTCTCGTGTAGTTGTACTCACCTACATGTACTCCCCTAGTTGTTCTTGTGTAGTTGTACTCACCTACATGTACTCCCCTAGTTGTTCTCGTGTAGTTGTACTCACCTACATGCACTCCCCTAGTTGTTCTCGTGTAGTTGTACTCACCTACATGCACTCCCCTAGTTGTTCTTGTGTAGGTGTACTCACCTAGTTGTACTCACCTAGTTGTGCTTGCGGGGGTTGAGCTCTGGCTCTTTGGTCCCGCCTCTCAACCGTCAATCAACAGGTGTACAGTTTCCTGAGCCTATGGGCTCTATCATATCTACATTTGAAACTGTGTATGGAGTCGCCTCCACCACATGGCTTCCTAATGCNTTCTCGTGTAGTTGTACTCACCTACATGTACTCCCTAGTTGTTCTCGTGTAGTTGTACTCACCTACATGTACTCACCTAGTTGTTCTCGTGTAGTTGTACTCACCTACATGTACTCACCTAGTTGTTCTCGTGTAGTTGTACTCACCTACATGTACTCACCTAGTTGTTCTCGTGTAGTTGTACTCACCTAGTTGTTCTCGTGTAGTTGTACTCACCTACATGTACTCCCTAGTTGTTCTCGTGTAGTTGTACTCACCTAGTTGTTCTCGTGTAGTTGTACTCACCTACATGTACTCACCTAGTGTTCTCGTGTAGTTGTACTCACCTACATGTACTCACCTAGTTGTTCTCGTGTAGTTGTACTCACCTAGTTGTTCTCGTGTAGTTGTACTCACCTACATGTACTCACCTAGTTGTTCTCGTGTAGTTGTACTCACCTACATGTACTCACCTAGTTGTTCTCGTGTAGTTGTACTCACCTACATGTACTCACCTAGTTGTTCTCGTGTAGTTGTACTCACCTACATGTACTCACCTAGTTGTTCTCGTGTAGTTGTACTCACCTACATGTACTCCCTAGTTGTTCTCGTGTAGTTGTACTCACCTACATGTACTCACCTAGTTGTTCTTGTGTAGTTACTCACCTACATGTACTCACCTAGTTGTTCTCGTGTAGTTGTACTCACCTACATGTACTCACCTAGTTGTTCTCGTGTAGTTGTACTCACCTACATGTACTCACCTAGTTGTTCTCGTGTAGTTGTACTCCCTAGTGTTCTCGTAGTTGTACTCACCTACATGTACTCACCTAGTTGTCTCGTGTAGTTGTACTCACCTAGTTGTTCTCGTGTAGTTGTACTCACCTAGTTGTTTCGTGTAGTTGTACTCACCTACATGTACTCACCTAGTTGTTCTCGTGTAGTTGTACTCACCTACATGTACTCCCCTAGTTGTTCTCGTGTAGTTGTACTCACCTACATGTACTCACCTAGTTGTTCTCGTGTAGTTGTACTCACCTAGTTGTTCTCGTGTAGTTGTACTCACCTAGTGTTCTCGTGTGTTGTACTCACCTACATGTACTCACCTAGTTGTTCTCGTGTAGTTGTACTCCCTAGTTGTTCTCGTGTAGTTGTACTCACCTACATGTACTCACCTAGTTGTTCTCGTGTAGTTGTACTCACCTAGTTGTTCTCGTGTAGTTGTACTCACCTAGTTGTTCTCGTGTAGTTGTACTCACCTACATGTACTCACCTAGTTGTTCTCGTGTAGTTGTACTCACCTAGTTGTTCTTGTGTAGTTGTACTCACCTAGTTGTTCTCGTGTAGTTGTACTCACCTACATGTACTCACCTAGTTGTTCTCGTGTAGTTGTACTCACCTACATGTACTCACCTAGTTGTTCTCGTGTAGTTGTACTCACCTAGTTGTTCTTGTGTAGTTGTACTCACCTAGTTGTTCTCGTGTAGTTGTACTCACCTACATGTACTCACCTAGTTGTTCTCGTGTAGTTGTACTCACCTACATGTACTCACCTAGTTGTTCTCGTGTAGTTGTACTCACCTAGTTGTTCTCGTGTAGTTGTACTCACCTACATGTACTCACCTAGTTGTTCTCGTGTAGTTGTACTCACCTAGTTGTTCTCGTGTAGTTGTACTCACCTACATGTACTCACCTAGTTGTTCTCGTGTAGTTGTACTCACCTACATGTACTCACCTAGTTGTTCTCGTGTAGTTGTACTCACCTACATGTACTCACCTAGTTGTTCTCGTGTAGTTGTACTCACCTACATGTACTCACCTAGTTGTTCTCGTGTAGTTGTACTCACCTACATGTACTCACCTAGTTGTTCTCGTGTAGTTGTACTCACCTACATGTACTCCCCTAGTTGTTCTCGTGTAGTTGTACTCACCTAGTTGTTCTCGTGTAGTTGTACTCACCTACATGTACTCACCTAGTTGTTCTCGTGTAGTTGTACTCACCTACATGTACTCACCTAGTTGTTCTCGTGTAGTTGTACTCACCTACATGTACTCACCTAGTTGTTCTCGTGTAGTTGTACTCACCTAGTTGTTCTCGTGTAGTTGTACTCACCTAGTTGTTCTCGTGTAGTTGTACTCACCTAGTTGTTCTCGTGTAGTTGTACTCACCTACATGTACTCACCTAGTTGTTCTCGTGTAGTTGTACTCACCTAGTTGTTCTCGTGTAGTTGTACTCACCTAGTTGTTCTCGTGTAGTTGTACTCACCTACATGTACTCCCCTAGTTGTTCTCGTGTAGTTGTACTCACCTACATGTACTCACCTAGTTGTTCTCGTGTAGTTGTACTCCCTAGTTGTTCTCGTGTAGTTGTACTCACCTAGTTGTTCTCGTGTAGTTGTACTCACCTACATGTACTCACCTAGTTGTTCTCGTGTAGTTGTACTCACCTACATGTACTCACCTAGTTGTTCTCGTGTAGTTGTACTCACCTACATGTACTCACCTAGTTGTTCTCGTGTAGTTGTACTCACCTACATGTACTCACCTAGTTGTTCTCGTGTAGTTGTACTCACCTACATGTACTCACCTAGTTGTTCTCGTGTAGTTGTACTCACCTACATGTACTCACCTAGTTGTTCTCGTGTAGTTGTACTCACCTACATGTACTCACCTAGTTGTTCTCGTGTAGTTGTACTCACCTACATGTACTCACCTAGTTGTTCTCGTGTAGTTGTACTCACCTACATGTACTCACCTAGTTGTTCTCGTGTAGTTGTACTCACCTACATGTACTCACCTAGTTGTTCTCGTGTAGTTGTACTCACCTACATGTACTCCCCTAGTTGTTCTCGTGTAGTTGTACTCACCTACATGTACTCACCTAGTTGTTCTCGTGTAGTTGTACTCACCTACATGTACTCACCTAGTTGTTCTCGTGTAGTTGTACTCACCTACATGTACTCACCTAGTTGTTCTCGTGTAGTTGTACTCACCTACATGTACTCACCTAGTTGTTCTCGTGTAGTTGTACTCACCTACATGTACTCACCTAGTTGTTCTCGTGTAGTTGTACTCACCTACATGTACTCACCTAGTTGTTCTCGTGTAGTTGTACTCACCTAGTTGTTCTCGTGTAGTTGTACTCACCTACATGTACTCACCTAGTTGTTCTCGTGTAGTTGTACTCACCTACATGTACTCACCTAGTTGTTCTCGTGTAGTTGTACTCACCTACATGTACTCACCTAGTTGTTCTCGTGTAGTTGTACTCACCTACATGTACTCACCTAGTTGTTCTCGTGTAGTTGTACTCACCTACATGTACTCCCTAGTTGTTCTCGTGTAGTTGTACTCACCTACATGTACTCACCTAGTTGTTCTCGTGTAGTTGTACTCACCTAGTTGTTCTCGTGTAGTTGTACTCACCTACATGTACTCACCTAGTTGTTCTCGTGTAGTTGTACTCACCTAGTTGTTCTCGTGTAGTTGTACTCACCTACATGTACTCACCTAGTTGTTCTCGTGTAGTTGTACTCACCTACATGTACTCCCCTAGTTGTTCTCGTGTAGTTGTACTCACCTAGTTGTTCTCGTGTAGTTGTACTCACCTACATGTACTCACCTAGTTGTTCTCGTGTAGTTGTACTCACCTACATGTACTCCCCTAGTTGTTCTCGTGTAGTTGTACTCACCTACATGTACTCACCTAGTTGTTCTCGTGTAGTTGTACTCACCTAGTTGTTCTCGTGTAGTTGTACTCACCTACATGTACTCACCTAGTTGTTCTCGTGTAGTTGTACTCACCTAGTTGTTCTCGTGTAGTTGTACTCACCTACATGTACTCACCTAGTTGTTCTCGTGTAGTTGTACTCACCTAGTTGTTCTCGTGTAGTTGTACTCACCTACATGTACTCACCTAGTTGTTCTCGTGTAGTTGTACTCACCTACATGTACTCCCCTAGTTGTTCTCGTGTAGTTGTACTCACCTACATGTACTCACCTAGTTGTTCTCGTGTAGTTGTACTCACCTACATGTACTCACCTAGTTGTTCTCGTGTAGTTGTACTCACCTACATGTACTCACCTAGTTGTTCTCGTGTAGTTGTACTCACCTACATGTACTCACCTAGTTGTTCTCGTGTAGTTGTACTCACCTACATGTACTCACCTAGTTGTTCTCGTGTAGTTGTACTCACCTACATGCACTCACCTAGTTGTTCTCGTGTAGTTGTACTCACCTACATGTACTCACCTAGTTGTTCTCGTGTAGTTGTACTCACCTAGTTGTTCTCGTGTAGTTGTACTCACCTAGTTGTTCTCGTGTAGTTGTACTCCCCTAGTTGTTCTCGTGTAGTTGTACTCACCTACATGTACTCCCTAGTTGTTCTCGTGTAGTTGTACTCACCTAGTTGTTCTCGTGTAGTTGTACTCACCTAGTTGTTCTCGTGTAGTTGTACTCACCTAGTTGTTCTCGTGTAGTTGTACTCACCTACATGTACTCACCTAGTTGTTCTCGTGTAGTTGTACTCACCTACATGTACTCCCCTAGTTGTTCTCGTGTAGTTGTACTCACCTAGTTGTTCTCGTGTAGTTGTACTCACCTACATGTACTCACCTAGTTGTTCTCGTGTAGTTGTACTCACCTACATGTACTCCCCTAGTTGTTCTCGTGTAGTTGTACTCCCCTAGTTGTTCTCGTGTAGTTGTACTCACCTACATGTACTCACCTAGTTGTTCTCGTGTAGTTGTACTCACCTAGTTGTTCTCGTGTAGTTGTACTCACCTACATGTACTCACCTAGTTGTTCTCGTGTAGTTGTACTCACCTACATGTACTCACCTAGTTGTTCTCGTGTAGTTGTACTCCCTAGTTGTTCTCGTGTAGTTGTACTCACCTAGTTGTTCTCGTGTAGTTGTACTCACCTACATGTACTCACCTAGTTGTTCTCGTGTAGTTGTACTCACCTAGTTGTTCTCGTGTAGTTGTACTCACCTAGTTGTTCTCGTGTAGTTGTACTCACCTACATGTACTCACCTAGTTGTTCTCGTGTAGTTGTACTCCCCTAGTTGTTCTCGTGTAGTTGTACTCACCTACATGTACTCACCTAGTTGTTCTCGTGTAGTTGTACTCACCTAGTTGTTCTCGTGTAGTTGTACTCACCTAGTTGTTCTCGTGTAGTTGTACTCACCTACATGTACTCACCTAGTTGTTCTCGTGTAGTTGTACTCACCTAGTTGTTCTTGTGTAGTTGTACTCACCTAGTTGTTCTCGTGTAGTTGTACTCACCTACATGTACTCACCTAGTTGTTCTCGTGTAGTTGTACTCACCTACATGTACTCACCTAGTTGTTCTCGTGTAGTTGTACTCACCAGTTGTTCTTGTGTAGTTGTACTCACCTAGTTGTTCTCGTGTAGTTGTACTCACCTACATGTACTCACCTAGTTGTTCTCGTGTAGTTGTACTCACCTACATGTACTCACCTAGTTGTTCTCGTGTAGTTGTACTCACCTAGTTGTTCTCGTGTAGTTGTACTCACCTACATGTACTCACCTAGTTGTTCTCGTGTAGTTGTACTCACCTAGTTGTTCTCGTGTAGTTGTACTCACCTAGTTGTTCTCGTGTAGTTGTACTCACCTACATGTACTCACCTAGTTGTTCTCGTGTAGTTGTACTCCCTAGTTGTTCTCGTGTAGTTGTACTCACCTACATGTACTCACCTAGTTGTTCACGTGTAGTTGTACTCACCTAGTTGTTCTCGTGTAGTTGTACTCACCTAGTTGTTCTCGTGTAGTTGTACTCACCTACATGTACTCACCTAGTTGTTCTCGTGTAGTTGTACTCACCTACATGTACTCACCTAGTTGTTCTCGTGTAGTTGTACTCACCTAGTTGTTCTCGTGTAGTTGTACTCCCCTAGTTGTTCTCGTGTAGTTGTACTCACCTACATGTACTCACCTAGTTGTTCTCGTGTAGTTGTACTCACCTAGTTGTTCTCGTGTAGTTGTACTCACCTACATGTACTCACCTAGTTTTCTCGTGTAGTTGTACTCACCTACATGTACTCCCCTAGTTGTTCTCGTGTAGTTGTACTCACCTAGTTGTTCTCGTGTAGTTGTACTCACCTACATGTACTCACCTAGTTGTTCTCGTGTAGTTGTACTCACCTACATGTACTCACCTAGTTGTTCTCGTGTAGTTGTACTCACCTACATGTACTCACCTAGTTGTTCTCGTGTAGTTGTACTCACCTAGTTGTTCTCGTGTAGTTGTACTCACCTAGTTGTTCTCGTGTAGTTGTACTCACCTAGTTGTTCTCGTGTAGTTGTACTCACCTACATGTACTCACCTAGTTGTTCTCGTGTAGTTGTACTCACCTAGTTGTTCTCGTGTAGTTGTACTCACCTAGTTGTTCACGTGTAGTTGTACTCACCTACATGTACTCCCCTAGTTGTTCACGTGTAGTTGTACTCACCTACATGTACTCACCTAGTTGTTCTCGTGTAGTTGTACTCCCCTAGTTGTTCTCGTGTAGTTGTACTCACCTAGTTGTTCTCGTGTAGTTGTACTCACCTACATGTACTCACCTAGTTGTTCTTGTGTAGTTGTACTCACCTACATGTACTCACCTAGTTGTTCTCGTGTAGTTGTACTCACCTACATGTACTCACCTAGTTGTTCTTGTGTAGTTGTACTCACCTACATGTACTCACCTAGTTGTTCTCGTGTAGTTGTACTCACCTACATGTACTCACCTAGTTGTTCTCGTGTAGTTGTACTCACCTACATGTACTCACCTAGTTGTTCTCGTGTAGTTGTACTCACCTACATGTACTCCCTAGTTGTTCTCGTGTAGTTGTACTCCCCTACATGTACTCACCTAGTTGTTCTCGTGTAGTTGTACTCACCTACATGTACTCACCTAGTTGTTCTCGTGTAGTTGTACTCACCTACATGTACTCACCTAGTTGTTCTCGTGTAGTTGTACTCACCTACATGTACTCCCTAGTTGTTCTCGTGTAGTTGTACTCACCTACATGTACTCACCTAGTTGTTCTCGTGTAGTTGTACTCACCTACATGTACTCACCTAGTTGTTCTCGTGTAGTTGTACTCACCTACATGTACTCACCTAGTTGTTCACGTGTAGTTGTACTCACCTACATGTACTCACCTAGTTGTTCTCGTGTAGTTGTACTCACCTACATGTACTCACCTAGTTGTTCTCGTGTAGTGTACTCACCTACATGTACTCACCTAGTTGTTCTCGTGTAGTTGTACTCACCTAGTTGTTCTCGTGTAGTTGTACTCACCTACATGTACTCACCTAGTTGTTCTCGTGTAGTTGTACTCACCTACATGTACTCACCTAGTTGTTCTCGTGTAGTTGTACTCACCTACATGTACTCCCCTAGTTGTTCTCGTGTAGTTGTACTCACCTACATGTACTCACCTAGTTGTTCTCGTGTAGTTGTACTCACCTAGTTGTTCTCGTGTAGTTGTACTCACCTACATGTACTCCCCTAGTTGTTCTCGTGTAGTTGTACTCACCTAGTTGTTCTCGTGTAGTTGTACTCACCTACATGTACTCACCTAGTTGTTCTCGTGTAGTTGTACTCACCTACATGTACTCCCCTAGTTGTTCTCGTGTAGTTGTACTCACCTAGTTGTTCTCGTGTAGTTGTACTCACCTACATGTACTCACCTAGTTGTTCTCGTGTAGTTGTACTCACCTACATGTACTCCCCTAGTTGTTCTCGTGTAGTTGTACTCACCTACATGTACTCACCTAGTTGTTCTCGTGTAGTTGTACTCACCTAGTTGTTCTCGTGTAGTTGTACTCACCTACATGTACTCACCTAGTTGTTCTCGTGTAGTTGTACTCACCTAGTTGTTCTCGTGTAGTTGTACTCACCTACATGTACTCACCTAGTTGTTCTCGTGTAGTTGTACTCACCTAGTTGTTCTCGTGTAGTTGTACTCACCTACATGTACTCACCTAGTTGTTTCTCGTGTAGTTGTACTCACCTACATGTACCCCCTAGTTGTTCACGTGTAGTTGTACTCACCTACATGTACTCCCCTAGTTGTTCTCGTGTAGTTGTACTCACCTACATGTACTCACCTAGTTGTTCTCGTGTAGTGGTACTCACCTACATGTACTCACCTAGTTGTTCTCGTGTAGTTGTACTCACCTACATGTACTCACCTAGTTGTTCTCGTGTAGTTGTACTCACCTACATGTACTCACCTAGTTGTTTCGTGTAGTTGTACTCACCTACATGCACTCACCTAGTTGTTCTCGTGTAGTTGTACTCACCTACATGTACTCACCTAGTTGTTCTTGTGTAGTTGTACTCACCTACATGTACTCACCTAGTTGTTCACGTGTAGTTGTACTCACCTACATGCACTCACCTAGTTGTTCTCGTGTAGTTGTACTCACCTACATGCACTCACCTAGTGTTCTTGTGTAGTTGTACTCACCTACATGCACTCACCTAGTTGTTCTCGTGTAGTTGTACTCACCAACATGTACTCACCTAGTTGTTCTCGTGTAGTTGTACTCACCTACATGCACTCCCCTAGTTGTTCTCGTGTAGTTGTACTCACCTAGTTGTTCTCGTGTAGTTGTACTCACCTACATGTACTCACCTAGTTGTTCACGTGTAGTTGTACTCACCTACATGCACTCACCTAGTTGTTCTTGTGTAGTTGTACTCACCTACATGTACTCACCTAGTTGTTCTCGTGTATTTGTACTCACCTACATGTACTCACCTATTTTCTCGTGTAGTTGTAACTCACCTAGTTGTTCTCGTGTAGTTGTACTCACCTAGTTGTTCTCGTGTAGTTGTACTCACCTACATGCACTCACCTAGTTGTTCTCGTGTAGTTGTACTCACCTAGTTGTTCTCGTGTAGGTGAGTACAACTACANCCTAGTTGTTCTCGTGTAGTTGTACTCACCTACATGTACTCCCCTAGTGTTCTCGTGTAGTTGTACTCACCTACATGTACTCACCTAGTTGTTTCGTGTAGTTGTACTCACCTACATGTACTCACCTAGTTGTTCTCGTGTAGTTGTACTCACCTACATGTACTCACCTAGTTGTTCTCGTGTAGTTGTACTCACCTACATGTACTCACCTAGTTGTCCGTGAGTTGTATCACCTAGTTGTTCTCGTGTAGTTGTACTCACCTAGTTGTTCTCGTGTAGTTGTACTCACCTACATGTACTCACCTAGTTGTTCTCGTGTAGTTGTACTCACCTAGTTGTTCGTGTAGTTGTACTCACCTACATGTACTCACCTAGTTGTTCTCGTGTAGTTGTACTCACCTACATGTACTCACCTAGTTGTTCTCGTGTAGTTGTACTCACCTACATGTACTCCCTAGTTGTTCTCGTGTAGTTGTACTCACCTACATGTACTCACCTAGTTGTTCTCGTGTAGTTGTACTCACCTACATGTACTCCCTAGTTGTTCTTGTGTAGTTGTACTCACCTACATGTACTCACCTAGTTGTTCTCGTGTAGTTGTACTCCCCTAGTTGTTCTCGTGTAGTTGTACTCACCTACATGCACTCCCCTAGTTGTTCTCGTGTAGTTGTACTCACCTACATGTACTCACCTAGTTGTTCTCGTGTAGTTGTACTCACCTACATGTACTCACCTAGTTGTTCTCGTGTAGTTGTACTCACCTAGTTGTTCTCGTGTAGTTGTACTCACCTAGTTGTTCTCGTGTAGTTGTACTCACCTACATGTACTCACCTAGTTGTTCTCGTGTAGTTGTACTCACCTAGTTGTTCTCGTGTAGTTGTACTCACCTAGTTGTTCTCGTGTAGTTGTACTCACCTACATGTACTCCCTAGTTGTTCACGTGTAGTTGTACTCACCTAGTTGTTCTCGTGTAGTTGTACTCACCTACATGTACTCACCTAGTTGTTCTCGTGTAGTTGTACTCACCTACATGTACTCACCTAGTTGTTCTCGTGTAGTTGTACTCACCTACATGTACTCACCTAGTTGTTCTCGTGTAGTTGTACTCACCTACATGTACTCACCTAGTTGTTCACGTGTAGTTGTACTCACCTACATGTACTCCCCTAGTTGTTCACGTGTAGTTGTACTCACCTAGTTGTTCTCGTGTAGTTGTACTCACCTACATGTACTCACCTAGTTGTTCTCGTGTAGTTGTACTCACCTACATGTACTCACCTAGTTGTTCTCGTGTAGTTGTACTCACCTACATGTACTCACCTAGTTGTTCTCGTGTAGTTGTACTCACCTACATGTACTCACCTAGTTGTTCTCGTGTAGTTGTACTCACCTACATGTACTCACCTAGTTGTTCACGTGTAGTTGTACTCACCTACATGTACTCACCTAGTTGTTCTCGTGTAGTTGTACTCACCTACATGTACTCACCTAGTTGTTCTCGTGTAGTTGTACTCACCTACATGTACTCACCTAGTTGTTCACGTGTAGTTGTACTCACCTACATGTACTCACCTAGTTGTTCTTGTGTAGTTGTACTCACCTACATGTACTCACCTAGTTGTTCTCGTGTAGTTGTACTCACCTAGTTGTTCACGTGTAGTTGTACTCACCTACATGTACTCACCTAGTTGTTCTCGTGTAGTTGTACTCACCTACATGTACTCACCTAGTTGTTCTCGTGTAGTTGTACTCACCTACATGTACTCACCTAGTTGTTCTCGTGTAGTTGTACTCACCTAGTTGTTCTCGTGTAGTTGTACTCACCTACATGTACTCACCTAGTTGTTCTCGTGTAGTTGTACTCACCTAGTTGTTCTCGTGTAGTTGTACTCACCTAGTTGTTCTCGTGTAGTTGTACTCACCTACATGTACTCACCTAGTTGTTCTCGTGTAGTTGTACTCACCTAGTTGTTCTCGTGTAGTTGTACTCACCTAGTTGTTCTCGTGTAGTTGTACTCACCTAGTTGTTCTCGTGTAGTTGTACTCACCTACATGTACTCACCTAGTTGTTCTCGTGTAGTTGTACTCACCTACATGTACTCACCTAGTTGTTCTCGTGTAGTTGTACTCACCTACATGTACTCCCCTAGTTGTTCTCGTGTAGTTGTACTCCCCTAGTTGTTCTCGTGTAGTTGTACTCACCTACATGTACTCACCTAGTTGTTCTCGTGTAGTTGTACTCACCTACATGTACTCACCTAGTTGTTCTCGTGTAGTTGTACTCACCTAGTTGTTCTTGTGTAGTTGTACTCACCTACATGTACTCACCTAGTTGTTCTCGTGTAGTTGTACTCACCTACATGTACTCCCCTAGTTGTTCTCGTGTAGTTGTACTCACCTACATGTACTCCCCTAGTTGTTCTCGTGTAGTTGTACTCACCTACATGTACTCACCTAGTTGTTCTCGTGTAGTTGTACTCACCTACATGTACTCACCTAGTTGTTCTCGTGTAGTTGTACTCACCTACATGTACTCACCTAGTTGTTCTCGTGTAGTTGTACTCACCTACATGTACTCCCCTAGTTGTTCTCGTGTAGTTGTACTCACCTAGTTGTTCTCGTGTAGTTGTACTCACCTACATGTACTCACCTAGTTGTTCTCGTGTAGTTGTACTCACCTAGTTGTTCTCGTGTAGTTGTACTCACCTACATGTACTCACCTAGTTGTTCTCGTGTAGTTGTACT
Source organism: Procambarus virginalis (assembly GCA_020271785.1). Lineage (NCBI taxonomy): Eukaryota > Metazoa > Arthropoda > Malacostraca > Decapoda > Cambaridae > Procambarus > Procambarus virginalis. The sequence continues at coordinate 23,179 of WNGS01163771.1, read as the reverse complement.
CACCTACATGTACTCCCCTAGTTGTTCTCGTGTAGTTGTACTCACCTACATGTACTCACCTAGTTGTTCTCGTGTAGTTGTACTCACCTACATGTACTCCCCTAGTTGTTCTCGTGTAGTTGTACTCACCTAGTTGTTCTCGTGTAGTTGTACTCACCTACATGTACTCCCCTAGTTGTTCTCGTGTAGTTGTACTCCCCTAGTTGTTCTCGTGTAGTTGTACTCACCTACATGTACTCACCTAGTTGTTCTCGTGTAGTTGTACTCACCTACATGTACTCACCTAGTTGTTCTCGTGTAGTTGTACTCACCTACATGTACTCACCTAGTTGTTCTCGTGTAGTTGTACTCACCTACATGTACTCACCTAGTTGTTCTCGTGTAGTTGTACTCACCTAGTTGTTCTCGTGTAGTTGTACTCACCTAGTTGTTCTGTGTAGTTGTACTCCCTACATGTACTCACCTAGTTGTTCTCGTGTAGTTGTACTCACCTACATGTACTCACCTAGTTGTTCTCGTGTAGTTGTACTCACCTACATGTACTCACCTAGTTGTTCTCGTGTAGTTGTACTCACCTACATGTACTCACCTAGTTGTTCTCGTGTAGTTGTACTCACCTACATGTACTCACCTAGTTGTTCTCGTGTAGTTGTACTCACCTACATGTACTCACCTAGTTGTTCTCGTGTAGTTGTACTCACCTACATGTACTCACCTAGTTGTTCACGTGTAGTTGTACTCACCTACATGTACTCACCTAGTTGTTCACGTGTAGTTGTACTCACCTACATGTACTCACCTAGTTGTTCTCGTGTAGTTGTACTCACCTACATGTACTCACCTAGTTGTTCTCGTGTAGTTGTACTCACCTAGTTGTTCTCGTGTAGTTGTACTCACCTAGTTGTTCTCGTGTAGTTGTACTCACCTACATGTACTCACCTAGTTGTTCTCGTGTAGTTGTACTCACCTACATGTACTCACCTAGTTGTTCTCGTGTAGTTGTACTCACCTACATGTACTCACCTAGTTGTTCTCGTGTAGTTGTACTCCCCTAGTTGTTCTCGTGTAGTTGTACTCACCTAGTTGTTCTCGTGTAGTTGTACTCCCCTAGTTGTTCTCGTGTAGTTGTACTCACCTACATGTACTCACCTAGTTGTTCTCGTGTAGTTGTACTCACCTACATGTACTCCCCTAGTTGTTCTCGTGTAGTTGTACTCACCTAGTTGTTCTCGTGTAGTTGTACTCACCTACATGTACTCCCCTAGTTGTTCTCGTGTAGTTGTACTCACCTACATGTACTCACCTAGTTGTTCTCGTGTAGTTGTACTCACCTACATGTACTCACCTAGTTGTTCTCGTGTAGTTGTACTCACCTAGTTGTTCTCGTGTAGTTGTACTCACCTACATGTACTCACCTAGTTGTTCTCGTGTAGTTGTACTCACCTAGTTGTTCTCGTGTAGTTGTACTCACCTACATGTACTCACCTAGTTGTTCTCGTGTAGTTGTACTCACCTACATGTACTCACCTAGTTGTTCTCGTGTAGTTGTACTCACCTACATGTACTCACCTAGTTGTTCTCGTGTAGTTGTACTCACCTAGTTGTTCTCGTGTAGTTGTACTCACCTACATGTACTCACCTAGTTGTTCTCGTGTAGTTGTACTCACCTAGTTGTTCTCGTGTAGTTGTACTCACCTAGTTGTTCACGTGTAGTTGTACTCACCTACATGTACTCACCTAGTTGTTCTCGTGTAGTTGTACTCACCTAGTTGTTCACGTGTAGTTGTACTCACCTACATGTACTCCCCTAGTTGTTCTCGTGTAGTTGTACTCACCTACATGTACTCCCCTAGTTGTTCTCGTGTAGTTGTACTCACCTAGTTGTTCTCGTGTAGTTGTACTCCCCTAGTTGTTCACGTGTAGTTGTACTCACCTACATGTACTCCCCTAGTTGTTCTCGTGTAGTTGTACTCACCTAGTTGTTCACGTGTAGTTGTACTCACCTAGTTGTTCTCGTGTAGTTGTACTCACCTACATGTACTCACCTAGTTGTTCTCGTGTAGTTGTACTCACCTAGTTGTTCTCGTGTAGTTGTACTCACCTAGTTGTTCTCGTGTAGTTGTACTCACCTAGTTGTTCTCGTGTAGTTGTACTCCCCTAGTTGTTCTCGTGTAGTTGTACTCACCTACATGTACTCACCTAGTTGTTCTCGTGTAGTTGTACTCACCTAGTTGTTCTCGTGTAGTTGTACTCACCTAGTTGTTCTCGTGTAGTTGTACTCACCTAGTTGTTCTCGTGTAGTTGTACTCACCTACATGTACTCACCTAGTTGTTCTCGTGTAGTTGTACTCACCTACATGTACTCACCTAGTTGTTCTCGTGTAGTTGTACTCCCCTAGTTGTTCTCGTGTAGTTGTACTCACCTAGTTGTTCTCGTGTAGTTGTACTCACCTACATGTACTCACCTAGTTGTTCTCGTGTAGTTGTACTCACCTACATGTACTCACCTAGTTGTTCTCGTGTAGTTGTACTCACCTACATGTACTCACCTAGTTGTTCTCGTGTAGTTGTACTCACCTACATGTACTCACCTAGTTGTTCTCGTGTAGTTGTACTCACCTACATGTACTCCCCTAGTTGTTCTCGTGTAGTTGTACTCACCTACATGTACTCACCTAGTTGTTCTCGTGTAGTTGTACTCACCTACATGTACTCACCTAGTTGTTCTCGTGTAGTTGTACTCACCTACATGTACTCCCCTAGTTGTTCTCGTGTAGTTGTACTCCCCTACATGTACTCACCTAGTTGTTCTCGTGTAGTTGTACTCACCTACATGTACTCACCTAGTTGTTCTCGTGTAGTTGTACTCACCTACATGTACTCACCTAGTTGTTCTCGTGTAGTTGTACTCACCTACATGTACTCCCCTAGTTGTTCTCGTGTAGTTGTACTCACCTACATGTACTCACCTAGTTGTTCTCGTGTAGTTGTACTCACCTACATGTACTCACCTAGTTGTTCTCGTGTAGTTGTACTCACCTACATGTACTCACCTAGTTGTTCTCGTGTAGTTGTACTCACCTACATGTACTCACCTAGTTGTTCTCGTGTAGTTGTACTCACCTACATGTACTCACCTAGTTGTTCTCGTGTAGTTGTACTCACCTAGTTGTTCTCGTGTAGTTGTACTCACCTACATGTACTCCCCTAGTTGTTCTCGTGTAGTTGTACTCACCTAGTTGTTCTCGTGTAGTTGTACTCACCTACATGTACTCACCTAGTTGTTCTCGTGTAGTTGTACTCACCTAGTTGTTCTCGTGTAGTTGTACTCACCTACATGTACTCACCTAGTTGTTCTCGTGTAGTTGTACTCACCTACATGTACTCCCCTAGTTGTTCTCGTGTAGTTGTACTCACCTACATGTACTCACCTAGTTGTTCTCGTGTAGTTGTACTCACCTAGTTGTTCTCGTGTAGTTGTACTCACCTACATGTACTCACCTAGTTGTTCTCGTGTAGTTGTACTCACCTAGTTGTTCTCGTGTAGTTGTACTCACCTACATGTACTCACCTAGTTGTTCTCGTGTAGTTGTACTCACCTAGTTGTTCTCGTGTAGTTGTACTCACCTACATGTACTCACCTAGTTGTTCTCGTGTAGTTGTACTCACCTACATGTACTCCCCTAGTTGTTCTCGTGTAGTTGTACTCACCTACATGTACTCCCCTAGTTGTTCTCGTGTAGTTGTACTCACCTACATGTACTCACCTAGTTGTTCTCGTGTAGTTGTACTCACCTACATGTACTCACCTAGTTGTTCTCGTGTAGTTGTACTCACCTACATGTACTCACCTAGTTGTTCTCGTGTAGTTGTACTCACCTACATGTACTCACCTAGTTGTTCTCGTGTAGTTGTACTCACCTACATGTACTCACCTAGTTGTTCTCGTGTAGTTGTACTCACCTACATGTACTCACCTAGTTGTTCTCGTGTAGTTGTACTCACCTACATGTACTCACCTAGTTGTTCTCGTGTAGTTGTACTCACCTACATGTACTCACCTAGTTGTTCTCGTGTAGTTGTACTCACCTACATGTACTCACCTAGTTGTTCTCGTGTAGTTGTACTCACCTACATGTACTCACCTAGTTGTTCTCGTGTAGTTGTACTCACCTACATGTACTCACCTAGTTGTTCTCGTGTAGTTGTACTCACCTACATGTACTCACCTAGTTGTTCTCGTGTAGTTGTACTCACCTACATGTACTCACCTAGTTGTTCTCGTGTAGTTGTACTCACCTACATGTACTCACCTAGTTGTTCTCGTGTAGTTGTACTCACCTACATGTACTCACCTAGTTGTTCTCGTGTAGTTGTACTCACCTACATGTACTCCCCTAGTTGTTCTCGTGTAGTTGTACTCACCTAGTTGTTCTCGTGTAGTTGTACTCACCTACATGTACTCACCTAGTTGTTCTCGTGTAGTTGTACTCACCTACATGCACTCACCTAGTTGTTCTCGTGTAGTTGTACTCACCTACATGTACTCACCTAGTTGTTCTCGTGTAGTTGTACTCACCTACATGTACTCACCTAGTTGTTCTCGTGTAGTTGTACTCACCTAGTTGTTCTCGTGTAGTTGTACTCACCTAGTTGTTCTCGTGTAGTTGTACTCACCTACATGTACTCACCTAGTTGTTCTCGTGTAGTTGTACTCACCTAGTTGTTCTCGTGTAGTTGTACTCACCTAGTTGTTCTCGTGTAGTTGTACTCACCTACATGTACTCACCTAGTTGTTCTCGTGTAGTTGTACTCACCTAGTTGTTCTCGTGTAGTTGTACTCACCTACATGTACTCACCTAGTTGTTCTCGTGTAGTTGTACTCACCTACATGTACTCACCTAGTTGTTCTCGTGTAGTTGTACTCACCTACATGTACTCACCTAGTTGTTCTCGTGTAGTTGTACTCACCTACATGTACTCACCTAGTTGTTCTCGTGTAGTTGTACTCACCTACATGTACTCACCTAGTTGTTCTCGTGTAGTTGTACTCACCTAGTTGTTCTCGTGTAGTTGTACTCACCTAGTTGTTCTCGTGTAGTTGTACTCACCTACATGTACTCACCTAGTTGTTCTCGTGTAGTTGTACTCACCTAGTTGTTCTCGTGTAGTTGTACTCACCTACATGTACTCACCTAGTTGTTCTCGTGTAGTTGTACTCACCTACATGTACTCCCTAGTTGTTCTCGTGTAGTTGTACTCACCTAGTTGTTCTCGTGTAGTTGTACTCACCTACATGTACTCACCTAGTTGTTCTCGTGTAGTTGTACTCACCTACATGTACTCACCTAGTTGTTCTCGTGTAGTTGTACTCACCTACATGTACTCCCACCTAGTTGTTCTCGTGTAGTTGTACTCACCTAGTTGTTCTCGTGTAGTTGTACTCACCTACATGTACTCACCTAGTTGTTCTCGTGTAGTTGTACTCACCTAGTTGTTCTCGTGTAGTTGTACTCACCTACATGTACTCACCTAGTTGTTCTCGTGTAGTTGTACTCACCTAGTTGTTCTCGTGTAGTTGTACTCACCTACATGTACTCACCTAGTTGTTCTCGTGTAGTTGTACTCACCTACATGTACTCACCTAGTTGTTCTCGTGTAGTTGTACTCACCTACATGTACTCCCCTAGTTGTTCTCGTGTAGTTGTACTCACCTAGTTGTTCTCGTGTAGTTGTACTCACCTAGTTGTTCTCGTGTAGTTGTACTCACCTACATGTACTCACCTAGTTGTTCTCGTGTAGTTGTACTCACCTACATGTACTCACCTAGTTGTTCTCGTGTAGTTGTACTCACCTACATGTACTCACCTAGTTGTTCTCGTGTAGTTGTACTCACCTACATGTACTCACCTAGTTGTTCTCGTGTAGTTGTACTCACCTACATGTACTCACCTAGTTGTTCTCGTGTAGTTGTACTCACCTAGTTGTTCTCGTGTAGTTGTACTCACCTACATGTACTCACCTAGTTGTTCTCGTGTAGTTGTACTCACCTAGTTGTTCTCGTGTAGTTGTACTCACCTACATGTACTCACCTAGTTGTTCTCGTGTAGTTGTACTCACCTACATGTACTCACCTAGTTGTTCTCGTGTAGTTGTACTCACCTACATGTACTCACCTAGTTGTTCTCGTGTAGTTGTACTCACCTACATGTACTCACCTAGTTGTTCTCGTGTAGTTGTACTCACCTACATGTACTCACCTAGTTGTTCTCGTGTAGTTGTACTCACCTACATGTACTCACCTAGTTGTTCTCGTGTAGTTGTACTCACCTACATGTACTCACCTAGTTGTTCTCGTGTAGTTGTACTCACCTAGTTGTTCTCGTGTAGTTGTACTCACCTAGTTGTTCTCGTGTAGTTGTACTCACCTACATGTACTCACCTAGTTGTTCTCGTGTAGTTGTACTCACCTACATGTACTCACCTAGTTGTTCTCGTGTAGTTGTACTCACCTACATGTACTCACCTAGTTGTTCTCGTGTAGTTGTACTCACCTACATGTACTCACCTAGTTGTTCTCGTGTAGTTGTACTCACCTACATGTACTCACCTAGTTGTTCTCGTGTAGTTGTTCTCGTGTAGTTGTACTCACCTAGTTGTTCTCGTGTAGTTGTACTCACCTACATGTACTCACCTAGTTGTTCTCGTGTAGTTGTACTCACCTACATGTACTCCCCTAGTTGTTCTCGTGTAGTTGTACTCACCTACATGTACTCACCTAGTTGTTCTCGTGTAGTTGTACTCACCTACATGTACTCACCTAGTTGTTCTCGTGTAGTTGTACTCACCTACATGTACTCCCCTAGTTGTTCTCGTGTAGTTGTACTCACCTACATGTACTCACCTAGTTGTTCTCGTGTAGTTGTACTCACCTACATGTACTCACCTAGTTGTTCTCGTGTAGTTGTACTCACCTACATGTACTCACCTAGTTGTTCTCGTGTAGTTGTACTCACCTACATGTACTCACCTAGTTGTTCTCGTGTAGTTGTACTCACCTACATGTACTCACCTAGTTGTTCTCGTGTAGTTGTACTCACCTACATGTACTCACCTAGTTGTTCTCGTGTAGTTGTACTACCTACATGTACTCACTAGTTGTTCTGTGTAGTTGTACTCACCTACATGTACTCACCTAGTTGTTCTCGTGTAGTTGTACTCACCCAACATGTACTCACCTAGTTGTTCTCGTGTAGTTGTACTCACCTAGTTGTTCTCGTGTAGTTGTACTCACCTACATGTACTCACCTAGTTGTTCTCGTGTAGTTGTACTCACCTACATGTACTCACCTAGTTGTTCTCGTGTAGTTGTACTCACCTACATGTACTCACCTAGTTGTTCTTGTGAAGTTGTACTCACCTAGTTGTTCTCGTGTAGTTGTACTCACCTACATGTACTCACCTAGTTGTTCTCGTGTAGTTGTACTCACCTACATGTACTCACCTAGTTGTATAGTTGTTTGGTGTAGTTGTACTCACCTACATGTACTCCCATAGTGGTTCTCGTGTAGTTGTACTCACCTACATGTACTCACCTAGTTGTTCTCGTGTAGTTGTACTCACCTACATGTACTCACCTAGTTGTTCTCGTGTAGTTGTACTCACCTACATGTACTCACCTAGTTGTTCTCGGGTAGTTGTACTCACCTACATGTACTCACCTAGTTGTTCTCGTGTAGTTGTACTCACCTACATGTACTCACCTAGTTGTTCTCGTGTAGTTGTACTCACTACATGTACTCACCTAGTTGTTCTGTGTAGTTGTACTCACCTACATGTACTCACCTAGTGTTCTCGTGTAGTTGTATCACCTACACGTTACTCCCTAGTTGTCTCGTGTAGTTGTACTCACCTACATGTACTCACCTAGTTGTTCTGTGTAGTTGTACCTCACTCACTGCACTCACCTAGTTGTTCTCGTGTAGTTGTACTCACCTACATGTACTCACCTAGTTGTTCTCGTGTAGTGTACTCACCTACATGTACTCACCTAGTGTTCTCGTGTAGTGTACTCACCTACATGTACTCCCCTAGTTGTTCTCGTGTAGTTGTACTCACCTAGTTGTTCTTGTGTAGTTGTACTCCCCTACATGTACTCACCTAGTTGTTCTCGTGTAGTGGTACTCACCTAGTTGTTCTCGTGTAGTTGTACTCACCTAATGTACTCACCTAGTTGTTCTCTGTAGTGTACTCACTACATGTACTCCCCTACATGTACTCACCTAGTTGTTCTAGTGTAGTTGTACTCACCTACATGTACTCCCCTAGTTGTTTATCGTGTTAGTTGTACTCACCTAGTTGTTCTCGTGTAGTTGTACTCACCTAGTTGTTCTCGTGTAGTTGTACTCACCTACATGTACTCACCTAGTTGTTCTCGTGTAGTACTCCCCTACATGTACTCACCTAGTTGTTCTCGTGTAGTTGTACTCACCTACATGTACTCACCTAGTTGTTCACGTGTAGTTGTACTCACCTACATGTACTCACCTAGTTGTTCTCGTGTAGTTGTACTCACCTACATGTACTCACCTAGTAGTGTTCTCGTGTAGTTGTACTCACCTAGTTGTTCTCGTGTAGTTGTACTCACCTAGTTGTTCTCGTGTAGTTGTACTCACCTACATGTACTCCCCTAGTTGTTCTCGTGTAGTGTACTCACTACATGTACTCACCTAGTTGTTCTCGTGTAGTTGTACTCACCTACATGTACTCACCTAGTTGTTCTCGTGTAGTTGTACTCACCTACATGTACTCCCCTAGTTGTTCTCGTGTAGTTGTACTCACCTACATGTACTCACCTAGTTGTTCTCGTGTAGTTGTTCTCGTGTAGTTGTACTCACCTACATGTACTCACCTAGTTGTTCACGTGTAGTTGTACTCACCTACATGTACTCACCTAGTTGTTCTCGTGTAGTTGTACTCACCTAGTTGTTCTCGTGTAGTTGTACTCACCTACATGTACTCACCTAGTTGTTCTCGTGTAGTTGTACTCACCTACATGCACTCACCTAGTTGTTCTCGTGTAGTTGTACTCACCTACATGTACTCACCTAGTTGTTCTCGTGTAGTTGTACTCACCTACATGCACTCACCTAGTTGTTCTCGTGTAGTTGTACTCACCTACATGTACTCACCTAGTTGTTCACGTGTAGTTGTACTCACCTACATGTACTCACCTAGTTGTTCACGTGTAGTTGTACTCACCTACATGTACTCACCTAGTTGTTCTCGTGTAGTTGTACTCACCTAGTTGTTCACGTGTAGTTGTACTCACCTACATGTACTCACCTAGTTGTTCTCGTGTAGTTGTACTCACCTACATGTACTCCCCTAGTTGTTCTCGTGTAGTTGTACTCACCTAGTTGTTCACGTGTAGTTGTACTCACCTACATGTACTCACCTAGTTGTTCACGTGTAGTTGTACTCACCTAGTTGTTCTCGTGTAGTTGTACTCACCTACATGTACTCACCTAGTTGTTCTCGTGTAGTTGTACTCACCTAGTTGTTCACGTGTAGTTGTACTCACCTACATGTACTCACCTAGTTGTTCACGTGTAGTTGTACTCACCTACATGTACTCACCTAGTTGTTCTCGTGTAGTTGTACTCACCTACATGCACTCACCTAGTTGTTCTCGTGTAGTTGTACTCACCTACATGTACTCACCTAGTTGTTCTCGTGTAGTTGTACTCACCTACATGTACTCACCTAGTTGTTCTCGTGTAGTTGTACTCACCTACATGTACTCACCTAGTTGTTCTCGTGTAGTTGTACTCACCTACATGCACTCACCTAGTTGTTCTCGTGTAGTTGTACTCACCTACATGTACTCACCTAGTTGTTCTCGTGTAGTTGTACTCACCTACATGTACTCACCTAGTTGTTCTCGTGTAGTTGTACTCACCTAGTTGTTCACGTGTAGTTGTACTCACCTACATGTACTCACCTAGTTGTTCACGTGTAGTTGTACTGACCTACATGTACTCACCTAGTTGTTCTCGTGTAGTTGTACTCACCTAGTGTTCACGTGTAGTTGTACTCACCTACATGTACTCACCTAGTTGTTCACGTGTAGTTGTACTCACCTACATGTACTCACCTAGTTGTTCACGTGTAGTTGTACTCACCTACATGTACTCACCTAGTTGTTCACGTGTAGTTGTACTCACCTACATGTACTCACCTAGTTGTTCTCGTGTAGTTGTACTCACCTACATGCACTCACCTAGTTGTTCTCGTGCAGTTGTACTCACCTAGTTGTTCACGTGTAGTTGTACTCACCTACATGTACTCACCTAGTTGTTCACGTGTAGTTGTACTCACCTACATGTACTCACCTAGTTGTTCACGTGTAGTTGTACTCACCTACATGTACTCCCCTAGTTGTTCTCGTGTAGTTGTACTCACCTACATGTACTCACCTAGTTGTTCTCGTGTAGTTGTACTCACCTACATGCACTCACCTAGTTGTTCTCGTGCAGTTGTACTCACCTACATGTACTCACCTAGTTGTTCTCGTGTAGTTGTACTCACCTACATGCACTCACCTAGTTGTTCTCGTGCAGTTGTACTCACCTACATGTACTCACCTAGTTGTTCTCGTGCAGTTGTACTCACCTACATGCACTCACCTAGTTGCTCTCATGCAGTTGTACTCACCTACTTGTATCCATCTAGCAGTGTTCACCAAGGTGTACTCACCTAGCTACATGTACTCTCCTAGTTGCACTCATGTTGTTGTACTTGCCTAGTTGTACTCACCTATTTGTTCTTCAGTAATATTTAATGTAAAATCTACTATAATGCAGATGCAGGTGATAAAGAGGTATTTTGATGCACTCTAATTTTTTATTAGAAAAAACTGTTAGACTAAATGTTGTGTGTGTCGTTCATGCACCTATGAGGCAGCATTTTCCATTTATGTTGATGTATTATACATCAAGCACCAAAATATAATTTAAACATAAAAAGACTATTACTGAATACAGCATTTAGCACCTTTCATACAACTAAGTCACAGCATTCACAATTTATGTGTATAATGTACATAATTGAATATTTAAACATGAACAAAATATTTTTTTTTAGTAAATAATGGTGAAACTAGAGTAAGAAAAGGCAGCATTTGTTGTATTACATAAAGGAAATACTGTTACCAATCTTGGGTTAAAGGTTGTTCAAGTGCTTGTTGAACCACACATGAAACTTATTCCCTTCCCACAACCATGTTAAAACTTTGGTGAAGGTTTCCACAAGGTTTTGTGTTTGCTGTGTTGGTGCTGAACCTGTAGCTCGCTGGCAGCCCCCCTTTACTGGCATGGGGTTGGTGCTGGACCTGTAGCTCGCTGGCAGCCCCCCTTTACTGGCATGGGGTTGGTGCTGAACCTGTAGCTCGCTGGCAGCCCCCCTTTACTGGCAGGGGGTTGGTGCTGGACCTGTAGCTCCAGCCCACCTCTACTGGCAGGGGGTTGGTGCTGGACCTGTAGCTCCAGCCCCCTCTACTGTCAGGGGGTTGGTGCTGGACCTGTAGCTCCAGCCCCCCTTTACTGGCAGGGGGTTGGTGCTGGACCTGTAGCTCCAGCCCCCCCTCTACTGGCAGGGGGTTGGTGCTGGACCTGTAGCTCCAGCCCACCTCTACTGTCAGGGGTTGGTGCTGGACATGTAGCTCCAGCCCCTCTACTGGCAGGGGGTTGGTGCTGGACCTGTAGCTCCAGCCCACCTCTACTGTCAGGGGTTGGTGCTGGACCTGTAGCTCCAGCCTCCCTCTACTGGCAAGGGGTTGGTGCTGGACATGTAGCTCCAGCCCCTCTACTGGCAGGGGGTTGGTGCTGGACCTGTAGCTCCAGCCCCTCTACTGGCAGGGGGTTGGTGCTGGACCTGTAGCTCCAGCCCCTCTACTGGCAGGGGGTTGGTGCTGGACCTGTAGCTCCAGCCCACCTCTACTGTCAGGGGGTTGGTGCTGGACCTGTAGCTCCAGCCTCCCTCTACTGGCAGGGGGTTGGTGCTGGACATGTAGCTCCAGCCCCTCTACTGGCAGGGGGTTGGTGCTGGACCTGTAGCTCCAGCCCACCTCTACTGTCAGGGGGTTGGTGCTGGACCTGTAGCTCCAGCCTCCCTCTACTGGCAGGGGGTTGGTGTGGGACCTGTAGCTCCAGCCCCCTCTACTGGCACGAGGTTTGTGCTGGACCTGTAGCTGCAGCCCCAACCCCCTCTACTGGCAGGGGTTTGTGCTGGACCTGTAGCGCCAGACCCCCCTCTACTGGCAGGGGGATGGTGCTGGTCCTGTAGCTCCAGCTACCCTCTACTGGCAGGGGGTTGGTGCTGGACATATAGCTCCAGCCCCCCCCCCCTCTACTGGCAGGGGGTTGGTGCTGGACCTGTAGTTCCAGCCCACCTCTACTGGCAGGTGTTTGGTGCTGGACCTGTAGCTCCAGCCCCCCTCTACTGGCAGGAGGTTGGTGCTGGACCTGTAGCTCCAGTCCCCCTTCCCATCTACAGTGGTACCTCGGAACACGAGTGTCCCTGTATGCGAGTTTTTCGGAATACGAGCAGGATTGCCTCGGAAAATATGTCTCGGAAGGTGAGGGTTACCTCAGAACGCAAGTTTGTTGATACGTGTACAGGCCGACTAGCGCGTGGTGGCATGGTGATCACGCCTCAGTTTACCAGTGTCTCGTGCCCAGTGACGATCCCACCCGAATTCTTCACGTGGATTTACAGTTTTTTGTCGTTTTTTTGGCCATTTGAGCATAAAAGTTGTCATTATATATCTTGCCATGGGTCTCAAGAAAGCCAGTGGTAAGGTTCAACCTAAGAAAATAGCTGTGAGTAGAGGCAGTAGAGGATGTCCCC
>WNGS01163770.1:84156-106077 GCA_020271785.1 Procambarus virginalis | reverse complement strand
GATCAACCCAAAGCGTGTCCCCGAACACAGAAGCCGTGGTGCGCAAATAACGGCGAAGCACCACAACTGGACACGAAACATGATGCACCCCCGGACGGACCAACCAAGCATCAACCACCCACGGACCCCTCTGGAATGCAGCAGTCTCATTCTTCGCCAGAAAAGAAGGAGACAACTGCAAGCGAACAAAACAATCTCCACAACCAAAAAAGCAGAAACCCCCTGCGCCGGAGGAGAGCATGAAGCTCCCCTACCTGACCCCCAGAGGCTAATGCCAACAAGAAAAGAGCCTTGGAGAAACAATCCCGGACCGAAGGGGCCACAACGAAACGAGGAGACGAAAGGTAAGCGAGCACTCTGTCCAAAGACCAGAACAGCTCAGGCGGCGCATGATCAGGCCAGAGGTGAAACAAGGCACGAGACAGCTTGCGAAATGGCGCAGACGTAACATCAATATCGAAGGCAAGCTGAAGCGGCACTGCCAGCACCGCACGATACGAGGCGACAGTGTTAGGCATAAGATGACGGTCCTGAAACAACCAAGAGAGAAAGGACAAGATCACCCTAACAGACAACGAACTAACACGATGAAGACGCAAAAAGAAACAGAAGGACCGCCAGGAAACTTCATACTGCCGCCGAGAAGAAGCCCGCAGGTGGGACACCAACAAAGAGGCCACCTGATCACCATAGAGATGATGATAGACTTGAGTAAAACAACCAATACGTGAAGACACGAGGAGAAGATCGAACCAGCCACGTGACGTACCAGCCCGATCTGCTGAAAGAGGCGGAGCCGCGGAAAAAATACTCGGGTTCGGACACCGAGCAAGCAGCGCCTGAAACCAAGGCTGGGCCGACCACCAAGGGGCCAGAAGGACAACTCTCCCCTGGTAAGTCTCCAAGCGAGTCAGGACCTGGAGTAACAGCCGAACCGGGGAAAAGACGTACAGGAAGCCCCACCTCAACCAGTCTAGCCGAAAGGCATCGACCCCGACGGCCTCGCAATCGGGGAAGGGCGCCGCATACACAGGAAGACGCCGCAACCACGCCGACGTGAAGAGGTCCACCTCGAAGCGCCCGAACGTCTGGCAAAGCCAACGGGAGGAATCGTCGTCGACTGTGTACTCCTTGGAGAGGGGAACGAAGGCAGACAGGCCGTCGGCCAAGACGTTGGACACTCCCTGTACGTGAACCGCCAGGATAGCCAAACCCCGAGAACTCAGCAGACGAGTCACCCGAAGCGACCAACCCCAAAGAGACAAGGACCGCATCGAACCCCCGCGGTTCAGGCAATGAACCACCGGAGAGCAGTCCGAATGGAGCCGAATCGTCGATCCGCGGGCGACCCGAATCCTGCGAAGACCAAACCACACTGCCATGAACTCCCGCACCGTGCTGTGAGCTCGACGGAAGGACGGATCCCAACACCCCTGGCCGGCCTGGTGAGCACTGGTCACAAAGCCCCAGCCAAGAGACGACACATCCGTGTACACATCGAGCGAGGGCTCGGATAAGCGCCAAGGCACTGAACCCCAAAAAACACGAAGAGGAAGCCGGTGACGCAGCAGCCAATGCAAGGCCCCCGGGGGTCGAACCCAGTGATCGTGAGAGAGGCGGAAGGGGCGACCCTGAAGGAACCAGAACAGCCGACGAAGCCAAACCCGACCCGGTGGGTAGACTACCATCGCGAAGTTAAAGCTTCCACACATCCCCTCGAGCAACCGCCGGGTGACCCGAGGGCCCACCAGAAACAGACGAAGACAGGACCGCAGCCGCGGGAAAAACTCCGGAGGGGGAGACAAGGAGGCAGTCCGAGAGTCCCAAACGAGACCCAGCCAAGTCCGAACCTGAGAGGAGACCAGATGGGACTTCCTCCAGTTCACCAAGAACCCGAACCCGGCGAGCTGGGAAAGAACCAAATCCCTGGCTAGCAAGCAAGCCGACTGGCTGGGAGCCCAAACCAGCTAGTCGTCGAGGTAGGCCAACACCCGAACACCTAAGAGATGCAAATGGCTACCACGACCTGCGTAAGGCGCGTGAACACGCAAGGTGCCAGGTCCTAACAGGAGACAACAAAAGCGGTAACTCAGATGCCCCACAACAAAACCGAGCCAGTCCCTGAACTGCAGATGAATTAGGACATGCCAATAAGCGTCCCGGAGGTCCAGGGACACCATCCAAGTGCCCGGCTCCAAGAGGAGCCGAATCTGAGACAGCGTAGTCATCCGAAAGGAGGGACAATGAACCCAGGGGTTCAGATGGGACAAGTCCAGAATGAACCGCAGGTCCGCGCAGTCCCGTTTCAGGACCGGAAACAGACGGGAAACCCATCTGAGGGACGACGTCGTTTCGACGACGCCCAAGCGAACCCACTCCAAGCTGACCTGACAGAGCGCAGGGGAAGAAACCTGCCAGCTCCGACCTCCCCAATGGGGGGAGTGGCCACCCAATGCCACCGCAGGCCAACAGACACGACCCAAAACGCCCACGAATCGTGGGACCAGACGTGGGCGAACAGCGCAAGCCCCCCCCCCCCATTGCCCAGACAATGGGCAAACCGCGAAAGGGTCGGTGCCCCTTACAATACCAGAACCCGCACAGAGCGAACACCGCACCGACCAGATAAGGGTGGGTCGAAGCAGGAGCCGAACCCAAACCTGACACCAGTGGCCTACCACGACGAGAGGAACCAGCCCTGGCACGATTCTTCCGGGAACACCCACCCTGGGACCCCTGGAAAACCAACAAGTCTGAAATTGGACGACAAGCCGACGACGCAGCCTGAATAAACTGCGCCACGGCCGAATCCTCAAACAGAAGAGGACAAAAAGGCGAAGACTGCCTAAGAGCCAGAGCCCAAGCAGATTCCACGGAGGAACCTAGCACCGCCTGCCGACACGCGAGACGGGAAGCATAAAACAGGGAAACCGCATCCCGCAAAATCGGAGTTAAAAGCTTCAACAAGGCAGCCGACGAACGAGCTGCCAAGGACAAGGCACCAGACTCCGGGATGGACCCAAGCGTCCTCACATCCTCCACGAGCCAATCCAAGGACAGCTCCAGGAGGGAAAAGAACCGCAAGGCCGAAGCCAAAAGGCCCCAGGCGTGCAAGTCCTCCGCTATGAGCGCCGCCGAAAGGTTGGGAACCTGCACGTGGAGCTGAACAAGGCCCACATCGCGGGGAAATGCAGGGGCAAACAAGCACTCATTCAGGTACTCAAGATCGCCCCCAGGAAAACCTGAAGCACCGTGGAAGCTTCCCGCCACTCCAGCGTGTGGGAACGACAGAAGGAATGCCAGGAATCCAGAACAAACAAGGGGCAGTCTGTTAGCCAGGAAGACTCCGGAACCTCGTAACGGAGCCAGAAAGGGAACGAAGTCCCAAACCTGAACTCGGACGGATCCATTTCCGAAGCATAATCCGGGTCATGCAGGAGGTAAGTTGCAAGGGCAACCCGCACGACACTAGGCTGGATGCGATAAGCCGAAAAGCTCCGGAAAGACGGAACCGACGTACCCGGGGGAACACGGAACCGAACCCGGGGAGGGGCCAACACCAAATCTAACTCGTACGCAGAGGGGGGAAAAAGAAAACCCCACACCTTGTAACAATAAGCCCCGCTCAGAGGGAAGAAAAATCCAGGTGGGGTCCAGTGGGGCCCAAGGCCCCCAAGTCAGCCCCTCCCCAGCCTCGAGATCCTTCACCGCAGGACCCAGGGCCGAGTCTTCTCCAAGCCCCGACCACACAAGACAAGGACGGAGCAGCCGCAGAAGCCGGAAGAAAGGGGGGCCCACTGGTCAGACCCAGAAGCTTCGGCCGGGAGACAAGACTCGAATGCCTCTCCTCCCCCCCCCCCCCCGGAAGGGGCATCCCCTGAAGCTGCCCGAGCCTCGAGATCAAGACCCTGCTCCGACTCCGAAACCTTCAGACGTTTCGGGGCCGGAAGCAGGGGGGGGAGGGGACCAGAACGAACAGAAGGGGAAGGACGAGGAGGTGCGGACTGAACCTGGATCGAAGCGGCCCCCACCCCAAGTCCGGGTCTCAAAAAGCAAAGCGGGGCAGCCCCGAGGCATCCGGGTGAGCAACAAACCGAGCGCGTTGCAACAGACGAAACCTAGCTTGCAACGCACGCGCCGCCTGTACCCAAATAGAATCATCAGAGGATTGGGTAAATTGAGTCACAAGCAAGCAGCAACACTCACAGGACTCAGGGTCAAAAGTATCACCGACCCAACAGGCAGCGTGGCAGAGGCAAAAACAATGAGGGTCAGCCTGAGACAAGGGGACCGAGCAACCTTCAAACTCGCACACAGCGAGCGGGGACCCCGGGGTCACATCCATTGGACCCACGTGCCCCCTAGGGGATTCCAGGGTCCTGAGTGTTTACTTTAAGAGGACTCACGCTCAAGTAGTCCCAGGCAGGGCGCTGCTAACCAGCGCCAAAACTACCAAGTGAACTTCTATAGCTGTACCTGAGGGATATATGTACAGTCACGGGGCCTAGCAGGGGGTGCCACCGAGGAGAACCATGGAAGGGCAAACACCAGTGGAATAATAGGGCAAGACCCCCACCAGGCAAAAACAAAAAGAAAAACAAAACCCCGCAAGAGGACAGCAAACCCCAAGGAACAGAGCCGGACGCTATGTCGGGAATACAAAGCTGTGCAGCACCCTGTGCCCCTACCAGTGCAAACTGCCTCTTACCTGCAGGTAACAAGGGAGAACAGAACACCCAAAAGCCCAACAGGCGGCCAAAAAACCAAAAAGGCAAAACGGACCAGCAGAGACAGATCCCGCAACCCGGTCTCGCACTTGCTTACAGTCAATATTAGCTTATTTAATAAGTGCATATGTGACATAGCACTGCTGTAGCGACACTGGAGCCAGAGCACACGACCTTCGCCTATAGCATCAGTCTCAAGAACTGAGGTGTGGGTAGCCGGCGTGAAGAGTCTGGGGCTCCCCCTTCCCCCTCCCAGGGAGGGGGGGCGCTGCGCAGACAGCGGCGCGGCGATGTGTAACGTCACACTAGTTTGCTTGTTTTCTGTTGGGGAGTTCTATCCACTAGTTCGGCTTTTGGTAGCAATTTTAACCAGAATAGGGGTTTGTTTTGAGGCGCTTACCTTTCTGGGTGCCTGTTCTTGTCGATGGCAGACATAAGAATGCTTCCAACCACACGGGGGTTTCTATAGGCCATTGCTCCCCTTGCCTCTCTGAGGGGGGCCCGGTTCTGGCCGTGGTCCCCGATAGGCCTAAGAACTCCATACACATGACTGATGCCAAAGTCTGACATTAGCATATCAGCCTGGGAAAGCTCTGGGGAGCCGACGGGGCTCCCCCCAGAAAAAATTCAAAGTTCCAAGTTCTGCCAGTTATGACTGATTTATTTGTTGACCAATTTAATTTTTTCTTCACATAGTTATGGAAAAGTATGCATTCTCCTGGATGTAGAGGTTACAACAAAATCAGATAGTAAACAAAGAAGAAAAACAAAAAGAAAGAAATTTCCACTAAAAAAAAAAAATTGTGGACATTGGTGAAAGTAACAGGTATTAACATGTGACAATGTATTTGTATGATTTATAACAAAATAGAGCATAATACCATACTTACTCATTTGTGTTATTATGTATTGCTCACCAATGCTATAGTCACCAGCTGCATATCCACTTTGTGGACATGCTAACTACTNAAAGGTTTAACACCCAGATGAACCTTTCTGTGAATCTTCATATTTCCAAGTTGACTGAATCTTTTGCCACACTCTGGACACTCATAAGTTTTATCACTAACATGCACCATCCTGTGCTTTTTTATATATTCAAGACGGCCGAATGATTTCCCACACACTGGACACTCATAAGGTTTATCACCAGAATGTGCTATCCTATGCCTTTTTAAATGTCCAAGATAGCCAAATCGTTTCCCACACTCTAGACACTCGTAAGGTTTATCACCTGAATGGGCCATCCTGTGGCTTTCCATATGTTCATGACGGTTGAATCTTTTCCCACACACTGGACACTCGTGAGGTTTTTCCCCTGTATGCACTAACATGTGCCTTATAATCCTGCTACGTATTGTGAATCTTTTCCCACACTCATCACATTCAAAAGGTTTGACACCCATATGAAACTTCCTGTGAGTCTTCATATCTGTAAGCTTACAAAATTTTTTCCCACATTCTGGACACTCGAAAAGTTTATTACTTGTATGCACAAACATGTGACTTATAATAGTGCTACGGTCTGTAAAGCTTCTTCCGCACTCAGTACACTCATAAGGTTTAACACCAGTATGCACCATCCTGTGTTTTTTCACATGTTCAAGACGACTGAATGTTTTCCCACACATTGAACATTCATAAGGTTTATCACCCGTATGCACCATCCTGTGCCTTTTTATATGCCCGATATAGCCAAATCTTTTCCCACACACTGGACACTCGTAAGGTTTATCACCAGTATGCGCCATCCTGTGCCTATTTAGATGTGCAAGATAAATGAAAGTTTGTATCACACACTGTAGAGGTTATCCTTATACACTATCATGTTAATTTTAATACTGCTGTACTACGAATCTTCTTGAATGCTTGGTACTCAAAAAGTGTCTCACTCTGGACACTGCTGCTGGGGGTTTCTTTTCTTTAGCTAGTGCAGTCTTTGTGAAACTTATCTCTTCACAATGATTGCACAAGTTGTTGTGGGGCATCTCCTGGAGATGCAATATTGCCACTGGGTAGGATAATTAAGCCAGGGATGTTGTCTTATATTTTGGAGTTGGGGAGTAGCAGAGACCAGTCCGGGTAGACAATGGAGGTGGTGGCTTTCTTTTCTTTACAGCTGGGTTTCTCTCGGTGGCTGAGGGGGCTCTGACAACCAGCCACATTGTTTGTCGTTGATTGAGGGCTGCAACTATATTTCTTTGCTCCTATACCTACCGAAGGTCAAAATGCAGCCAAAAATTAAAGTTTTTACATTCACATATTTAGAACATTACATTAAAATGCCTACTCTTACTGTGAAAAAAAAACAGGGTTGAATGTAATGAAACGCCATTTTCTGCCTGAGCCCCAGAGGCTCCCTGGAACAATCAGACTAATATACGCTATATTAGTTTGGGGCTTTCAGTCAAAGGAGTTCTGCCTACTGGGGACCACGAGTCAGAATTTGGCCCTCTCAGAAAGGCGCAGGGAGCGATGGCCTAAGGAAACCCCCTTGCATTTGGGAGTATTCCATATCTACCATCGATTGAGGTTAGGGACCCAGAAAAGTTGGCATTTCAAAACAAACCCCACTTGGTAGTATATTGCAAACCCAAGACCAAACTAAGAAACAGAACTCCCCCAAAAGAAAACAAGGAAACAAGTAAACTGTACAGACCCCCCCTCCCACCCCCCACTTCTTAGTTCGGAGGCTGAGCATCAAAAACAAAAACAAAACTGCCGACGAAAGGGAGGGTGCCAGGGAGCCTCTGGGGCTCATCTAGAAAATGGTATTTCATTACATTTAACTCTGGGTTTCTGTGAGGAGCCTCTTCAGCTTCCTGGAGCAACATTACCAAAGATAAGTAAAAGAGGGACTTATCAAGAAGGAGGCCACACCACGTGCCTCAACTCGAAGACGAAACAACTGGCTGCAATGTGCAACCCGAGCCCTACACAGGAACGACTTGGACCAGGAACATTCATCAAGTACAGGGTGGCCAGGACCCTGTTCGACCTCCAAAACCCCCGTGCCCAGGACTAGGACATGATCCCGAACATAGTGGCGAGAGCTGCATACCAAGGAACATTAACTTTTAAATGGCGCAGTACTTATATATAAACGACTGAGGGTCTAGCACACAATTTTAAATGCCCCGTGTGGAATAGCGGCAGCTATAATCCAGCGAACCCCGATTGTAAACAGACACCATCTTTAAAAAAAATCCACCATAGGACACCATTGTCTGCAGGCCTCAGTTATCCGACAGAGACCATGGCGAAGGCATCACATACCAGCAACTGACCCCGCTCAGCGCAGCATTCATCCCAAGCTTTGACTGAGGAGGAAATTCATCAGGAATTGTTCCAGGAGGGTGATGAACCTGATAGTGACTACTCCGACATAGATCAGGACTACACACAGCCCTCAGATGTGGATACGACAGATGATGAGAGTGACCACGCGGGGGTGCCATGAGGGTCAGGCCTAGTTTGTCACCCATGCCTCCTCGCCCACACTCAATAATGTTCACCATGACTGTACATCTAAGCTTGTATGGTGAGTAAAGGCAATAAGACGTAGCTACTCACACAGTCAGCTGGTGGCGGTCGCCCTCAAGGCCAGACGCACTAATATTTCTCCTCCAACAATATTGTTTGTGGTGTTATTATGCTCTATACACACACATTATATATAAGTATCTACTTGTTTTATTCACCATACCTGTACAAATAAGCTGGTATGGTGCCCAAAGACTATAGTGGCCACCAGTAAACAACATGATGTCGTGCAGACGACGCACCTTCCTCACCAAAACGGCGGCTCCCAAACTACTCCTATTGTTGTTATTACACTCTATACACACTTTATATATAAGTATCTACATTTGTGTTCACCATAGCGAACCACTAAGTTGATATGGTGAGTGCAGTCAATAAAAGGTGGCCACACACAGTCAGAAGACGACGCCACCACCACCCTCCCTCCCACAGCATGGAGCACAGCACTAAATATCACCACAATCCTGCTATTATCAAAATCCTGGTCAGTTTTATCACAGTCAGGGGGTCTTCTGTAATACTATCATCGCTAAATAATAGCATGAACATATATATTTTGACATTTTTAGGGGATGCTGTGGTCACAAGCTGAACAGCAGTGCTGTGCGCTCATGGTGCGTACGTCAGCCTTGGTGGCTCGCTCAATACTGAAGCTCTCACACCCAAGAATGTTAGCCACGATTTTTTTTCTAGGAGGCGTCTGTCAACTATCGGTCGTGGCTGCACTATAGCTGCCCCTATCCCATTCAGGGCAATTAAATTAAGGCGCTAGACACTAAAACAGCTATTAATGTATTGTGAGGTTCCGGTTTTGTTTCTCAAATTATCTATATATATGTATTGCGCGGTCTAAGGGTTAAACTGCACATGGCATATATATACGCCAAGGCTCAATAGTACCATAAGTAAAATTTTTCAAACTTGTTCTAACGCTTTCAAATTTATTGTGCATAATCTACTAGGCAAACACTCTAACTTTGTCTAAATGATCATCAACATAACTTGAAGAACAAGGAAATTAAAAATAATTATAAAATTTAATATTGAAAATTTCAGCTTTTCAGATCAGCTGCATAAATATTAAATATCGGCAATTGTTCATTAGGTGATATTATGCTCTCAGAATATTATATGATCTTCATTTTAATAGATTTAGAATATAGATTTTCAGTTTAGTTTACTGTAAAAAAAAAATCTTCAAGATAGCATTTGAAATACTGTAACCCCGCGATTATCCGGGGTTCGAACATCCGGAAAACGCCCTTATACGGCCAAAATCGTGATCGAATAAAGTTATCACAATATCCGGCCAAAATGGCCACAGGAACCGGATTAAAGCTGGTTTGGCCGGATGAACATTCGGCCATACCGTATTAATCCCGTCTGTGGCTCTAGACGCATGGTGGAGGAGGGGGTGGGGTGGGTGGGTGGTGTCGGGAGGGTGGGAGGAGAGCGTCGGGAGGGACCACCTGGGTACAGGAATTACCATTAATTTTAAACAATTAATCATAGCCAAAAACAAATGAAATAAGTACTAGTAATTATGTAATAAGAAATAAATAAGTTTTCTAAAAGCAATGTGCACAGGCTGAAGTTTCCTTGAAAAATATTTATTTTTTCCTCCTGGCAGCCTACGTAAGGTGCTATAGCTGCCCCACCCCAAGTGGACCCGTCCAACACTGGTCAACCCATGTGTGTCCGTCCCTCGTGTTATACACAGTGCTGCGCCATTAGTGAAATATTTTTTTAAATAACTTTTTTATTTTCATAGTAACTTTAAACATTTTTGGCCAAGACTATGTCTGGTAGCAGCATTAATCGTTCTGGAGGTGTTAAGAGGAAGAAGGTTGTCCTGGCAATTAAAGGCAAGTTACGTGTTGTTCAACCAGTGAGGCGTCAGAGGCAGCCAAATGCCTTCAACAAGTGAGGCGCCACAGGCAAGCCAAGCGCCTTCAACAAGTGAAGCACCACAGGCAAGCCAAGCACCTTCAACAAGTGAGGCACCACAGGCAAGCCAAGCGCCTTCAACAAGTGAGGCGCAAGCAAGCGCCTTTAACAGTGAGGCGTTACAGGCTAGCCAAGCGCCTTCAACAAGTGAGGCGTCACAGGCAAGCCAAGTGCCTTCAACAAGTGAGGCGTCACAGGCTAGCCAAGCGCCTTCAACAAGTCAAGGCGCCACAGGCAAGCCAAGCGCCTTCAACAAGTGAGGGCATGCAAGCGCTTCAACAAGTGAGGCGCAACCAAGCGCCTTTAACAAGTGAGGCCTCACAGGCAACCCAAATGCCTTCAACCAGTGAGGCTTCAGCAGCTGGCAGTCAAAACTAACTTTGCTTAATGAACTGTACAGTAATACTGTACAGTTACTGTATTACTAATACAGTAATACAGTAACTGTACAGTAGTTGAACTTGTTCGACGAACAATGGTTCACTGAAGCGGGGAATGTTCGGATTTGCTTATGACATCGAGACAAGAGTTCACAGACTGGTGGAAAACTTTCACATTCTATCACAGATTACAATTATTAATTCCTTCATATGACAAGTACGATCACACAAGTGGACCACACAAGTGGACCGCACAAGTGGTCCACAAGCTTACAATGTTGGGATAGAGTTCACAGAGTGGTGGAAAACTGTCTCATTCTATCACAAATTACAATTAATAATTCCTTCATAAGACAAGTTGGATCACACAAGTGGACCACACAACAAGTGAATCATATGAACCAAACACCAGCCAGAATGGTCAGCAAGAAGTGACGCATATTAACCAAACACCAGCCAGAATGGTCGACACAAGTAAACGACGGAGTTTCAATGATTTTCGTTCATCGATTTGTGGCACACGTATCTTTGTAAATTAATTTAAAGGCTGAAGCATGAATAGCTAGCTAATGTGTTGAAATCTTCTTATATACATTTTCTGTGATGAAACAAGACGAGTGAGGGTGGACAGATAAGGGAATACTGTACAGTAAACCTCCCTTTACAGTGAGGTTTCACTCATTTTCGTCTGTGTTGTCATAGTTCAGTGACCCATGACTTTGAACGTTTCACATTAATAAATCATTTCTAAAACTGGTGTTTTAATAACTCCTTATTATCCTAATTAAACTAAACTAAATAAAACCAAAAATATACTGTAATAAGATAGATATCTGTTATTTGAGAAATTATTCACGATATTGGCGGCACAACTCCAGCACGAGTGGACGGGTCTAATCCCTGTCCACACAACACCATGCTTGTTGTGTTCGATTTCATTGCCAAAGTCCAGTGATCTACGGCTTCGAAATAATAAAATTAATAAATGAGTTCCAAAGTAAGTATTTTTTATAGCTCTTATTACCATAATAATGTTGCTAAACTAAATATGTAACCCAAAAAATATATAATTTTATATAAATCGAATATTGAGAGAAATTTATGTTACTGGAAATCGAACACAACACCAGGCGGTGTTTTGTTCGATTTCGTCGCCACAGTTTAGTGACCTACGGCTTCGAAATAATAAAATTAATAAATCAGTTCCAAAATAAGTATTTTTTGTAGCTCTTATTATCGTAATAATGTTGCTAAACTAAATATATAACCCAAAAATATATACAGTAATTTGATGTAAATCAAATATTTAAACGAAATTTATATTACTGGATCTGGCTTAAACACCAGCCTACTGAATGGTGTACGTGTAGACTTAGTCTGTGTTCGTACAGTATGCATCCAGTGCCCTTAGATTTGTCTGCGATTGACGTACAGTATTTATCCGCCGGTGGAAGAATAATTGTGGAATTGACCATTTTTTTACTACAGCTCTTTGGTTATAAAACAAAATGTCTCTGGGGCTTACTAATAGTGCCTTATTAATGCCAAAAATGAAGCAATATTTTGCAAGAACTAGTAGCAGAAAATCAACCAGCACGAGAACAGTTGTACCCAACACGAGAACAGCCGTACCCAGCACGAGAACAGCCGTACCCAGCACAAGAACAGCCGTACCCAGCACAAGAACAGCCATACCCAGCAAGAGAACAGCCATACCCAGCAAGAGAATAGCTGTACCAAGCACGAGAACAGCCGTACCCAGCAAGAGAACAGCCGTACCCAGCAAGAGAACAGCCGTACCAAGCACGAGAACAGCCATACCCAGCAAGAAAACAGCCGTACCAAGCACAAGAACAGCCGTACCCAGCACGAGAACAGCCATACCCAACACAAGAACAGCTATACCCAGCAAGACAACAGCCGTACCAAGCACGAGAACAGCCGTACCCAGCACGAGAACAGCCGTACCCAGGAAGAGAACAGCCGTACCAAGCACGAGAACAGCCAAACCCAGCACGAGAGCAGCCGTACCCAGCACGAGAACGGCCGTACCCAGCACGAGCACAGTTGTACCCAGCACTGGTACAACAGCCGTAGCCAGCCCCTCCAAAGGATACGTGATCAACCAGGCTGTGACTCATACGTCAGGCTGTGAGCAGCCGCGTCAAACAGCCTAGTTGATCAGTCCAGCAACCAGGAGGCCTGGTCGACGACCGGGCCGCGGGGACGCTAAGCCCCGGAAGCACCTCAAGGTAGCACTGGTACAACAGCAGCCAGCACCAGCTCAGAAGCAGCTGAACCCACAGCAGTAGCGAGCACCAGCAAAGCTGATGCAAACATCTAAAAACAGTGTGTGCAGCGTGAACAGTTAGAACAAGTGTTAAATTTAAGTGTGTACACAGTGTTAAAATTAAAGTTGCAGTAATTTTAATGTACAATAGTTTTCATAAACAGTATTGTAGTACTCAACATACAGCAGAACTACTTTTAATCAACACAGTGCTAACGGCATAATGCACTGCAGTACGTATTTACAGTAGAGCATTCACAACTGCACAAAACTTCAAGATGGACATAACTTCAACAATAAGGTAAATTTATGAATTACAGTATTTTTTAGTAGAGAAGTAATATATAGGTACAGTATGTAATATGATAATGCATTTTTATTGTGTACAAGAAAAAAAAAGACACCGACACAAACGCCTCCTGAAGGTCACCTCTTGCAACGAATCCAACGCTCCAATGAACTGGGGTTGGTCCAATATAGTACGTTGAATCGAGGTTATACTGTATTTGTAAAAATGGTGAGAATCGGTCAGAAACTGAATTTTTTAAAATTGACTCAATGTTGAAACTCTAGTTTTGAGATAATTTAAGTTGAAGTTATCAATGAGGTATAAGGTAGTTCTAATTCATTAACCCTTACCCTGCTCAGGGGTCCTGGGGACATTTACACCCCTGTGCGCAAGAAAAAAAAAATTCAAATTTTTTTTTCGTCTTCTAAACATGTTAATTTGTGTCCCCTGAGCACGGGAAAAATAAAAAAAAAAATCGTAGGTGACATATTTTGGGCGCAATTGACCGAGGAAGTCTGGCAAAAAGCGGGCGTTGACAGAGCGGTCGTCAGGGCCGGTCAGCGTCACCCGCGCTGACAGATGGGAGTTGCCACAAAGATATTATTACCAAATTGTTTCAATGTCTCCGATTGATTTTTTCTTAGTTTTTTTGCAGTAATATTATTCAATAGTGTGTATTGTAATATATTTATATAATAAAAGTGGTGAATAATCGCTGTACTCAAAAGTATGGTGTGCATATTAGTGATTCAATTATTATGTTTATAAAACAATAAATAAATAGTTTTGCTGCTATTACACTCTATACACAGGTTATATATAAGTATCTGCATGTTTTGGTCACCATAACGAACCACTAAGTTGGTATTGAGAGTCGAAAAGCAACGAAGAGTTACCGCCACACACCAGCCAGCCACTCGCTGCCACTCCCTCAACACACGCACTAAACTTTCTTCCCAACAATACCATTTGTGGTGTTATTACACTATATACAGACGTTATATATAAATATGTATATATTTTGTTTACCACAACTGTACAGCTAAGCTGATATAGTTAGTTCAGGCACTAAGAGTCGTCGCTATACAGTACACAGCTGGCGGCTCCCTCACTCATTCAAGGTCACACGCACTAAACTTTCTCCCCCAACAATACTGTTTGCAGTGTTATTACCCTATATACACATACTATATATATGTATCTACATGTTTTATGCACCGTAACTGTACACCTAAGCTTGTAGTGCGCCCAAAGAGCATAGTGGCTACTCTCTAAACAGCTAGACAAATCGTGCAGACGACGTCACCTCCGTCACCCAAATGGCTCCTCCCAGCATAATCCTTTTGCTGTTATTACACTAATACACACATTATATATAAGTATCTACATTTGTGTTCACCATAGAGAACCACTGAGCTGGTATGGTGAATGTAAACAATAACAGGTGGCCACACAGTCAGTAAACGATGCTGTCTCCCTCCGTTTCTCGGCATCACTCCTCCCACAGCATTAATTATTACAACAATCCTGCTATTATCACAACCCTGGTTATTTATATCACAGTCACGGGTCATCTGTAATATTGTCATCGTTAAATAATAACAATTGTATATTTATTTTGATATTTTTCGGCAATGCTGTGGTCACAAGCTGAACAGCAATGCTGTTTGCTCATGCTGCGTGCGCCAGCCTTGGTTGCTCCAACAGTACTGTGCCTCTCACACCTGAGAATATTGCCCACGATTTTTTTTTAAAAATGGCGTCTGTTTACAAGAACCCTGAGGAAGCTAATGTGAACCCCGTGTAGCCGCGGGCCATTTGAATCGGGCCTGGCACCCTATGGCGTATATATACGCCATGCGCACCGTGGGACATGTTGCTCAGGGCGTATATATACGCCATGCGCAGTTTAAGGGTTAATTTACGTGTATGCTTTAATAAACATTGTTTGGCATTCGTACTTGATTATGTGAAAGTTGTAGGTCAAAATATGTTGAAATGAAGTCAAGAAAAAATACCCCCCCCCCCCCCAAAAAAAAAATATAGGGATAATTATAAAAATTATAATGATTTAGGGGATATATTTAATGTATACTTTATATAAGTCAAAAATCCCTAATCTGGTTCCTAATCATCAAAAAAACCTAATAAAACAAGGAAAACAGAGTTTGAAATCTGTGAAAAAATCAGCCAAAAAACCAGCATTGAATGTAATGAAACTCCATTTTTTGGGTGAGTTCTGGAGGCTCCCCGGAGCTTTCCCAGGCTGATATGCTAATGTCAGACTTTGGCATCAGTCATGTGTATGGAGTTCTTAGGCCTACCAGGGACCACGGCCAGAGGCAAGGGGAGCAATGGCCTATAGAAACCCCCGTGTGGTTGGAAGCATTCTATGTCTGCCATCGACCAGAACAGGCACCCAGAAAGGGTAAGCGCCTCAAAACAAACCCCTATTCTGGTTAAAATTGCTACCAACCTTGAGGATACCTTGAGGTGCTTCCGGGGCTTATCGTCCCCGCGGCCCGGTCATCGACCAGGCCTCCTGGTTGCTGGACTGATCAACCAGGCTGTTGGACGCGGCTGCTCGCAGCCTGACGTATGAGTCACAGCCTGGTTGATCAGGTATCCTTTGGAGGTGCTTATCCAGTTCTCTCTTGAACACTGTGAGGGGTTTGCCAGTTATGTCCCTTATGTGTAGTGGAAGCGTGTTGAACAGTCTCGGGCCTCTGATGTTGATAGAGTTCTCTCTCAGAGTACCAGTTGCACCTCTACCAAAAGCTAAACTAGTGGATAGAACACCCCAACAGAAAACAAGCAAACTAGTGTGACATCACACAGCGCCACGCCGCTGTCTGCACAGCTCCCCCCTCCCCGGGAAGGGGAAAGGTGGAGCCCCAGACCCTTCACGCCGGCTACCCACACCTCAGTTCTTGAGGCTGGATGTCAAAAACGCGAACAAAATGCCGACCAGAGGGAGAGAGGGATGCCGGGGAGCCTCCGGGACTCACCCAGAAAATGGCGTTTCATTACATTCAACGCTGGTTTTCTGGGGGGAGCCTTGTCGGCTTCCCGGAGCTAACTACCCACAGACGGAAAAAGAGGAACTTACCCGAGAGGCGGTTGTCGCTCACTCCTCAACTCGAAGTTGAGATAACTGGCTGCAACCACCAACCAAAAGCAACACAGGCCCAACGGGGCCCAGGGACATTCACGAGGTAACGAGCAGCCTGGTTGATACCTGGTTGATGGGGTTCTGGGAGTTCTTCTACTCCCTAAGCCCGGCCCGAGGCCAGGCTCGACTTGTGAGAGTTTGATCCACCAGGCTGTTGCTTGGAGCGGCCCGCAGAGCCACATACCCACCACAGCCCGGCTGATCCGGGACTTCTCTTAGGAAACAGTCCAGTTTTCTCTTGAAGATGTCCACGGTTGTTCCGGCAATATTTCTTATAGTCGCTGGGAGGACGTTGAACAACCGCGGACCTCTGATGTTTATACAGTGTTCTCTGATTGTGCCTATGGCACCTCTGCTCTTCACTGGTTCAATCTTGCATTTTCTTCCATATCGTTCACTCCAGTACATTGTTATTTTACTGTGTAGATTTGGGACCTGGCCCTCCAGTATTTTCCATGTGTATATTATTTGGTATCTCTCTCGTCTCCTTTCTAGAGAATACATTTGGAGAGCTTTGAGACGATCCCAATAATTTAGGTGTTTTATCTCGTCTATGCGTGCCATATATGTTCTCTGTATTCCCTCTATTTCAGCAATCTCTCCTGCTCTGAAGGGGGAAGTGAGTACTGAGCAGTATTCGAGACGGGACAACACAAGTGACTTGAAGAGTACAACCATTGTGATGGGATCCCTGGATTTGAAAGTTCTCGTAATCCATCCGATCATTTTTCTGGCTGATGCGATATTTGCTTGGTTATGCTCCCTAAACGTTAGATCGTCGGACATCATTATTCCCAAATCCTTGACATGCTGTTTTTCTACTATGGGAAGATTTGATTGTGTTTTGTACCCTGTATTATGTTTCAGATCCTCATTTTTGCCGTACCTGAGTACCTGAAATTTATCACTGTTAACCCTTAAACCGCGCATATCATATATAAATGATATAAATGACAAAACCGAAACCGCGCACATCATTTATATATGATTTCGTGTCTAGCGCTATAATTTAAACACCCCGTCTGGGATAGGGGCAGCTATAGTACAGCCACGACTGATAGTTGCCAGATCCCACCTAGAAAAAAAATCCACCCCAACATTCTTGAGAGTGAGAACGTCAGTATTGCACCAGCCACCAAGGCTGGCGCACGCAGCACGAGCTCACAGCACCGCTGTTCAGCTTGTGACCACAGCATCGCCTACAAATGCCAAAATATAAGTGATACTGCTATTATTTAGCAGTGATAGTATTACTGAAGCCCCCTGAATTTGATAAAACTGACCAGGATTCTGATAACAGCTTGATTGTGGAGATATTTAGCGCTGTGCTCGATGGAGGGAGGAGTACGGCTGTGGAGGGAGGATTGTGGCGTTGTCTTCTGACTGTGTGTGGCCACCATTTATTGACTGCACTCACCATACCAGCTTAGTGGTTCGCTATGGTGAACACAAATGTAGATACTTACATATAACGTGTGTATAGTGTGAGATAACAGCGAGAGGAGTAGGTTGGGAGCCGCCATTTTGGTGAGAGGAGCGTCGTCTGCAGGAATTATCGTGTTGTTTACCTATGACCACAAAGGGTCTTTGGGCACCATACCAGCTTATTTGTACAAGTATGGTGAATAAAACAGGTAGATACTTATATATAATGTGTGTATATAGCATAATAACACCACAACCAACATTGTTGGAGGAGAAATATTAGTGCGTGTGGCCTTGAGGGTGGCCGCCGATCAGCTGACTGTGGAGTAGCTACGTCTTTGTGCGTTTACTCACCATACAAGCTTAGATGTACAGTTATGGTGAACAAAACATGTAAATACGTATATATAACGTCTGTGTATAGTGAATAAATGCAAAAACAGTATTGTGGAGGTAAATGAGGGTGAGTGAGGTGGTGTTGAGGGAGGGCGTGGCAGTGAGTGGCTCGCTGGTGTGTGGCGGCCACTCCTCGTTGCTTTTTGACTCACAAGACCACTTAGTAGTTCGTTATGGTGAACAAAACATGCAGATACTATAANTTGGGGACATTTACACCCCTGTGCGCAAGAAAAAAAAATTCAAAATTTTTTTTCGTCTTCTAAACATGTTAATTTGTGTCCCCTGAGCACGGGAAAAAAATAGCAAAAAATCGTAGGTGACATATTTTGGGCGCAATTGACCGAAGAAGTCTGGCAAAAAGTGGGCGTGACAGAGCGGTCTCGGGGGGCCGGTCAGCGTCACCCGCGCTGACAGATGGGAGTTGCCACAAAGATATTATTACCTAATTGTTTCAATGTCTCCGATTGTTTTTTCTTAGTTTTTTTGCAGTAATATTATTCAATAGTGTGTATTGTAATATATTTATATAATAAAAGTGGTGAATAATCGCTATACTCAAACGTATGGTGTGCATATTAGTAATTCAATTATTATGTTCATAAAACAATAAACAAATAGTTTTGCTGCTATTACACTCTATACACAGGTTATATATAAGTATCTGCATATTTTGGTCACCATAACGAACCACTAAGTTGGTATTGAGAGTCGAAAAGCAACGAAGAGTTACCGCCACACACCAGCCAGCCACTCGCTGCCACTCCCTCAACACACGCACTAAACTTTCTCCCCCAACAATACCATTTGTGGTGTTATTACACTATATACAGACGTTATATAAGTATGTATATATTTTGTTCACCACAACTGTACAGCTAAGCTGATATAGTTAGTTCAGGCACTAAGAGTCGTCGGTATACACAGCTGGCGGCTGGCGGCTCCCTCACTCATTCAAGGTCACACACACACTAAACTTTCTCCCCCAACAATACTGTTTGCAGTGTTATTACCCTATATACACATATATATAAATATCTACATGTTTTATGCACCGTAACTGGACACCTAAGCTTGTAGTGCGCCCAAAGAGCATAGTGGCCACTCTCTAATCAGCTAGACAAATCGTGCAGACGACGTCACCTCCGTCACCCAAATGGCTCCTCCCAGCATAATCCTTTGCTGTTATTACACTAATACACACATTATATATAAGTATCTACATTTGTGTTCACCATAGAGAACCACTGAGCTGGTATGGTGAATGTAAACAATAACAGGTGGCCACACAGTCAGTAAACGATGCTGTCTCCCTCCGTCTCTCAGCATCACTCCTCCTACAGCGCTAATTATTACAACAATCTGCTATTATCACAACCCTGGTTATTTATATCACAGTCAGGGGTCATCTGTAATATTGTCATCACTAAATAATAACAATTATATATTTATTTTGACATTTTTCGGCGATGCTGTGGTCACAAGCTGAACAGCAATGCTGCTCGCTCATGCTGCGTGCGCCAGCCTTGGTTGCTCCAACAGTAATGTGCCTCTCACACCTGAGAATATTGCCCACGATTTTTTTTTAAATTGCGTCTGTTTACAAGAGCCCTGAGGAAGCTAATGTGAACCCCGTGTAGCCGCGGGCCATTTGAATCGGGCGTGGCACCCTATGGCGTATATATATGCCATGCGCACCGTGGGACATGTTACTCAGGGCGTATATATACGCCATGCGCAGTTTAAGGGTTAATTATCATACACCCGATTTTGTCTTAACTCCGGGGAAAGGGAGCTGTAACACCCATGACACCCCCCCTAAGAGTTCACACCCAGGGAAGCCTTCTCCAAGAGGTCAGCCCAAATGACCTCTGGATTATCTTGTTTGTTGACTAAAAATTCCTGGGTTAGTCTTAGTCAGCTAGTTTCAAGTATGTAATATTTCATGATACTCTTGTCAAACATTGCAATGGAATTAGACCCCAGATTCTTATGTGTAAACATCCATGGATCTCCCCCTTTTAGCTAGGTCAGAGGTCAGTCACACACATAATTAATATTTCCTCTCTTGAAGAGTGTATGGTGAATGTCACACAAGCTTAATCGAAAAATTCTTGAGTGTTTGTGCACGTGTGGCCCGACCTCTTGCATCGGTGCAGGTAGCAACAGCAAATCTCCCCCTCCCCCTTTTGGGGTGTATATATATGGTTCTGTAGCAGACTTAGTTTTAGAGAGAGTGCCAGACACCAGGGTCCAGAGTGGGTCTGTGAGGAACATCACACAGCCCGGGAGAGACAGAGTGAATCCACCGGATGGAGAGACAGAGGTCTTAAGGTAAAGTGTGATCTCTGAGGGTTTTGTTCCATGTCTAAATTTCTTAACTATTGGCCAGTGTTAGAGTACGATTTATAGTGGTGAAAAGCATAATTTGTTCTCAATAAACTCATGTTAAACTTCCCGTCTGTGTCAATTGTTGAATTGAATGTTGATCTCTGGATATAGTTTGCTAACAACTGTCCCATAATTAATGACAGATAAAGAAAGAGGACTCTCAAAGTCAAGCAATGTTTCTTGCCTCGTTGCTTGATATAGTTAATGGACAAGGCAGATGGTGGCAGCATAGTTAATCCTGTGTAGCATTTCCTTGGAAGGGTACCTTTGGTTCCAGTGTAACCATTAGTGGTACTGTATGGTGGTGTTACAAATGAGTAGCAGTTACATTATTAGTTCATATTTATAGTGGTGTTACACAGGGAGCTGCTAGTACATAAGACAGATATTCCTCATAGACCAAGCAAGCACCAGGGTCTATGGGTCCTCATAAACCAAGCCAGTGTATAAGTTAGGTATTCCTCACAGACCAAGCAAGCACCAGGGACTTGCCAGTGTAGAAGTCAGATATTCCTCATAGACCAAGCAAGCAAGCACCAGGAAACTGTCTGTGTAGAAGCAAGATATTCCTCATAGACTAAGCAGCACCAGGGACTTGCCAGTGTAGAAGTCAGATATTCCTCATAGACCAAGCAAGCAAGCACCAGGAAACTGTCTGTGTAGAAGCAAGATATTCCTCATAGACTAAGCAGGCACCAGGGAGCTGCCAGTATAGAAGCAAGATATTTCTCACTGACCAAGCAAGCACCAGGAAACTGACAGAATAGAAGTATATATTCCTAATAGACTAAGTAGGCACCAGGGAGCTGCTGGTGTAGAAGTAAAATCTAACAGTCTCCGTGGTGTAGTGGTAAGACACTCGCCTGGCGTTCCGCGAGCGCTATGTCATGGGTTCGTATCCTGGGGGGGGGAGGATTTACTGGGCGCAATTCCTTAACTGTAGCTCTGTTTAAACGCAACAGTAAAATGTGTACTTGGATGAAAATAACGATTCTTCGCGGCGGGGGATCGTATTCCAGGGACCTGCCCGAAACGCTACGCGTACTAGTGGCTGTACAAGAATGTAACAACTCTTGTATATATCTAAAAAAAAAAAAAAAAAAAAAAAAAAAAACTTTCACACTATCTTTGATGCTTCGTCTATGAGACACACGTAATTTCTATAGAAGAACAGCATAATATATCTTAAATATTACACGCTCTGTAAATGAGAAACCTTTATGGACATCCAACTAATTAAGTGACGGTGCAGCATTTTCATGAGGCTGCTCACAATTTCTGAATTGTTTATTGGAATAATATTCAGGTAATGTCTTGATATGTATATTATACATTACTCCTAAAATTAATGATACTTGCAA